>CM077105.1:28541309-28583791 GCA_039619505.1 Cimex hemipterus | reverse complement strand
AGAGAGAGAGAGAGAGAGAGAGAGAGAGAGAGAGAGAGAGAGAAATATAATAAATTGCACCAGAGTCCATTTAAATCAATATTTTTCCTATTTATCTGGGTTTTTTCGCTAAAAGATCTAACCTTTGGCACAAAAACTCAGAAACTGATATTTAAACATAAACAAGGTTTTGCAATGTGATTTATAAATTGTGTACACAACCTGCAATCGCAAACCGTTTATTCTTGCGGAAAAGAGCAGGGGTTATAAAAAATATATATTTAGTAGTAAAACGTGTAGTGCCAAAAAAATAAAGAAAAACATAAAACAAACTACCTACCTTAGTGGCCTGGGGTTAATCTAATAGTAGGACGTTTTATCCTGCGCAAAATTTATTTCGCAACTTTAACTTAAGAAAATAAGCACAATAAGAAAGAAGACACCTAAAAAACAGACAATAAACATAGCGAACAACGAAAGAGGGGAAAATAGACGAAATATCTACACTATACAAAGACAAAGAAGAAGAACAATACAAAAGTTGTAAAACCAGTCTTTAAGCTAACAAAAAAAACTCATCATAAAAATCAAACAATACTCATAGCAAAGAGACAATAAATAAATATACCGAATAAGTAAGGTGGAAAATGGATAAAATATCTACGTAAACACAGACATAAAAAAGAACAATACGTTGGGTAGATCAAACTTGAAGCTACTAAAAAAAAGAAAAATCCATTCATAAAAACAATAAACATAGGGAACGACTAAAATAGGAAAAATGGACAAAGTATGTATTCTAAACACTGAGAAAAAACATCACATTGACAAAACCAAACTTTAAATTAATAAAAAAAAAGATAAATTCAACAAAACACATAAAAATTAGACAATAGACATAGTTAACAACCAAATTACGTTTGTTTTTTGTCCTTTTTTATTGAGAAAAACATAAAATGTTGAATAACTGAAAATAGACAATAGACATAGCAAACAACTAAAAATTGGCAAAATATTTACACTAAACACTGACAAAAATCTTCTGACTTCAAGGTAATAAAAAAATTCTCGTAAAAATGAAAGAAAACCCATAAAAATGGGACAATAAACATATGAAACGACTAAAACAGAAACAAATGGACAACATATCTACACTAAAGACAGCAAAAAACACAAATAGAAAAAATACGGTTGTAAAACCAAACCTTAAGATAATTAAAAAAGAAGAAAAATTCAACGTAAAAATCAAACAAAACATAAAAATGAGACGATAGACATAATGACAACAAAATTAAACAAAGACAAAAATCTAATGCCTTTAAGCTAATAAAATAAATTCATTGTAAAAATTAAACAAAACACAAAAATGAGACAATAAACATAGGAACCGACTCAAACAGAAAAAAATGGAAAAAATATCTACACTAAAGACAGCAAAAAATACAAGTAGAAAGGGGACTAACAAAATAGGGAACTACTAAAATAATGAAAAAATAAAAACATAAAAATAAGATAATAGACATAATGGACAACGAGATTACTAGAATTTATCTTTTTTATAGAGAAAAACGGGTAACGTTAAATATCTGCGAAAGGGGGAATCGGACCGTGGTTCATACGGACTTTTCGGTTACATTTGAGGTGTAGAAGCACCTGACGAACTTTATCGTACGGGTAGCGAATCACCCTGTATATGAAAGAGAGCGAGAGGGAAAGAGGATATTAGTGAAATGGTGTTGTGTGTCTAAAAATAGATTAAACTGATGGAGTGGAAGGTGGATGGGGCGAGAGGGGCAAGTAACGTGTAGAGCTAGAGCGTCGTCGGTCGCCGATTTCGTTGTGTATCCGCCACTCGTCAAAGGGAAGAAACAGAAAGAGAGAGAGAGAGAGAGAGAGAAAGACCGAGTAAAAGAGAGAAAGAATGAGAGAGGTCGGTAGTCTGTCGGCCTGGGAGCGAGCGTCGTCGGCTTCGGGTTTGGGTAGGGATTTTTTCTCCCCCCACTAGAGTTAGAGACTGTCGGAGTGACGCCGGCCCTCAGTCTTTCATCTTGTGTGAACGGTTTACCATCGGCCAAGCTCGGAGGAAAACCCCGGTGAGTCATTTATTTCTTCTCTTTCATTCTGTTTCTCCGTGGATTATAGACGACGGAATCCTAGTTCGGAACGGTCCGTCCGCGCTTTAGTTAAATACGAAAAAGTTTTTCCCTCTTTCCATTTCAACGGTTTTCGTTTAAATCATAAATTTAACGAATTTTTTTTTTGTGCGAACGCGTGCCGTCGTTGTATCTTTTACCGGCGACGACGAGACTGGAAGTCCAAAACTCGCAGATCTCAATGGGGAAAGAAGAGACGCACATCCGGTCTAACGGCCACGTGCCCGTTGGATTCCAGTTTCGGTGATTTCGACCGTCTCCGGGCGGTGTTCTCGGGACGTCTTTCCGACGGTCTAGGGGTCTGCGAGGATTTCGTAACTAGGAAAATTTTGTTGACCTAGGCCAACGCCGGAGTGTGTGAGCGGTTCGTCGAAGCGCCGAGGGTTGCAGATGTCGCCGGGGTGGGGGTTTCGTTTAGCAGATGTTCTGCCTTTCGAGCATTAACAAAAAGCGCCCTCCTCTATTTCTCTCTCTTTCTTCTTCCCTCGTCCGTTCGGTCTATTCTAAACAAAAGGAAAACGGCACAACTGTCCGACTGCGCTTCTGGATTTTTACCTGCTTAAGAAGATTTTGAAAGACCAGCTCTGGTTTGGTAACTTCATACCACCGTTGGCCGTTGACATCATTCGATTCGTTTTGTCCAAAACGATGGAAATGGTCGCCAAGGGGTTTGGAGTTACCCTACCATGGCGTGGACGTAGACATCGGATCCACGTCGCCAGGAGCCCGGAAGGGTGTCGGCCTCGTCTCGCCTCGCACCGCCGGACGAGTGTCACGATCTGGTAACTCCACCACCGTTGGCGTTTCGAAAGAGGATCCAACGGTGTTGCCGTTCCCGATTTTGGGCACTCAGGAGACTTCGGGACCAGGGCGAGAGACGAGAAACCAACGGGCGGAACACCGGGATCGCCTTGGGAGAAAAAACCTCCGGCCGGGTTGCCGAGCCGAGCCGAGCCGGGCTTGGCCTTGGGAGACCATTCCCGCCAGGACAAGGCCAGGGGCTCGAGCGAGCAGACACAAAAACCGATCGCCACTAGGAGCATTTGTAGATCGACGAACGTCCTTCGACGGCCTCTTTTCCTTCTTTTCCTCCTGCCCAAAAGGAATATATTTTGTATTTTTCCATTTTTCCACGTACATACGTCCTCGCCGGAAAACCCTCTTAGTGGTGGTTGGAGAATTATAAAAGGGGGTTGTTGTGTTGTGTGGGGGGGGGTCCCTGGCCCCTCGTTTTCAACCCTCCGAAACCCCAGCGTCGCTCTCCTTTCTTAATATTCATGTCCGTTTTGCAGGGCGAATCCTTTGAATTGCCTCCAACGGCCACGACACAAACCCTTTCCATTAGCCTCTCTTGACCATTTAAATAAAAAACTATAAATATTCAGAAATCATGTTTTCCCTCGAAAATTTTAATGTTGAGAAAAGTAGGTTTTGAAAAATACGCAGGGGTGAGTAGTAAGTAACTCCTAAGCAAATGATTCACTGCAAACGGCACTTCGTTTAGTGTTTTGTACCGCTTTTTGTCGCAATATACCTTTTAAATTGTCCACAGTGAAATCTTAAAACAAGTTATTTTATATACTTACAATTGTAATCTAAATTTTTAATGCTTATTAATTATTAGCCATTTTTTCCTGAGGTGAAACCTTCACTATTGTGTTGTTTTGTCACTTTCAATATGTCAAGTAAACGATTTTTTTGCCATTTTTCCAGGTGAAGATGTAAAAGGAATGAAAATTTTTACTTGTTTGCTTTTAAGAAGTGTCACTTCATTACTATTTTTATATTTTATATTAAAAAATGTTATAACACACTAGACCGCATCTCACCATCTCTATATAATCGGTAACTACCTGTCCCTAAACACCACACATTAAAATGTGTAATGAAAAGTGTAAAAATTAAAAAAATAACCTTTTTGCAAGTGTTTATTTGAAAAAAAAAAGTTGGTATTATTATTTTTTTAATACAAAACCAATTTCATATGGGAAAAGGTGGACATTTCCATTGGACCAATGTGTAATTTTAATGTTCTTAATTGAAAGAAATTACTAATTGTTTTTGATTGTAATGAAAATGTAGCCTCATTATTATTTTTACTTATCGTTGCTTGGAAAAACTATTAAGTAGCGAAACATTTTTACTGCAATAATTTACAAATTATCCACATTGGTTCATATGTATTTTTGAAAAACAGTGTTTTCATTTTTGTAATTACAATTGTATTGTGGGTTTCAGGCGGACATTATACTCAATGTGTAATTTTAATGTTCTTTGTATTTAAAAAAAAAATATTGTACTGAAAAAATTAGTTTCATTATTAATTTTACACTTTTCCTGGGCAAACTACATAAAATACTGAAGCCTCTTATTATTACAACAATTTACAAATAGTCCATATTGAAATCTATTTTTGCAATTGTATTGCGAGTTTTGTTTAATTTCAGTTATCTCAAGTTGCACTGTTTGTTGAAGTTTTTCCAGGTGAAAATGTAAAAATAATAATGAAACATTTTTACTATTTTTACATTTTACATTAAAAAGTTATAAGATTATTATGTGTACAAATACCAAAACAACGTTTTAGCGCCTATTTATGAAAACCCCTAAAATTATTAATAAAATAAAACCAATTTATTTATGGGAAAAGGTGGTCGTTATACTCAATGTGTAAATTTAAAGTCCTTTGTCAGTTTAAAGAAATTAGCAATCGTTTTTAATTGTTATGAAAAAGCCGCTTCATTGTTTTTACACATCTTTGCATGGCCAACATAAAATAGTGGAACTTTAACCGCGACAATTAACAAATTGTCCACATTAAAAACTATTTTTTAAAAGCGGTGTTTTTATTTTTATAATTACAATTGTAATGCGAATGCGACATAATGCTTAATGTGTAATTTTAATGTGTTGCAAAAAATAATCACCAATTGTTTTTAATTGTAATGAAAAAGTATTATTGTTTTTACACCTATTGGCCTAGAAAAACTCCGTAAAATAGCCTAACCTTTTGCCTCAACAAGTTACGGATGGTTCATGTTGTTATCTATTTTTAATAAGCCGGGTTTTTATTTATATAATTACATTTTTATTGCCAATTTTTGGTACTTATACTTCATATTTTCCCTGACGTGAACTATCTTTACCTTTGTTGACGAGGGGTTTTCCCCTGCAAAGGTGCCATCATTTTTTCTTAAATCTTTGTCTGTGAAAGCCCAAGTAATTGGAGTTTTATAACTAATTGTGAACAGCGAAATATAGATATTATTTAAATTGGCAAATGCAATTACAATTTTATTATTAATGTAATGTAATTATAATATGAACCTTCTCCATATTTTTTCGTCAACTTAACTAGACCGACATAATTTCTGAAAGTGTAGGTACGTCGTCATATTTACCCATAAACTCCATAAAATCGCGAAACCTGAGGTACTTCACCTTGTCAAATGTTTGACTCACAATAAAAGAAACTTTGCAGCAAGATAACAATAATGCAACAATAACACATTTAGCAAGGTAACAATAAATTTTTTATAATTGATTTCGGTGTGGAGGTTCTAAAGATGCGGCAAAAGAATCACTGTTTTATGGAATTTTTCCAGGCATAGGGGTACAAAAAGTAGCATCATTATGTTTTTTAGATCCTTGCCGAGATCAATACTTTATAAACTTTTTATTGTTAAAATTATAATTTTAACGTAAGCTTTATGTAATGATATCAATATTCATGTTCTTTTCCATCATCACGATCTAAATGGTGGTGTTTTCAAGGTTGGCCGAAATTCTACGCATTCCTGGTAGTTTAACTATTAAATAAATTACTTTTTATGCATAAAAATAATTAATACTTTTATTGAACATTGAATGAATTATCTTTAATGACCTTTGTTTGGAGAAACAATAAAATAGCGAAACTCTGCCTCAAGTCTTTACATATTGTCTAGTAACATCGTTTTTTTAACACTTTTTTATTTTTACAATTTGTATTGTAAATTTTAGGTAATTATATTCTTATTATATTATTATCCATATTTTTCCTTCATCTATTTTTCATCTGGCTGATGTTTCAGACAGCATAGGTAGTTCAACTGAAAAATACCACATGTTACGCATAAAAACAATAAATTTGTAAAAAAAGGGAAATTATGGAGTAATTAATTAAGACATTACAGAAATTGTAAATTGTATTTCCAGTTCTCTTCGTGTTTGTTGTTGGTGATGAAATTTCAGTTATCTCAGGTTTCAATAAACTCAAAATAATCAAACTTTTTGTAACGACAATAGTTTTAATAAAGCTTTTTTATTTAATTGCCCGGATTTCAATTTGTTCAATCAATATGTTTGCTTTTTTCCATCATGGAACATATCGAATCTGCTGTTTTCAATGTTGCCGCGTAAAAACATTAAATATGGGCATTGAATGAATTATCTGCGGAAAATGTACAATGTAGGGTTTCGATGTAATCATGTAATATTCTTAAATAATAGTTGTGTTTTCAGTTAAACGACCTTCACCTTTGTTAATGTTGTTTTCTTACTGATTGAAATTTCAATTAGGTAGGTTGTGCTATTTTATGACAGTTTTACCAGTCAAACTGTAAAAATGGTAATGAATGTGTGTTAAGATATCAAAACAACTTTTTGCTAATTAGTGGTCTGTTAATACGAAACCTAAAATTGTTATTATAACAAAAGTCAAGTACATGTGATATAAGGTGTACATAATTTCAATTTGTAACGGTAACGTTCTTTATCGAAAAAGAAATTATTTCTATTGTAATGTAAATAAGCTCGATTCATTATTATTTTAACGCAAAAGCCTGGAAAAGTTGATAAAATAGAGAAAATTGTTGCCTAACGGTCTTTACAAACACTGAAGTCCATTAAAATGTGTATGTATATATATTTTTTCTTTTTATAATGACCATTTGTACATTTTAGGCATTTATGTTCATTCTTACTGTTTCTCCAGATTTGCCCTAAGGTGAACTACCTTAACCTTTGAGGAATTTTTTTGCTACCGTTGAAATTTCAGTTCTCAGTTTTTCCTGGCCGAGATGAAAACAATTCATATCATTACTTTTTATGAATATTAGTGTAAAAGAATAAATTATACGCGGATTTTGAGCAAAAATACTAATTGCATTTTCAGTTCTGTCTCTTTTTTTTTTTTTTTTGTAAATTTTTTAGAAAAGAATTTCCCCCAATAATCGTGATTATTTTTATTACATCCAAATCCATAACAAGTACATTTGTGGTTAGGTAGTAATAAATATGAATTGTATTTGCAGATCAACAAACTTCGCCAATGATAAAAACAACTGTCTTTTTTTTTCAAAGAATTTCTCCCATAATCGTTTCTCGTTTTATTTGATACAAACATTTACATTATACTGTAACCAATCAATTTGTGGTTACGTTACAATATACTCTTTTCTTTCAATGTAAAAATGACAATAGTTATATGTAAACATTGCCTCGTGACAAGCAGTTTTATTTTTTCCGACACCCGCAAAAATTTTTTGTTGATAAAGTGACAATTTTAATATAAATTTATAAATGTATTTATACTACTATTTTTCCATTGTAGACAATTGCGCGGTTTTTTATTGTTAGTCGAAATTTTTAGAAAGTGTAGGTAGTTCAACTGTAAAATCACGTATTTTTAACAGCCTCGATAAAATAGTGAAACCTGAGATGTATTTAAAACGTTCAATTTTACACGTGATAATCATTGCAAATTTGTCATTCTAAACAAACACATTACATTGTATCTTACCTACATACTGATCCGCCATGTTATAAAGTTTTTCCATTGTATAAAACACTCGATAACAACAGATATGATGAAAATCTTTTATTTCAAAGCAATTTATTGTTGGAGAATTTAAGAAATAGCAGGTGGAACAAATGTAAAATGCATTATTTATTAATAGCATATAATCAATAAGTATGGATGTTCAATACCCCGAATATATATGCATAGATAATATTTGAATTTGCAGTTTAACTATGTTCACCTTGTACAATTTTGGCCAATGATAAAAACAATTTTTTTTGTCTTTTCTCCTAATCGTTGCTTAATGTGCTTTTAATTTAATACAAAATCTTCACACAACCACTTTGAAAGTAATAGTAGTTACCCTACGGTGTAACTAACCGGCCTGGTTTTAGTTGAGTTTTAATATAAAAACATTAACGATTACATTAAAAATTAAAACAATTAGCCTTAAAAATTAATTACATTTAATTATTTTTCTTTAATTTTACTATTATCTTTGCTATTTATTATTATTTATTTATTTTCGTTCTTTTAATATTACTTTAAACAAGTTTATTATGAAACTTAAAATATTTTTAAGTGTTATTTTTGAAATTACTATATATACTATCCTTTTTTTGCTTACATGTTTCATTATTTACTAGTTCTTCACAAAAAAATGTTTACTTATGTCTGTCTTTACTTCTTTTTCTTTTTCATTTTAGAAGTCAGAAAAGTAGTTTTTTATGTTTACTGTGTTACAAATTTAAAAAAAATATATATAATACAAGCATGGGGGAAAGGTGGAAACAAAAATTTCCACAGATTTTAAGTAATCTAATTTGTGTACTATTAGTTTTGTTAATGTAGAAATGTCCAATTTTTTTAAGTAGATGTTGGTTTATTTCCTTTTCCATTGTCAAATGTGTCTAGTATCTAAATGAACGTCAATTGCATGACTGTTCACAGATAAGTGTGGAATATCCGGTCAGCATATTTTCCGTACGAGTAACTGTACTTCTTTAAAATGTTGTTACCTTATAATTATTATATATATAATTAAAGATAAAATTAAGAACTTAATGTGAATTGTGGCATGTATAAAATATAATGTGAAGACTTTTTGTAAATTTTCAACAATTTTATTTTTCAAAAGGGAAAATTGTATCGATTGTCGTACTGAATACACAAAAATTAGATATATTTTTAAAATTGGCTTACAGGAATACAGGAACCTGGCCATTTTTTTATCGTATTGGTTTGCCTATCCTCGCTCTTTTTGTATAGTTTTTCACTTATGATGGCGAATGGCTGAAATACGACAGGTCACGGGGAGAATAGACAGGATAAAAAGGTTGAACGAACAGGTTCATTGCCTTACAGAGTTCGAAGGCTTGGCAGTCCTGATTATTTTGTTCTGGCTATCCTCTCGCTGTATTTGTTCCAAAGTCTGTTAGACGTGATTTCGACTTTTGGCCATCATAAGTGGCTACCTAGAACAAAGTATAAACAGGCCAAAACGATAACTGAACAGGTTCAATTCTGACTGCCAAATCGTTCTGATCGTTTTGATCTGCCTTTTCTCGTTGTTTTGGTCTATCTGACATGTTTCTCCCTTTCGGTACCTACATCAAAACATCGAGGGTAAATAGACCAAAGAGATCAGAAACTATCGAACTATGTGTTCATCGACTCACTGACTCCCGAAGTTTGGTAGATTCCGATCATTATGGTCTCCCCATAAGTTACTTTTTCGATTTCGATTCGGATTTTCGAAATTTCGAAACGACCAAATTACAGGCCGATAAACAAAGTACAACTACAAATCTAACAAAAATTGACCACCACAATTTCAACGAGCCAGTCTCTACAGTTCCATTGACTAATAAAATAAAAGTACCATTTTTATGAACGGGCATATAAATAATTTCTATATCCTTTTTATTACTGAAGGATAACAACGTTTGACATATTCTCCTTATTTATTTTCGTTAATGTTTGGATTTACATTACGATAAATATAATTTAAGTTAATTTGTAGTATCTTTAGTCTTTCCTGTAAAAATCTTTTGCCACTTAGATCCAAACATATTATTTCCTGAAGTTCCTTATTATGATTAAAGTATGGTGTATATGGTTTGGTCGTTTTTAGTATAATTCTAAGTCGATTAGTAGATTAAACAATTTTGCTATATTTTTGGTGAACATTTTATAGTTGTCTCTTTTTTTTCTTAATGGTTGATATTGAATCTAACTGATTTACTTCACCGGTTTTTTTAAAAGAGAAAAATGAGCCAAAAGTTAACACAATCTAGTATTTCAGAGATTTCATCTGTAGAAATATTTCAGTTGATTATTTGTCGAGTTGAGAGAAGTAAGGATTAAGAATTTAACCTTTATTATACGTACGTGTGAGTTTATAACAAAATCGGATTAACTGTCACCCTGGGTCGTTTATGTTTTTTTTTTTTTAATGGAAAATGTCCAAATTTCCACAGGTCCAATATCATTTTTCTAATAACAATTATTATATTATAAAGAAATAAAATCGCTTATTGTTGAGATTTAAGATATCTGAATTATGTGTGTGTACCATTTATTTTTATTCGTACGTTAAAGATACATAAGCATGACCTCAGACTGCCACGTTGGCCATGAGAATGTCGAACAAATGGAGTAAAGAAAGAAATGTATAAAATAGTATTTATATTTGGTAATAATAAAGACTTACTATTATTACTATTGGATAAAAATTAGTTTTTAATCCAAATAGAACTTTTTCCAAATCAAATAGAAATTTTCCTAAATCAAAATGAAATTTTCCCAAATCAAATTGGAACTTATTTAAATCCACAAAATTTTTCCCAGTCAAATTGAACTTTTCTAAATCGAATTGAAAATTGTCCAAATTAAATTGACCTGCTCCCAAATTAAATTGTACTTTCCAAATGAAATTGAAATTGAACATTTCCTAGATCAAATTGAACTTTTCTCAAATCAAATCGAATTCGTTCAAAACCATACTTTTCCAAATCAAATTGAACTTAATCAAAACCACACAACCTTTCCCAATTAAATTGAATTTTGTTAAATCAAATTAATAATTTTCCAAATTAAAATGACCTCCCAAATCATATTGAACGTTTCCGAGATCATTGGAATTTTCCCAAATCAAATTGGACTTATTCAAAACCACCCAAATTTTTCCAACCAAATTGAATTTTCTTAAATCAAATTGATAATTTTCCAAATTAAAATGATCTCCTCCCAAATGAAATTAAATTTTTCCTCAATAAAATTGAATTTTTACCTACTCAAATTGAAATTTTTCTAAATCAAATTGTCCTTATCCAAAACCATACAACTTTTTCCAGTCAAATTGAACTTTCCTAAATCAAATTGATAATTTTCCAAATTAAATTGGCCTGCTTCCAAATCATATTGAACTTGAAATACCTTATTGTCTACAGCAAGATATTTGAATTATATATTTCTGCATTGCATTGAGTCTTGTATTTGAGGTAACTTTTTGTATGTATTATATATATCATTGTAATTTACTCAATATTATCATAAGTTTATTAACTTGTTATCATTGTTGTTTGGTCAACAACTGTGTATGTAAACTTAAGACTTAATTGTATTGTACATTTAAGCTAGTAGATGTTTTATTGTCTTATTATGGTTGTAATATTTTTTACACTATTAATAAATACACTATGTACAATTAATAAAACATACCAGACCGCATCTCACGATATCTGAATAACTATTAATAAATATGATCAGAGTAAGAAAGAGCCAGTAATTCTGTTATCTTTACAAATGGACTCTTGCCCATTGCTCCAAGGTTCACACCCTCGTTGAATACATTAACGAATTTGTTTATAATTAGTGTCAGCATAATGAATTTTTTCCTTTCTGTAAACATTGAATCATCCAGTACTATCAGCCGGATGTTAATTGTTAGCATAAACAATCAGATAATTTTACTGCCTTTTACAAAAACTTTTGCTTCTTAATATTTAATAAATACGTATACATATTGTTATCTATAAATTAGTTACTTAACTTATTTTAATTCATTTACAGTGAATTTTGATTTCATCGAACAGAATCCAAGTGAACTATGTTTATTTTTTCAGCCACCTTTCTCTCCCATTAGACGTTAATTTTTTGCCTTGAATAACCTTTACAAGACTTCAGGAAGGTCGTTTTATGTTATTATTGAAACGTTATGAAACTGCAGAAGACAAGGTTTGTATATAAAACTTAAGTTAACCGGTAAAAGCACAGGTTGGTTGTTTTCTGTGCTCTCAAATGAGCCATGTTATTTGTGATGTGTTCGACAAACTATGCCTATATTCTTAACGATGTACTGTAATTTATTAAAAATTAACTATTGTGACTTGTGAGCTGTTTCGCACTCGAGGATTGTGCCGAATGCCAATAAATTTAACAGGTGGAAAATATACGACCTGTTTACAAAGGTGTACTCAACGTCCATGCGCAATTGTTTTAATATTGTAAAGAATCGGAATCAACAGATCTTTTTTTCTATTTTCGAATAAAATAGTGGAAAACCACGTACCATTTTTGGATTTTATTTATTTTTTTAACGCCCATGCATTCAAACCCGGGACCTTTGCCTTACAATGATGACCACCGTTGCGGTTTAACGCCCCTTATAAATTTTTACCAAGATATCTAACGTGTCACTCGGATAGATAGTAAATAGTTATTGCATGACAAAGGAATTCAAGTTTTAATACGCTATGTAAACATAGACTACTATTACAAACACATTCGGTTTTTTCAAACTCAGTAAACAAAAATTTCGTTTCTTATTTTATCTGAAAATTAGAGTGAAAATGGATGAGTACGAAGTTATTGATGAATTCCATTATATAGTATTCGAGAAAAGTGGTTTAGGTTTATCAGTTTGAATTTGTCCATTAAATTAAAATTGTTTTGTTTAAAACCATCAAAATTTTCTCGAAACATGCACAAACGGTAAAATTTTAGTACGTAGTGAATTAAAACACTTTGATATGCTTCGTTTTTCACATTTAGAAAAGACAGTGAAGACTAATCAAGCAAGAGCGTTTTCCGAACTGTATTCAAGGATACACGATTTTCGGTAGCCTTGATGTTTGACTTTGAAACGCCCTCTAAATATGTTTCCATTGTCAGCGGCCCTGGCTCCAGTAAAATCTCAGATTTTTGCCGACTATCTCCGACCTTTTGGTCAGAATTGGAAATCTGCAAAGCCTTCAGAATTCCACTTTGGAGATACATACCTGGCGGCAGAGGTCATCAACGATTAAACATCCAATGATGTCGCTCATAAACAAAAAATCCTATTTCCTACTCTTTTATTAAAAATTAATGTAAAATAACGATGTCAAACGTCTCGGGACATCTATTTACATCCTGTTTGTCTGTCAACGGTGTTGAAACAATGCAAAATGAAATATTGTCCCATTCGGGACATGGTTCATAGAAGTCTAAATAAAAATAATAATTGCCAGTTTAAGGTTAATTGGTAAAAAAAAGTCCGCCCTCGACGAAAATCGGGCCACTGTGACTAATGCATTAATTGTAGGAACGCCATGCTTATTCGTCACCGTTGTTGATTCATCTCTTTTCTCAACGTCTCACGTTCGATATCGCCAAATCTGGGTTTATTTATTTGCATCAAATTCGACAAATTCCCTTTGAACTTACAGCACAATTACGAACTGAATTTTAACGATATGTCATTCATTCAGAAACGCATGAACGAGGTAAGTATCTGGTTTAAAATATACTCTCTGATATTAGATATTTTGGCAATTTTGCCGTCGTTAAATTCTAAGCGTCTCCTTGGTTTCAAATATTTCTATGTAGTTGGCAGTCTCTTTGATATATATTTCTGTAGTTTTGTTCTCACAAAATTTTAATCGTCTCTTTGGTTTTCAAGTATTTCGATAGTGGGCAGTCTCTTTGATATTAAATATTTCTGTAATTTTGTGATCGCCAAAATATAATCGTGTCTTTATTTTCTAAATATTTCTGTAATTGGCGGTTTCTTTGATATATATTTATGTAGTTTTGTTCTCAGGTTTTCAAACATTTCTGCAGTTGGCGGTTTCTTTGATATATATTTCTGTAGTTTTGTTCTCGTAAACTTCTAACAGTATAAAAATAACAATTAATATTTTGGAAGATTGTATTTAGAATGTAATGTGAAAAAATGAAATGCATGTGTAGATTGTCTAACTTATTGTCTTTGTCGAATATATTTATCACATTTATTTAAATCTTTAACAACCGCAATTATGAATCATCATCTCGGACATGAAGTATCATACTTGTAATAACCTATGTATAACTCATAAACAATAAATTCAATTAATATTTAAAATACTTTATTATTTTCGAAGATGAATTACGACCTCAGAGCCACTAGTTACTTAATAGCAATTAATGGCCAATTAATAATAAGATAACTTTAATTTATGCTGATTTTGGCCGTTTTTTCAAATTAATTAAATTCTGGAAATAACGTATTTAGTGAAGGGTTAACCGTTGATTAAATTCATCAATTTATATGGAAAATCATCAGATTAAATGTTCGTAAATGTTACGACCTCGTGATTTGAAGCTTCTCCGTCTTCCTTACAATCAGCATCACTTAGAAACAGTACTTGCTGATCAGTGGAATACCTCTTGTGTAGAACGACCTCCCAACATGCTAATAAGAGTTAGGACAAAGCTGTGCTTCGAACTTTTATTAACGATAACAGCATCATAAGCTTAATATCAGCTCTGATAATTGCAAAAAACAAATACGGGAAAGAGAAGAAAGACATTCATACAACGAGAAAGGTCTTCATTTTAAAATAAACCCGAAAAGAAAATGAACTCAGCTAAAAAAGTAATTATTTAAACGGTGAGGCGAGAAAATCAAACCGCATTTTACATAATGTTATTGCACGGGGAAAAAATTAAATTGCCAAATAAATACAATTATTAAGGGCAAAAAGTACATAAGGTAATACGGTCGTACAGTTACTCCTTCCAACTCTAACATTTTAATGAAAAAGTGCATGTCGACATCTATTCTGTTGTACAAAAGCGTTTTGTTTCGGCAGAAACTGCTCGCCACACCGATACCCAGTCCGTCACAAATTATAGGGCTTCCGTAGTGTGGGTAGCAAAGCCTGGTATGCTCATACTTGGGCACATCGCCGCATCCCCATCCGAACATTTCAAACGACGAATTGAACTTTGAACAAAGCCTAGTCGGGTCGTCGTCATTGCAGAGCCTCTGCATGCATTCTTCCAATTTTAAAATTTTAATGTCCAACTGGGCCGTCAGTGGAATAAAACTCCGTTTGAAATGATGGACTTTGCAAGTCTTCCCGATAACCTTTTGGTAAGTTTCGTTGTACTTTTCTTCGTCGGGCTGCAGCGCGGGACCTTTCATCGGTTGGATCTTTGTCGTACCGTTTAGCACTAATATCTCCTCAAGTCTCACCGCCCCGATGTCGTGGCCGTACACGTTCAGGTCGAACTCCGAAGGCACGCAGTCGGGAGCGGTGAAACTGTCGTATACTAAGTACCTCATTCCTAGCTTCACTTTACGGAGGGAGACATACATCTCGCTGGGCGGGTACATCGTTATCGCACCCCTTCTGTGCTTGAAGAACGATCCGACACATCTGCACGCCGTTATGACTATACAGCAGTTTATCAAAGCTCCGACGCAATGTGGGCCCTGGGACGACACGTTAACCAAGACTGCAACGAAATCATCCCCATTCGCCTCGGTATGTATAAACAAACGAGACAAAATAAGCAAAACGGGCTGTAGCAAATTATACAGGTTCATAATAGTTTTTTAGTTCTCAAAAAAAGCTCAAGAACTCAAATTTTAGAAATACTTTTTAAACATCTGGTCCATTTTTTTGCAAAGTTAGGAACCAATGGCTGTCGAGATCGATGTCTGATCATTTGTCGGTCTTTATGATATTTAGTCTCTTATTACGGACTATGAGTAATTCAAAATCTTATTACTTTAGATGATTTTACTGACTTCAACCACTTCATCGATCTGGTTTTATGTTACTTTTAGTGCATTTTAGTTATGAGCAACGATTACAATTACTGCCAAGACTCATTCTTGGAATAACTGGTATATTAATCTATTTATATAAACTGAATAACCCCAGGGGATTCTAAATCAAGGCTAAAATTTGCTAATAGGGCATGTCTATTGTTGATGTTATTAAACCCGTAATCTGATGATAATTTCCATTTCTTAATTTCTAGCTTCTAGTTGAAGAAATTTCCTTTTACACTTAAGTCGTCTATATCTCACAATATATTTACTTGAACTCTTTAACTTAGTAAAGAATTCTCAGATGAAAGTCTGTGTGGGTAAAGTTAGTTTTCCCCGGTACCACAACTTCAGGTATTGTAGGGCAGTTGGATAGGACATGTTTCAGTTGTCTCTGTCTCTTGTAAATTATGCTACATTTCATTAGATTAGATTTGAAAAGAAGTCGGCGTATTTACGACCTGCGCATCGTGTCCAGTCTATTGTGTCCTTTTACCAGATCCAAAAATTCTCCAAGGATAGTTTCAAGTCCTTTGTTCTCCCTGCCTTCTTAAGCCTTCGCACCAACACAGAACATTTTCTTTCTGGCAATATTAACACAGGCTGTTCTGCCACTGCAAGTATATGAGTCCGGAGTATAATTTTGTATTCCCCAATGTCAAGCAGAGCCCTGTATCTTCTAGAGATAATCAGCATTCGTCATCCGTACATAGTCCCATATTTGAGACGATACTTAACAGGAGTGTGTCCTACGAACAAACCAGTAAAGTTGTTCATTCCTTTCCGTTGAAAAGGATTTACTCGTTTTTGGAGTAGTTTTTGCTTGCCTCATACCTGTTTTTATTAACAGTTTTTTTTTTTAATCTGCATATCCATTTGTAATATATCCCTTCCTAACACCCCCTTGATTTTTGTAGTTCTGCTATAGTTTCTGCCATGACCATCTGATGAACTTTCGCATACTTCTGTCCACGGCTACACGGCCTCTTGAATGGAGGACTTATTGGTAATCTATTTACATATTATTTGTAATACATTGTCAGATGGGTCCACTTTTTAGCAGTTTTGTGCACTGCGAAAAAGTTGAGGGCCAAAAGTGTCCCCACGAACTTGGTGCCCACATACACAGACGAGTATAACTTTGTATTCCCTTATGCCAGACGGACCTCTGCAAAAACCTTTAAATCAGTGAAGTTGTTAATTCCTTCCCGTTGCGAAGGATTTCCTCGTTTTGGCGTAGTTTATTTACTCGCCTCATTCCTCTTTTTTTCTTTTAGATAGTTTTTTTATCTGCGTATCTATTTTTATTACTTACAGCTAGGGTACTAAACCTCCTAACTATAATGTATAGGTTGCATAAATAGGTCAATATTATTATTTGCATTAGCATAGATTCTATCATACACATACTCGAAGATTAATATGAATGTGCGTGTTTTTTAAATCATATCTTACGATAATTAAGCTTTATATATGATGGGACGGCATAAGATGATCAACACACAAAGAACCACAAAAAAAGAAATAGCTTTTTCTCATTTACAAACATCACCAGCCGCTTACCTCATTGTCCAAGGCTGTTCTGAAAAATACTGCCATCACCGTTCGAATTAGGCTGAAAGACAATTATTTATTAATAAAAAGCTAATAAATATTCAACTAGTATTTAGGCCAGTGCTGTGCTTGTAGCCTTATTCGACGTGTGATCGAATATGAAATCTCTTTTTGGTTTCAGGACCGAAATTCTATTTTTTTAAATATATATTATGGAATTTCTATTTTGAGAGCTTTGAAATAATGAGGATTTTTGAGGTCTAACCCGGGACTTACGCCGCAGCCCACTGCTTTCGTCACTATTTCTCCGCAGGGGAAACGATGTGGAGAGGAGACTTCGAAATCAAGGACGATACCATAAAAATGACCGAGGATCTCGGATCGCATCCTGAAATAAACGAAAACAAATCCAATTGTAATTGCGTAATCCATCCGTTAAAAAATAATCCGTCGATCTCCCACAAGAAAATTGCATTATGCAATGACTGTTGATAGAACACCCAAAGCCAATCAAATTTTCAAAATATCACCTTATTTTGTTACCGGCAAATTGTCTTTGAAAACCGATCTTTTTATTTAAATTAATCAAAAAGGAGCTCATAAGAAAAGACAATTATTATGATAACAAAAAGTATATATATTATATGATAAACTAAATTTTATGGCTTGCAGTTGTTAATTGTAGTAAAGAACTAAACCAGTGTTCCCCAACGTGTCACGGGGGGCAATTTTGAAAATACTACTATTTACCACTTACAAAGTTTACAATTCGGAAATATGTATTACAAGACAAAAAAGACGTTCCTCATGGGTTAAAACCGTCTGAGAGAGTATCGCATAAACTTAAATATCTAATCTCTCTTCTGAGTATTTACAAATATTTATAATTAGTATTTACAAAAAGAATACATATACTTTCTTCAAAAATTAAAAATTAATTTCAAACATAAAGTAAATGAAAGCCTTTTTACAGAAATTTGACCAACACAGTCCAACCCTCACCATTAAAACACTGAAAGGCAAAAAATTCCACCCATTTATAACATAACTTGGTTTGTATATATTTTTATACATTAGTCAAAATTTAACGTTTAATAATTGAGTCTTTGTGTAAAAAAGTTTAAAAAAGAGTAAATTGCTAAGGAAAATGATATAGTAAATAAATACAAAAATGGACTGATAAAATTTCTTTTAATTTTGTTTTAGATTTTTAACTAGCATTTCAATAGCGCCTACGCTGGGATTAATTACATTTCAAAGACGCATCGGCATACTTTCTGTCAGTCTGGAAATGTCTCTTTGCTGGAGGAGCGCATTCTTCGCGAAGATACCTTTCAAGATTGTGGAGTGTATCATGAAGTGGTGTGGTGGACGTGCTCTTATTCGTCTTTTGAGGTTATGTCTTAAATGTTCGATAAGACACTGATGTTATTCTGTTGAAGGTACGTTTGTACTGTGCGACATTGTGGTCGGGCATTAGAATAGGATTGTCGCGATTTCATCGAGGATAGGCAACTCGTGATGTTCCAAAATTCTCCGTTGAAATTTCCCCGCCGACACCATCAGTGAGCTACGTTGAAAAGGTTGTCTCTGGGGAAAATTTTAGTCTCCGTACCTGCCACGGATATCACCACTCTCAGGGAGTCAGTACGAGATAGGCAGAAGCTTTCTTCGTTTCAAATTACCCCGATCATATGCCAGATCCGCCGTGTACGTGCACTCCACAACACCGCTGGGTCTCTCACATGTCCGCACAGTGTTCTATGTGCGCAGATAGGTAACAAAACAGTCCCGGACGAGCACGATGCGGATGGCGTGGGAGGCACCGGTTGGTTTTCCAGGTCGAGTATCGTCCCCAATGTCAAACCGGCCCTGATCGAATACCCAAGGGTCATGGCCGAGTTTGAAGCCTCTCGTATACCTGGGCCATGCTTGGTTTTTAGGATCGTGCCCAACAAAAGAAGGCCTGGCTTGACCAGGAAAGCCTCCTCATACCTGAGCGTAAGCAGTTCTCCACGGGATTCGGGCGGCATAACTCCCACTTGCAGAGGCTGATCGAGGGGATGGATGTAACCACCCATTTAAAAAAGAAGTTTCAGTATATAATCATAAGTTGATGCTGTGCGGTATGTGAGTCATTTTGTCATAAACTTAAATATTGTTGAACCGGCACTGGGTTACTGGTTGGTGGTCTGAACAGAGTTGTTCAATGAAAATTACGCAATGCCGAAAAGCGTTTGGTAATTAAAAAACTCGGGAGTGTAACCCAACGTGTAACGGACCCAATAAGTAACCCAGTACCGGTTCGACAATATTTAAGTTTATGACAAAATATGTAATAATATTTTATTAACGAAAATCTTTTGTCATCATTAAGGTACATAAAATTAACTTCGACGGGGGTATTGTCCTTGGAAAAAATACGATGTAAAAAGTCTTTATGGTGCCTGTGTTGGAGGAGGCGCCTATCCGTAATCGCCAGCAACTCTCTTTACCTCTTTGTTCGCCGGAACTTGCACCTCTACGTTGACTCCCTGACAGAAATAGAACACGTTATGCAGAAAGAGAGATAAAATTAATGTGATATACATGCATTGGACGATAAAGTTAATTCAAATTACATATGTTGAACAGAAGTGCTCTGGACAGGGTCAATAGATTAAAGAGAATAGTGAATCTTTTCACTGTAATTAACAGATTGAAGACAAAACTATTTTAAAGTAGTCTTATTGGAAGAACAATAGAACAGCAAAATGATGTGCAGCGAAGAATACAGGCGTCGTGAATCCACAGCGGTGAGCGGTCGAAAAAACACATCTTACTCCGGCAGTGTACTCGTAAATTGTAACTTCGATTACAAATCGAGATTTTTAAAAAATTAAATAAACGCGTTCGTCCATATTCAAAAACCTTTACAGAGTTGGAAAGATTCAAAGTTCAGGAAACTGAGGAGATAGACGTGTAACCGGTCGCGTGTATTCTCCTGTGAGCGGTTTTATGCGCACGATTCGTACCATCCCATCCTTGCCGGGGTACTGCTCAATGATGCGTACGACAGACAGTGATAACGGATGTACTTGTGCGTCCCGCATAACAACAAGCGTTCTATGAGCCATTTCTGGAATGTCGTTGCCATTTCATACATTACTGCAGTGATCAGATTTTTTCCAGATATCTGCCACGCATTTTTGCAGGAATATCCATCGAACAAGCATATGTGGCGCGCGATCCGTCCAATCATGTTGGGGCGATGGTACTGGGCGTCGCCGACTAACAAACGTCGAGGTGTCAACACAAACGGGTAGAATGAAATGGCTTAGAGAGGGTATGGATCCAGAATTGGTTCAATCTTAATAGACACGGTGCACAACTCTACCGCCGCCACCCATAAACCTCCAAGTGAGGGGGGTGTATGACGTCTCCATTCGATGCTCCGCTCGGAGGTCCACCAGATATAAAGTTCGGACGGCATAAGTTTAGCCCGACGAAATTTTTCGCGTTGTCGGATATCATCTTGCTCGGGAGTCCTCTTCAAGCAACAAATCAGTTCAAGCATGCGAGATAAAGACGTGAGCCGGCCGAAAGGAAAGATCTTCTGAATTGTGAACAGCATAATGATACTCGGCGAAGAATGCAGGCGTCGTGAATTCACAGCGGTCGAAGAAAAAAGTTCTTACTCCGGCGGTGTGCTAAATTGTAACTTTGATCGAGATCATAAAACAATTAAACAAACGCATCCGTCCACACTCAAAAACATGCTGGCAAGCTGGACTCGAGACTATTTTTGTTTTTCTTCTACATAGAAATGAGAAAAAATAGACACAATTAAATATATAAAATTCTCTATGGCGTAAACGTAGCCAATCTAGGTTTACTAAATAGATGATATAATAGACAGTTTTTTAAGAACGGTTCTGCTGAGATAGGCTCCTGGAATAAGCTAATATTGCCTTGCTGTATATACACATCAAGAGGGGCATTTTTCTTATGTTCATAACAAGGCCTGTAGAGATGAAACAGGATCTTGAAGATAGAGGCCAATAAATATATTCCCATCTTTCTTTATTTTTTGTGGTGACTACTATTTTTCATAATCGTCGGCCATGTGTTTTAAAATAGATCCGAATTTGATGACACGAGCTATATTTAGAGAAACAAAAAAAGAACGATTATGAACTTGCATAATCTTTTACAACCCGTTTTGTTTATTTTATCGCGTATATTTATACATACCAAGGGGAACGAGGATGATTCCGTTGCAGTCTTGGTCAACATATCTTCCCAGGGTCCTCATTGCGTCGGAGGCTTGATCAACTGCTGTATAGTGATAACATCCTGCAGATGTGTCGGCTCGTTCTTTAAGTACAGAAGAGGGGCGATAACGATGTACGCTCCCGATACGCTGTACATCGCGCTCGTGAAAGTGAAGAGAGGCTTGAGGTACGGTGTGTATGACAGTTTCATCGCGCCTGACTGTCATCCTTCCGAGTTCGACAAAAACGTGTACGGTCACGACCTCGGTGCAGTGAGATTGATGGATATAATAGACCTAAACGGTACCAAAAAAATCCAACCGATGAAAGGTCCCGCGCTGCAGCCCGACGAAGAAAAGTACGACGAAACTTACCAAAAGGTTATCGGAAAGACTTGCAAAGTCCATTACATGAAACGTAGTTTCATTCCGCTGACTGCTGTTGTAGACATCAAAATTTTAAAATTGGAAGAATGCATGCAGAGGCTCTGCAATGACGACGACCCGACTAGGCTTTGCAAAAAGTTCAATTCGTCTTTCAACATGGTGGGTTGGGGATGTGGTTCTGTACCCAAGTATAAGCATACCAGGCTTTGCTACCCGCACTACGGAAGCCCTATAATTTGTGACGGACTGGGTATCGGTGTGGCGAGCAGTTTGTGCCGGAACGAAACGCTCTTATACAGCAGGATAGACGTGGACATGCACTTTTTCATTAAAATGTTAGAGCTGGAAGGAGTAACTGTACGACCGTTTTACCTTATGTACTTTTTGCCATTGATAATTGTGTTTATTTGGCAATATAAGTTTTCCTGAGTTTCTTGACCGTCGGAAAGAATAAAAGATCATATGGAACATTTGATTTATAACATCTCGTCTTTTAATTTATTACTTTTTTGGCCGGGTTAGATTTTTGTAGCTTTTTAAATGAACAATTCATTCGTGGTAGGCGCAGTTCTATCGTTTTTCGTGTATTTGTTTTTTGAGATACACGTAGCTGGGAATAAACCACCGGCCTACGCAGCGGTCATCGTCAATAGGAGTTCAAGGCATAACCACTGCGTCGGTGCTGTAGTGACTGCCTTCGCCATTTTGACCTCTTGCCGGTGCGTCGCAAGATACATGTACACTAGAGGTAGCCCTTTGATCAGCAAGTACGCGTACACCCAGTTTCAAGCAGTGATGCCGATTGTGAGCAAGGCGGAAAAGCATGAAATCGCTGGGTCTTTCTACGCGATAGAATGCGGCCGATCGGTTTACGAGCCGGAGACGTACGTCGGTGATATCGGTTGCTTCCTCCTGTCCGTCAAGCTAAACTTGGGCACCGTCGCCGTTATAAAAGGGCCGAACGTGGACAGCGGCAAAGACCAGTTGGAAGCAGCTTTTCAAGGACTGAAAGGAGGAGCCACGTGCCAACAGTTGGTGATGGACGTTCCGTTTACTCACAGCGCCTCTACCGTGGATGTAAAAATCATGAAGGACGACGACTGTCTCACCAAAAAATGCGCTTCTAACAATGAAAAGTGCGAAGACTTTAAAGAGAATCTCAGTACAAGAGGATGGGCTTGTGTCGAGTCGACGAAGAACTGCATTCCCAGCTACGGCAGTCCCATCGTCTGCAACCAAGCCGTCGTCGGAGTCGTTTCACGTTCTTGTAGTGAAAAAATTCTGATAATCAACAGGGTGGACGTTTTTGTCGATTTCTTCGGACTTGTTTTAGAACTGGACAGTGCCACATCTCTTTACAAATTTATCGATGTCGTTTATGTAATTACAATTTGTTTTTTAATAACGAAACTTCTTTAAGACATTGTTTTAGTATTCAATAGAATTTAGTAAATCCCAATAACCCATATCTTAAGCACTTTATTTTTAAAAAAATCCTACTTCGTGTTCGTTGAAGAAAGACTTGTTACAAGTATGCTTCATCGTTGTATTTATTAAATTAGCCAGGTAGCGTACATCAGGAACTCGAATCAACCCCCGCTCCAGTTATTTCAAACCCATAAAATTGAACTAACTGCCAAGTGGATCCATCCATACCTGGCGGAACAGCACTCCAGGGCAGAAGCAGGTAACTTTGTTAAGACGGTCTCGCCTAAACTTACAACAGACCTTTTGAAACAAAAGTAGAAAATCCAATACTGACAGCTGTTACGACAATACGCATATAAAAATACTGGGAGCGAAATCAGAAAACTGTGTGTGTTCAGCTAAGAAGAGGAATGTCCCATGAGCAAAGATTTGATAAATCGAGTTAATATAACTCCTATGAAACAGAGTCGTATCTTATGGCCGCAGTGACGCCATTTTAGCCATTTTTGTAGTTGAACAGACAGCAGACTATGTTTTTAGACAACCTCCACAGCCGTATTTCCCTGATTCGAAATTATCGTTGATGTAAAGTGCTTATGTACCACTTGCCTCCTCTTTATATAACATACAGTTTAGTTGGGCGATCCAAACAAATTTTTTAAGTAAAGTTTGTCACCTTTGTGGGCTTTGATCGCTGATGGTGCATT
This sequence comes from Cimex hemipterus, assembly GCA_039619505.1. Lineage (NCBI taxonomy): Eukaryota > Metazoa > Arthropoda > Insecta > Hemiptera > Cimicidae > Cimex > Cimex hemipterus. The sequence goes on along the minus strand of CM077105.1, from coordinate 28,559,463 downwards.
GTTTCTACTGCGAACAACCGTGTGCTTTTTCTCCTCGTAATTTATGAAATGTCTCTTAGAGGCTGTAAATGCTAATCGTACGGCTCATCCGGATGCGGCACGACCGTGATATCAGGACGTTGAGAATTGGATTTGAATGGCACAGCCGAAGTCGAATAGATAAATGAAAGGCACTCGCTGAAAACAGGGTGAAAAATACAACAAAATTCCACCTTCTACGATTACAGTTTTACAGTTTAAGAGGGTATGTATTAAAATTCTTTTTAAATGAATATTTGAAGATAGTGAGATGCAGTTTGGTGTGTTGTGGGTTTCAGATAAACATTTTCTTTGTCGTGCCAACGTTTCGATCTTTATTGAGATCATCTTCAGGGCCAGGGATTTATTAAACGTTTAAATTTTACAAATACAAGTATGTATGTTCTTCACATCCTACATTGTAAAATTTAAACAATGTTTATAAATCCCAGGCCCTGAAGATGATATCAACGAAGATCGAAACGTTGGCACGAGAAAGAAAATGTTATGGGATTTACAAACATTGTTTAAATTTTACAAATACATATAGGATGTGAAGAACATATATTTTCATGTATTTGTAAAATTAAAATGATGTTTGTAAATCCCAGGCCCTGAAGATGATCTCAATAAAGATCGAAACGTTGGCATGATATAGAAATGTTTTTCTAAAACCACGTTACACCAGGCCGCATCTCACACAGTTTCGGCATGTTGTTACCTTCAATGGTTAGTTTGTGCATTACTTTGGCATTCTTGTAAACCATTAAAGTACTAGCAAAGCAGTTTGAGCGATGACTACTAAAGCATACTAGAATTAGTGTTCTCCGCTTACTCGAAAATTTCTTCTTAATTTCTTGTGAGCATCAATGTATGCGATGAAAAATCGACGAGGTAAGTGGCGCTGTCAAAACATAATCTTAATACGAAAAAATAATGGTGACTGTGGTTATGGAACATCATTTTGTTCACTCTACCGAGGGGGGCAACAGTCAACTCAACGACTTTCTGCCAAGAACAAGGATGGTGATCAATAATGTACATAAGAAAAATATATGTATTTTATGACAGAAATTTGTTTTATGATCCTTTGTTTATTACAATTCCTTCACATGTGTTTACACAATATACTCTATAAGAGAAATGAGAAATAACTATGACTAAAAATACAGTATTATCAATATAAAGTTCAGTATAAACAATATTAAAGGCACCTACCCGTTTAAATTTAACAGTATCATGCTCAAACATATAACAATGTACAAGTACAATGTAAAACGTAATCGATTTGTAACAATATACATGTATGAAAACGGTTATTATAAAAAAAAAGTAATAGATGTTGAAATGGACAAAAAACCTATACAAATTTATGTTCAGTCATGTAAAAAAATAATCATCAAGTAACGGGCTCTAAACATCGCACATATGTATGAAATATTATATTTATTAAATATCAAAATAGGAATATCGATTTAGAAATATAAATGTCTAAAAGTTGTTATTATGAGACACATCAATTTATTAAATAAAAAAATATCAAAACAAGATAATCGATATCAAAACTCTCAAAACAAGGATATTGATTTTGGAATGTTCAAGAGTAAAACCGATTATTAAGAAAACAAGATAATAGATATATCGAATGAATATCGATTTAGAAATATAAATGTCTAAAATTTGTATATAAAAATAAGAGACATATTAATTTAGAACTATATATGTCTCTAAAAAAATATTATCAAAACAAGATAATCGATATCATATGGAATGAATATCGATTTAGAAATATATAAGTCCAAAATATGTTATTATAAGGATATATTAATTTAGAACTATATATGCATCTAAAAAAATATTATCAAAACAAGATAATCGATATCATATGGAATGAATATCGATTTAGAAATATATATGTCCAAAATATGTTATTATAAGGACATATTAATTTAGAACTATATATGCCTCTAAAAAAATATTATCAAAACAAGATAATCGATATCATATGGAATGAATATCGATTTAGAAATATATATGTCCAAAATATGTTATTATAAGGACATATTAATTTAGAACTATATATGCCTCTAAAAAAATATCAAAACAAGATAATCGATATCATATCGAATGAATATCGATTTAGAAATATAAATGTCTAAAATTTGTTATTATAAGAGACATATTAATTTAGAACTATATCTGCCTCGAAAAAAATATTATCAAAACAAGATAATCGATATCAAAACTCAAAACAAGGATATTGATTTAGGAATGTTCAAAAGTAAAAACCGATTATTATCAAAACGACATAATCGATATCATATCGAGTGAATTTCGATTTACAAATATATATGTCTAAAATTTGTTATTATAAGAGACTTATTAATTTAGGACTATATCTGTCTGAAAAAATATTATCAAAACGAGATAATTGATATAAAAACTCTCAAAACAAAAATACTGTTTTAGGAATGTCCAAGACTAAAAACCGATTCATATGAAATTAGGAATATGTATAGCAATCAATTTAATTGAAAATTATCAATATCTTGTTGAGTTGACAATAGTGTATAAACTATTTCTGTATGAATTAACAATTATATTCTTCGAAAAATTCACGCTGTAATGATGAAGAAATATTTTTGCAAAACTTTCTCAATAGTAAAATTTAGATTTTGTTGGTCACCGAATGGATATTGTTATAATAGCTAAAAGATCTATAAATTCGGGACTGATATTGATGTACGAGACGCTTTATTCTTTCACTACTTTTTTATACTTTTCATTTTCTTCATTTTATTTTATATTTTGAAAACCCTGACCAGTAAGGTTGATGATTAATTATTTTTGGATATAATTGAGGAAATTTCTTGGAATTTAGTTTTGATCTGGGTTGAGTATTTTCAACAAAATATACAAATTTAAAACAACGTTAAAATTAAAAACAAAATTTAATTGTATACCCCTTGAATGAAACGGGTACGAAATGGTGGAACCATGGTCAACCGCCCCTCTCCCCAAAATTAAAATCGACATTTCATGTCAATAATTTGCAAAATCTTATAGTAAAATTTTTGAAATAAAAGAAAATAACAAAAGCAAAATAAAAATAGTATGGCAAGGAACTTTGAAGTGCAACTTTGTACAAGTAGTACTTACATGCTGCTTGCTGTATAACACTGTGAAGTGTAACCTTCCCATTTACTTCCCTAAGTGTTATTTTGTAGGCATACACAATTTTTTGTTGTTTTTTAAGTCTTATTTTTATTTATTTTTAATCTTCCTGAATTTTGTCGAATGTGGGAATCGCGTGGAAATATTTCTCATGTGAGCTATGGTTTTTCCATTTGTTGTCGAATTTTTTGGATTTAAAATTCGACCAAGAGAAGAAAATGTTTTCTGGGAATGTCAAGCTCTGGAATCGACCACGGTGCTTTCGTTATGATTAAAATAAACTGATAAAATAAACAGACAAAAACAAGGACTCAGGCATCATTCAACGACTGTGAGGTATAATAGGTATGTAAAAATTGTTTTAAGTTAAGGAAATATTTCTCTTTTTAAAAATCAAACCATCTTTTCGTTATCATGCGAAATCATCAAGTGAACGAATATTTTGAATGTTTCAACAAGGCGTTTACACGCCTTAAGTTTCATTCCATGTAGTTGTTAACATTGGCAAAATTTCAAAATATTACAAGTTTTGATATTAAGTGAAATATTTAAAGTCCACCATGTTCAATAGGACAACTTGCGACAATGCGCCAAGTTGCAGTATTGTGTGCGAATTTTTGGCAATTTGTGGGCGATGCTCAACATTGAAAGTGTGCTATGGTAGCTATTGGTTATTTGTCAGTAAAGAACCAAAATGAACAATGAAAAGATGGCTTTAACCATGTCTGTGTGATACCAGATTTTGAACAGACACCTTTTATATTTAAAAGAAATAAAGTTGTCTTTTTCCTTGACCAAATTTGTCTAATACTATCAGATGCTAATTGATTGTACTGGTTGAATTGTTAGTGAGTCTGGATCTTGTAGTATTTTTCATGTAGTGTTCTGCGTTTCAATCCCATCAATCCTGTATTTTATGTGAGAATTATTATCAAAAAAAGTATTGTAGAATGGTCTAACCCTATGACTAAATGGCCATTAAGCCTTCCTTGTAAAAAAGGAAATTTAAAAAAAATGTATTTAGTTGTTCCTGATAATTTCACATCTGTCAGACACGCTTTGGCATCTTCAGTGTGTCTTCAAATTTGTAGATGATGTCCAACGTGGAAACTGTGCTGTGGTAGTTATTTGTCATTAAAGAACCAAAAGCGAACAATGAAAAGGTGGCTTTAACCATGTCTATTTGATATCAGATTTTGACCTTTTGTATACCAAAGAAGTAAAGTTGTGTTTTTCCTTCACCACATTTGTCTAATACTATCAGGCGCTGGTTGAATGTACTGGTTGTACTGTGATGAACTTGTAAGGCTGTTATGCATCATTTTCATTCATTGATTATAACCATCATAAGTGGGAACGGATTATTCAATAAGTCTAGATGATGATGAAGGGGGGATGAACATCATTCTGAACTCCCTATCCTCACTGGGCTAGTCTGTTAGAAATGTTTTGTCGTTTTGCCATATTCAGTGGGTCTGTATGTATGATTCATTGAAGTCATCTCTTTAATGAAAGGGATGAGCATTTGGGACCTTACAAAAGGAACTTCTCAGAGGAAGTTCTCAGAATCGCACAGACACACTGAAGATGGTGAAACACATCTGATAGACTGAGCCAGCATGTATAGACAAGCTAAAATGATTAGTAACGATCAAATCACAGGTTCATCAGCCTGCGGACTACAGAAGGGAATCTCATAATTTAAATTGTTTATTGTGAAACACACTTGGGTCCTGCAATATGATCTGCCTGTTCTCATTGGGTTAATCTGTCAGTCTCTTATTTGTAAAGACATGACCCCAAAATTCATAAAAGTGACTTAGCAAATACATGATCCAGACTCAGTAATTCTACAACCATCTCAAATGAGAATAGGCAGATTGGTAACAGCCATTTCATTTAAAAATAGTAATACATAATACTTGTATCTGTATTGTAGATCACAATAGAATATTAAATTATTTAAATTTTTATATTGCCCAACACTGTCACAAAAGGTGAGATTTTCTCCTTCTGGGTGATGAGCACTATTCTGGTCTGCCTATCCTTGCTAGGCTAATTGATTGATTAATAATATTTTATTATTGTTATGGTTGGTATGTTAGACATGAATAAAACAATTTCCATGCTCAAAAACGTTGAATAAAGTTTCAGAAATGACAAATTATGTTTCACAAACATACAAAATACATAAAACATAAATAACAAATGAATCTCAGGGGAAAACTAATAAGTAATACTTTAACAAAATTACAGGTTTGTATGTAATGATCAAGTTGATAAGGTATAATTATATTTCTCTTTGAACTCTGCTCTTGTTTATTCCTAAACTTGAATAATTTGTATACTGAAATGTAATAAGTTTGGGGGGGGGTTCTGACGGGCTGGTGTCGGGAGGGCCATCGATCCGGCTGCTGTTTTCTTGTTGGGTGGTGAAGGGGGCCTCCAGAGCGAGCTTGCTCTGGGGGTTTGGGAGATGTGGACTTTTCCACATTATTTCGATGTTAGTGGTTTTTATCCACATCTCCACTAAGACCCTCATTATTGAGAAAGAATATTCCTAAAGAAGAATACCCAAATGGCAGGCCCGTTGATCCACCCGGCTGGCTGGCTGCGTCCGGGTTGGTGGCCCTCTTGGTACCGCCTAAATAGCAACCCTTCACATGTTACTCACGAATTTTAAAGTCCGGTGGCTAATGCGGAAATGTGAAGCCATTTAACAAAAAAAAAAAAAAAAAAAAAAAATGTAATAAGTGTATTTACTAATGTATATTTGTCTAAGGTGACAAGCGTATAAGTGAATAACTGGTATAGTGCACTCATAAGTGGTGGTACAAAAATTGGCATTAGATAAATGTTGGTGCATTAAGCCCAAAACACACTGGTTTAGTCAAAACTGAGGCTACCTCAGGCTTTTTGAAGCAAAAGGAAGGACAGCTTCAGAAAAAATTCCACAATAAACCACACTGGCTAAGTGCTACACGTTTTGTGTGCATTAGATTTACATAAACACAATCAGTCATTACTGGTTGTTTTGTGAATCAAACATTGCCAAACAAAAGTAACATATACTATGCATTTTTCCAAGTTCGATGCCTAGAAAATTATCAGTGGCAAGAAAGCGAAAAATTAAACACACAATTTTAAATGTAACAAATCGTCTTATGGAGTTGTTCAATGTGCCGGAAAGACAAATTTCTGTCGTCAGCAGTGAATGAAGTTTATTTATTTTATACTTATAATGCCTTAAGTTGCTTAAGTTTATCTCTAAAAGTATTAATAACAAAAGATAATATGATTACATTAAAAAAAAAAAATCATTCCAGCTAAATCAGTATTATTTCACTTATTGCTTCATTAGGTATTAATTCAAATTTAATTTATATGGAATTAGAAAAATAATTTCGTTTAGGATGAATTTATTTTAATATTTCTCACAATTAGCTTGAAACAATGCTATGGAGATTTGGAAAAAAGAACCATTATAAAAAAAGAAGACTAATTACAAATCTTATTGATGAAAGTTTAATCTATTAATTACAAATAATTAATGTAAGATGATTTTTTCTCCTAAGAAAGTTTCTACCTCTCTGTCAATAAGTAAATAAACTTTGTAAAATGATCCTGTAAGTGTATAGTTTTTATTTACTTATGCTATTAAGTCCCTCGTATCCCAAGCACAAAATATCTGTGGATGGATGGATACCAGGGACTGGAGGAGTTCCCTCCTGAGCACTGCGGCTGTACAGCTTATACCCTGGCTCCATTTTTAGAGGAGGGCTCACAACACAAAGTGAACCCAGTGTTCTTCCATCGAAGAAACTCATTTTTGAAGGGGGTTGGGATCAGGTTCAGGGTAGCTGAGATCCAGTCCCGCCTCTTCCATTGATGAGTGCCTTGTCAATTTCTTTTAATTGCGGCCGCTGGTCCCCTTAGGCGTCAGAAAAATTCCAGAGGCGACGGTGGGGATCGAACCCACGACCACGGGGTCTACTAGCCGAGAGTCTGACACCTTAACCACTCGGCTACCACGGCCCCCACAAAATATCTGTAAATGACTATTAATCATCATCTACTTTTCTAATTTCTTTGTCATTATTTCAGTTTCATTCAAGTTGTTTAAAATACAACGCTTACGTGATTAGCGAGGGAATACAATTAGAAGTAATATGCATTTATTTTGAATTATTGGAACTATTTTATGAACTTATTAAAATCTGTTCTATTATTTAAGTTGTGAGATTTCTTCATGGGGGTCTGCCTGGTGATGATGTATTTTGACCATTTCTGAACATTTTTGTCCTCCTATCCACAGTCCCACTGAAGAAGTCTAGCAGCAGAAATGCATCTGACTCACTTAAGCAGCCAGAGTAGGCAGACCAAATTGATTGGAAATGACTAACATACAAAATGCTGTGCAGTATTATGCCCTAAAGCACTCTCACATCTTTTAAGCTAAATTTCAGGTAATTGAGAGTTTCAATTCAATCTGAACAGAGAATACAAAGGCATATCAGATAGCCAGGTACCAGGTATCACCTTGAGAATGGTATTGAATTTCCAAACCAAACTAAATAGGTTAAGTATTACAGACAGAAGATACTAAACTTACTTAATAAATGATTGTTGACTTTCCATTGGGGCAAAAGAATTTTTTGGGGATGTAAAACGCAACCATGGAAGACAGTTAACTTCCACAATACCTCTAATAATCAAATGCCTTGATAAATTAAGACTAGCTGGTGTACAATGAAGTTTTAAGATTAGAGTAGGAGTTATCCTTTTTTATGATCTGTATAGCATGCCTGATATTGGTCTATTGTGCATACTGTGCCTCGATCTCCTCATTAAGCTTAAGGATTTCATCAAACCTTAAAGCTTTTTAGCTAAGACATAGCTTGATCATAAAAGAGTAGGTATCCTTCAGGTGCTGACTTTTCTCCAAGTAGCTTTCATAAGTTTTCACAGCATCACATGACATGTTCTGCTGTCTCTTATCCTTCTTGACAATATCTGCACAGGCTTGTTTCTGCTGCTCTTAGTCTATATATATATATATTCTTCTGGAGACCGCAGTGTTCAGTTGGCAGTTCAACTATGATGTTATTCCCAGTCCTAAGTTGTCCTAGGTTTAATAGTTGTGATGTTGGTTTCTGAAATAGTCATTTGATGTAATTTTTTGCATGTCTTTGCCCTATATTCTGTGGATCCACATTTTTGTTAGTGTAGTGCGTCACAAAAGAGTTTGAGGTTAATAGATGTTCACATCAAACTTTCCTTGTCTAATTTATTGAACCCCTTGCCTGGTATAACGAGAGTAACTTTGTTGCTGCCTTTTAATCTCCTTGGCAGTGTTCAATAATCAATCTCTGCTTGAAATACAGTAACATATTGTTCAAGATTTATATGAATTCTAGTCCTTGATTAATTCCTGTAAATACTGGATTCTGGTCGATTTTGGATACCAGATATGGTAGGCTTAAACTGGGATCTATTACTCCTAGTCTGTCTGGTATATTGTGGAAACTAATCGAAGAAATGTGTCGAATCATCCTATACTACAAAATCAAGAAACAGTACTTTCCCTCCAAGCTTAATTCTTTTTAATTTTGTTGCTATACGCTTCAAGTTTCAAGTCCCATATCGTGGGACTAATTCAAATTTCTTAAATGAAAATTGCAATGCATGATGAACTCAGTTGAGTTTGACTCAACTAGGTAACTGATGTAGAGGCCAAATTATGTTTTGCGTGTTGAGTCAATCAGTCGAGTTGAAAATATGAGCAACACTTGAGCCTAATTTCCACCAGCTTAGCATATGAGTTGACTGTGTGAAAGTGTTCAAGTGGTTCCCAATCATTTGCTACCTTGACATCTGTTCATTCAACTACTCACTTTTCCTGAAAGAGGCCTTTTTTTACGAGGGTTTGCAACAGCAGAGGTCATATAAACAGTGGTGGTCATCAGAGTGGTGGTGTTTTTGAAAGAGGCCTTTGAGAAAGAGTAGTGTAAACTGAGGTGATTGTCAATTCAGCAATGAGACAAAGGAAATGGCAACACACCTGCAGTCAATCATTTTGGTCAGATGTGAGCAAGGGGGTAAGGATGTACTATGGGTAAGGACTCATAGTGGCTTAGTGGTGAGACCCCTGACGGATTTTGGAGTGAGCCTGTTGGCTTTACCAAAAATAGTTCCTCTAATGGTTGGCTAGTAATTCCACTTAAAAGGAAATGGTTGCTGGAACGTTATCAACAGGTTCTGACACTTGCGGAGGCAGAGTTGCCTTCTTTATTCAGAGATTGTGAGGTTTTAGAAAATTTTTTCTTTATCGTGCTTTTCGATCTTTATTGTGATTATCTACAATCTTTTGTGTTGTCTTGTTTAGGAATCATGCCTCTGGCTTTTTCCCAATGCAGCACACGGTTGGCAAAATGCCGATGCTCCCTCTCAGAAGGGGCAAGTGGGGAAGATGGTCACCTTGGTTCTGGGGCGTCTTCTTACTGAACTTGGAGGTGCAACACACATTCACTTGTAAACAGAGGTGTGTTGCTTATCACCTTGAGAATCAAAACGTCCAATAAGGCCACGAGCAAGGTGCAGACGAAAAAGATCCTTGTGTTCTTTTCAGTACTGTGAGCAACCATGGGATGTCAGTCATTTTTGTAACAAGTCAAACAAGTAGACCAAAATGATCGAGAAGGGCCAAACTATATTTAAATTAACGATCTGTTTTATTTATTAAAAGAAAGAAAATCAGTATAGAAGATTATGAATAAAACTTAGTACTATATTTGACAGTTGACTAAAAGCTCTTGGTATCAAAAATGACAGAATGATTTTAAATTTGGTCAAGCTATCAGATCAAAACAGCAAGGATAGGAAGACCAATATGCTCAGAAATTACCACACTACAGGGCAGTTCCCAAGAGGAAATTTCACAATAATTATTTTGTAATTGAACAGTATTCTCTTAATAAAGTGTTGAATGATCAGTCGAAAACAATTTCATGTCGTGTGTCTTTTCACAGAACCAGGTTTCCTTAATTTGTCTTTATCTCAATTGATATGCAAGGAAATAATTAAAAAATTGTATTATTTTATAGGCTATGATTGTAGAATGAACATTGTAACTACTTTTAATCGAAGTTAACTATGCTCGTCAGGTTTTGTAATTCTTTATGGTGTTTATATTAAAGGTGAAAAATTGAAAACTAAAGCGAAATGCCCGGCATGACATGTGCAGTGGCTGTGTGCCGCAACAGTTTTTACAAGACAAGAAACAACCCGATTAAAAAACAGGTGAATTACTTTTCATTCCCCAAAAATTCGGAGCTGAGGAAATTGTGGGTGGTGGCCTGCCGAAGGAAAGACAAATTCAATCCCGACACGTCGTTCGTGTGCTCCAATCATTTTGATCCGAGTGATTTTCAAAAGAGCATGATAGCCGAGTTAGGTTTCGCTAAACATCGGAAGAGGTTGAAACCCGGGGCTTGCCCTACGAAAGGCCTTTGCCCCAAGAGGGAAAATGTGAAAATTGAGGAGGTTAGTAAGTTGTGTAAAAAAATAGATTAATTTAGCCTTCTAATTGTTAGACTATTTATTTACGTAGTAACTTGTTTTAAGGATCTTTCCAATGAACAAATGGACAGGTCACCAACCTTCAAAGCTCAGATTATTTCACAACCTGGAAAAGAATTGCACCGTCAAGACTCAGTTTATTGTGGCCCAAGTTTTCCGACTCCTAATTTTGAGTTTGAATCGAGTTCTTTAGAAGATTCGTATCAACCACTGCCTTTGATTCTGGGACGTGAGCTACATGAAGTTAGTTTGATGTAATATTTCGTTTATGATTTACGATATATTTTTTATCTAACTTTTGTTTTTATTAAAACAAATTATATAATATTTATAACTTAAAAAAGAAACGATTTTACTGAAAAATTTTATTTATAAAATCAGTACACTTTAAAAATTCAAATCACTTCCTTTTTTGTTTGTTGTAGATCTCTAATATGCCTGTGAATTGTGCTGTAGCCACTTGTGGCAACAACGGTTACAAGACGAGGCATCTGTCTGGTCCGAATACCGTATCCTACTTTACGTTTCCGAAAGAGAGACAGCTCAGACAGATTTGGATACAGTTTTGTAAAAGGAAGGACAAGTTCAACCCGGACACTTCGGCGATCTGCTCCCAACATTTCAAGGGTAGTGATTTTGAACGCAACCTGAGGGCAGAGCTTTTACAGATGAGGCAGAAGAAAATCTTAAAACCTGGAGCAGTGCCTACGCTCAATAAAGCGAACCTGATAAATAAGGACAATGCGGACATATCGACAAAAATTAGTTTAGGAAAAGACCGAATGAGTTTACCAGGTGGGTACGAGACCAGTTGAAGATGTGTAATGTTTATCTTGCAAAAGAGTTTGCATAAAATAACAAATCAAATAAATGCATTTTGTTGAAAATATAAACGTGCACATAATTATTGTTAGTTTGTAAGATTTCCTCTTGATGAATTTGTAGCTTACAAGGAGGGGATATTACAGAAAGGGATTAGTGATGTTGATAAAATACTTTTTTGGTGATACTAGGTCGTAAAATATTGCACTCAGTTTCAAGAGTTTGCCAAAAGGAGCAGGAAAAAAGATATTTTAAGCAATCTGCACACTTATTTAAACCTCATTTTGATACTTCTTGTGCATGTATTTCAAGATTATTATATACCATTCAAGTTTTTTTCTGTAACGTAGGATTAAAAGAAAGTGAAATATGTAAGGAGAAAGATTATATGGATTTTGGAGAAATTTGAATGCTACCTGAAAAGCAAAAAAATGGCCACCCTTAATATTTTTAATTATTCATTAACTTACAATATTTGATCTGTTTTAAAGAATTAGAGGTAAATGAAACACATAAAATTTCCCACTTGTTATTAGTTTGTGAATAAATTGTTGAATAGTCAATTTCGATCCTTTGTTGGTTTTTCTGTAAAACTTATTTCTACCATTCCGGTGGTTTCATTTTTTAAGTTGTACCATTTTTTTTTGTATGGTGGCCATTAATAAAAAAATAGTTATTTTTATTTCAGTGTTATTGTATTGATTTCCCTTGATGTCTCATCTTAAAATGAGGTGAGTGAATAACGTGATTTTAAAATGTTTTTGAGATTCTAATAATAAGTTGTATTTTATCAATGCCATAGCTGCTTTATAATTAACTTATATTTTATATTAACCAATAGTAAAGGCTACAATTAGGTTTTATGTCATATATTCTTCCTTTGTAACTATGTATACATATTTACTGTTAAATTGCAGGGATTTCATTATATATTTAATTTGTAGCCGTTACAAGTGTATATCATCCTGATAGCAAAAACCAACTGAAAGCGAGAAAATATAAAAATGTCTATCACAGAAACAGGGAAAAACAGTCTATTTTGGAATATGACGATTCTACAGATGAGGTACCATTAAACATTGTTTATTTTTTACACATTTGACCTTATATTTATTTTTCTGTAGGTTGAAGTTTCAGCAGCAGACAAGTCAGAAACGGTAATCAAAGAAGCATTATCGACGGGCCTTCGCCTCAAAGAATGGATAAACGACGACTGCCAAATATTCGGCAACTTTGTAGCCAGCGAACTGAGGAGCATCAGTAACAACGGCATTAGAAAAGAACTCAAACAATTCATACAAAGAGGGATTTTGGAATTTTTAGAAAAGGACGCTTCTTCATTGGCAAATTCACCGGCCTCGCTTCCGTCGATTAGTAGTTCTTTCGACTCGAAAAGTTCCAAATGTTTCAAATTTTCAGTAGATTCGGCAATCACCGTTAAAAACAGTTAGGATTGAATGCTTCTTCATCATGTAAGCTACGCAAAGATTTTTATATTTGTTTTTTTTGTGGTAATTTTAAATATACCGAGTCTTGTACATAGAAATTACATAATTTTTTTACATGTATATTTTTTTTCTTCTCAAATCGATTTTGTTTCTTATTTCGAATATTGCCTTATCTTCAAATGAATTGAATTTCTGTATTAGAAATGGAATACTAAATTTTTAAAAATCAATATTTGCTTTTAATGAAATAGCTAGATCATAGTTCAATATATTACTTCAATAAATATTCAGCAATAAATTAAAATATAAGAAAAATGTGTTTTCATTTTTGTTAGAAGTGCATGCCAATAAAGCTGAAATGTATAAACGACTGATTAAGTAAGACCAAGTTCACATAGAGAGGTTTCTGTTTGTGGACTTCGATGTCGAATTGATAACCGTGAAAAATATTCACACATGGAATCAAATATTTTTGAGGTAGTCCTATGTCAGATCAACACATTAGGTCAAAGAAGTTCAAAGGCAGTTTTAAACTTAAATATTTTGTCAATTCCAAACAAGAACCTTGGTTATGAAGTGGTGCCCATTTCAACATCATTATTGTTTAAAAAAATAAGGAGAAAAATATATCCCATATTATCAGAGTGTTTGGAGAAAGTTTTCCATATTACATTCTGGCCTCAATTAAAGGAGGAAAAAGTGATTTTGTATCTTAAAAGTATCTCTGTAATCTATCTGCACGAGCTTCTCAGCATTGAAATTCTGCTTAATTTCTAATGTTGGGAATTGTCCTTTCTTCAACGGACTGTATGAGGGTTTCATTATTTATTTTATCCATCCTGTAACATAATTTATTAAAAAAATAATATTTAAAAAAAAAGAAGAGTGCTAAAATTACCCAAAGTTTCTCAGGCTCTCACATCGTCATGCGATCATTTTAATCCAGGTATATTCTCTTTAACAATGGAAAGACATCACGCACTAGAAGTGCATATTATTGTTAAAATCAGTCATCTTGGTCACCAGTAAGTGGATACCACAGAGGCGCTTGATGTTTCTCGCTTGGTCTCTAGCTTTAGCCCTATTCTGAGAGACGAAGTACCGATGAAAGACATGGTAGAGGATTTCAGTTCATTACCACGCTAAAGGACAACAAAAATATTGTCATTGCTGAAGACGGAATCCTTTCCATATTCCTCTCCAGTCCCCAGATCCTGAATGAAGTACATGATGTTTTGGTAAGGCCTTTATCAATACAAATGATTCACAATTGTTTGATATTGGTCTCACATCATATGCCTCTTTGAGATGACCTGGGGCAACAGCCCACCTCCAACTTAGAAGAATATTGTCCAACAATGGAAGAGACATCAATTGAAATGCTGTTATATTTACTGATGAGTCGTGCTTCTGTTAGTATAACAGATGCCGAAGAGTCTACCGAGAACAAGGGATATGTACAATGCCCTTTCTGGACTGGGATTTACACTGGAGGATAAACTGGACTGTATATTATTGAAGGAACCTCACCTCAGACTGTGTAAGAAATTGTCAAGGGATACATCCCTCAAACTTGGGATCTCATTGGCAGGGAGTTTTGATTTCTGGACGGCAATGCCAAACATCATAGAGGCGGGCACATTGACATCTATCAGTGTATAGAAACCTGAGAATTTCCCTTCTGCACCTTCCCCCATTGTCTTCAGACCTGTCAATCCCATAGAACACATGTGGGATGCGTTTTCGATCACCATCTTCAGCTGAGCTGCAACAACTTAATGCATCTTTGCAACATCTTTGGAGTGAAATTCCTTATGAAATTAGTAACAATCTCATTAACAGAAGCCTACCAGGTGCACAGAGGTTTTAGCTAGTAGAGAACATAATGTTTAAAAAATTATTTTGTCCACCAATACAAAATGATGGAATTAAAACCTTTTATTTTGTTATTTTTCAAAATTCCTTAATTAAAGTTTCCTTCAGTAAAAAACAATAATTTCTAATTTTAATGCAATGGATAATTAAAATAAAAATGCTAGGGACATATATAACTACAAAAATGATTTGGCTGATATCATATGGACTAAAAGAGTGCCAGATTTATTTATAGGCTGTTTTAGACCTAAGGCCTGAAGAAAATTGTCATCTATTTCTGAGGCCTTTAGCAGATTCCTGATCTAACTTATCAATATGGAATCATGCTCTAACATGTTTATCAACAATGATTTTTTTTTCATTTTCGTAAAGCTCCTCTAATAATTTCCAAGCTATTATATAGGTATTGAATGTGAGTTTTAATGATTCTGTAATATGAGCTGCTTGAGTGGACAAGGAGTTACGGAGGTGATACAGCTTTCAACATCGGTTAATCTGACATCGCTGTGAATGTCATCTTAAACACTTCTTAGAATGGGAGAAAACTTCAACGTTTCCAGAATATGGCACACTCCAATTTGTAGAAGTAGAGTTAGCAAGGGAAGACTCAGCAGCATGATGATTCATATTAGCGAGGGAGGGAACCATTGCTCGGATGATATCTTTCAGTTTTTCCGATGCATTCATAGTATAGACTTTCAAAATTATCCTTTCCCAATTTTTGGGCTTCCTGGAATTCCGAGTTTTGGTCCAGCATGTCAATTTTAAAATGAGCGTTCTCAAATTCAAACCATGGTTTAATTTTACCAAATCTAGCTTTTAATTGAAAAACATCTTCATTGTCGTAGTAATTGTCTAAATATGTTTTAAATTTTGTTCATGTTGATTGATGTAACCTTTTTATTATTGAAAGTACAATAAATTTCAAATTTGTGGCGGGAGTGGAAACTGGAATCGGATTGGAGGTCGCACACCCTTCCAGGTCTCTGTGCGCCGCCGGTGGGGGTGGCCGCTTGATCTCCAGCCCGCAGAGGCGCCCGTGCAGTTTTATCTCTGCTGTAAACAAGTGCTGCTGTCCTCCCTCGGTCCTCAGTGAGCTGATAATTTGTTTTTGTTGATGTCCTCCGTGCTCATCCGTTCAGGACGAATCCGCCCTTGAAATATATGCAGTCAGACATCACCGAGAGATAAAAAAATAACTCCAAGGGAGGCCGCCTTCCCGACAAAAAAAAACCCCTCGAATATCTTTTGTGCACTGTTTTAAAATTGTTCCAAGTCAATTAAGAGTTTCTGTTTCGAATATGCACAGTTTCGAATAAAAACGAGACGGATGAAAGGGTGCCCACTGTGATATATACGGAAGTGTTCTCGACCACTCCCTTCGCGGCCCTCCTCAGGCTTTGTATGGCCTTCTCATGTTGCTACAATCCGCCTGGAATCCAAATTTGCAAATTTCACCGAGCGACGCTTCTTCATTGAACTTACAAAGCATACAGGACAACTTGAAACCGGGATGGAGCGTCCATGTGACAGCTGATAACCGACTCTACTATCTCAAGTAAGAACTCTCGTTTTTATATTTTTAAAATTTAAGGACGAACAACCGAAGTGTTTTTTAATCATTTAAGTTTAAAAAAACCCGGTCGCGAATTCATTTGAAGACGTCGTGTGTATGAATAATGCTAGGTCGATACCAACTGATAAATCACACGTCGGTTTAATCGGGTAATTACACGTGAAAAAAAGTGTAGAAAAAAAGGAAAGTGGGATTGTCACGGAGCATGGGAAAATTATGCAACGGGATAATTAATTGCATAAGAGGAGGGTGCCTGTGGGACCCGGAATGATGTCATATCCTCAGCAACCTGGTTCCCCGCTTACATGGGATTACCTATAAAAATAATAAACAACGGCAGTAAAAACATCGCATTTTCAAAGCAGATAAGACATTTCTAACAATGGAAATTAAATAGTACGTTTGAACTTTAATGATTTTCATGCTGGTGACATTCCACTGCAACCAGAAGTGCCAACAGCATGATTAAAAAAGTGAAAAAAAATTTCATCTTTTTACCTTGAATTTACTGACCTTCGGATGAATAATCGTGTTTTATTTAGGGAAAAAGTTTCAAAATCTATTTTTATATACATACAAGGTAAACCATTTTAACATTACTGAAACATATATAACCTTCATCAATTGTAAAAATAAATTATAAATAAAAATAATTTTTATATTTTTCGTTAATATTAGGTGTATTTTGTCTATTACTGAACTCATCTATTCCATAAGAGTAAAGTCGAAGAAGTTATGAATCTCTTATATTCTCATAAATTAGAGAAAGGACTATATAAGAATGACCCATCTGTAAGGACCTTCGTTTTGGCCTAAATATATATAATCGATCTTTTAGTAATAATAATCCGCCGAATTTTAACAAAATTATACAAATTAATAAATAATAATAATAAATGGTTAAAATGGTACTTCAGGAAGACGTGGGTCGTGGGAAGGAATCTAATCAAATTATGCATCAATTAAGTTTTTCCTCTCTTTCCCCTTAAATTTAATGACTTTTCGATCTATCAGCGTTTTATTTTGGGTAAAAGGTTTAAAAATATGTATCTTCATAATTTATAAGGTAAACTATTTAACATTATTAAAACGTGCTGGCCCTGCTGCAAAAGTATACAAATAATAATTATTAGAATTATTTAATATTAGGTGCTTTATATTCTGTAAATATAAATTTCCACAGGTTAGGAATCTCCTTTATTTTCATGAATTAGAGAGGGACTGTGAGAACGGTCTGTACATAAGAATCTCAATATTTGGGCTCAAAAATTGATTAGATTTTTTTTACATAGGTTACAATAAATAATAGTTCTTCAGGAATATTTTGGTTGTGGAAAGGAATCCAATCAAATTATTCAATTAAGTTTTTTCCCTCTTTCCCCTTAAATTTAATGTCTTCTATTCATCAAAGCCTCTATTTAGGTTAAATTAAGTCTAAAAATACCTATCTTTATAAATGATAAAGCAAACAAGTTATTATATGATTAAAACGTCCATAAACTGCTCCTATTGTAAAAGTAATAATATAAATAATAATTGTTAGGATTATTTAGCGTTTTTAATTAATATTAGGTGATTTATATTCCGTAAAAGTAAACTTGCACAAGTTACAAATCTCTTAAATTTTCGTGAATTAGAGAAGTTATCGTTAGATTGGTCTTTC
>CM077105.1:28503029-28539130 GCA_039619505.1 Cimex hemipterus | reverse complement strand
CTTCGATTTTACAATTAGATTTTTTCATTTACATAGTTAATAAAATACTTTTTTTTGTTTTTTGTATTTTGCACCCAGTGTCTAACTTTTTCCGTTAGTTGTACCAAAGCGGCAAGTTTGCTTATTGAACGTTTTCAAAGTAACGTCAGGGGTCTTTATTGAATTTTCTTCTCTACTTTCTCCCCCTCTTACGCTCGTCACGAGGAGTACTCGTTTCCCCAGACGACAATTATCTATTATTATTTTCCCACAAGTAGCACGTTTGACACTTTAGCCAGATGCGACCCGATTTTTTTTTCTTCCAACACCGTACATATACATGTAACATACTTAACGGATGCAGTTTATTGCGGCTGCATGTGCATATTCGTACGTGCTGTAGCAGATAAACGCTAATTATATGCTTGTGTCGTTGTTATTCTGTTATTTCCTGCATCCGCTATGGTTCTTATATATCTAAACTTTTACACAAAAGCGAAAAAATTGGCTAAATTCAAACAATTACGAATAAGTTAGTTGTTGTTTTTTTGTAATATTGCCTACTTGGGCCTTATTAAATTGTGCACAAAATTAAATAATGAAGTACCAAAGCTGTCGCAAGGTAAAAAGTATTACTCTGAACTATCCAGGATCCAAGATTACAACTTAATATTCAAAAGTTATTTAGCCAATTTATACTTTCGATAGAATTCTTTTAGTTAGAAGATAATTGAATAGTTGGTCATAAAAAAGCACTCGAAAAATGAATCTTGCACTTTTTTCTCATGCAGTTAGTTTAACTACTGAAGGCATTTTTTGTCGAATTTTTAATTAAAAGAGAGGCCAAAAGTAAATGTTTGGCCGAAATGAAAGGTTGAATTTTCTCCCCCTTTTCTTTTCTTTCCGTTTTTAATTACAAGAGCAAACCTTTCGTGACGTTCGCTCTGATCAGGATCGATAAGTTTGAACTAAAATTTCATCACCGTCCTCTCCCAATTCGGCTGTGACTGTTAAAACAGAAATTTGAATAAATTCAACGATATCAACCCCCCTCCCCCCGGTTTGGGTGTCTTCAGATTTACAGGAGTCAACATATCATCGGTCGTCCAGAATGTTAAAAACAGAATTGCATTCTATTGTGCAGTGTCGGTCTAGTTTGTAAACTGGAAATTGCAACCAGGCAAGCGCTGATTGATTTTTCGATCGTTTCTTGTGTGGCTGAATCACGGGAGTCAAGAGATTCGAGGTGTTGTTTGATTCGCGGCCTCCCTCGCAAATATCACTGTGGTAATAATATTAATATGTTTAGGGTATAATGATTCATACAAGAAGATAAAATAATACATTAGGACATACTGGAAATAACAATAGTTGTAGAAGTATTCTTGCATCACTATGGGAAATATTTCCCTAAAATTATAGCAAAACATAACATTAAAACATAGCGACAGATAAGTTGACGGCATCTTCAACATGCCGAAGAACTGATTTGCATAAAAACAGATCACGTAAGTTCGGTTTACATAAAACTACCAACAAACAATATCAATTCTGACACGAACTGAACACAAGGCACGAAATAGCAGGACCCAAATACCTGACGGAAAGAATGAAACATTAACCTAGAAATAGGAACATGGCCCTCAAACAGTAACAAACACTCCGAACAACGACTTGAGCATACAAACAATAAACCAGTAAATAAAAGCCAAAGACAAAATGTCACCTTAAACAGACGTTAACAGGACAATATATATACAGAGACGTACGCAACTAACCCAACAAATTACGCGTGCAAACTGCATCAAATACAACGTACAAACCTGGAAAATACCCGGGGCAAAACGTAAAAAGCTTAACCCTCTATGGAAAAACAGCATAATAACATTTGAAGGGGGAGAAAAACAGATCAAATAGACTGAAAGAAAAATGAAACTAATACGAAGGACAAATGAGGTCATTTAGGCTGCGCTAAACTACGCAAATCAACTAACACAAAAACACAAAGTACTCTCAAAAATATAGGCAAGATATTCTTACAAGCCGACTGGAACAAACGAAAAGTAACCACACTTAATCCGTAAAAGACGCCGATAAACTTAATCTTTGTTTATCCACCAGAGAACAGAAATTTTATTTGTAGATGTGTACTTTGAATACAGTAGTTTAAGGGAGCCTCTACTTAGTGACATGCTGGAGTTGCAAAATAATTACGTTTACACCATATTTTTTTTCTTTTGAAAATATTAGAACTACAACTATCGAGGAAAAATTTTGGAGGGCGTTCTTCACTGTACCTGCCACAATTACAGTTTCCTATTCGGCAATTGGCATCAAATGGTGTCGGTTGTAGTTTCGCTATGTTTAAAAAAAATTAATGGCTACATCTTTGATGTATCTCAGAACCATCAATAATAATTTTGCCGTACTATGCAGTTGATAAAATGCCTGTATATATAAACAAACCAGCAAAAACTCCTTTGACAGACCAAAATGGCGAGATTAAGCTGGCCAAAATTATCGTAAACGATCAGGCTACTGGTCTAGTTAATATTCATGCCGAGCTCATAAAGAAATCCCTAACAAAAAAGTAATACTTTCATATTTTTCATACAGATCCTCATTTATAGATATTGACTCAATTTGGGATAATCGATTGATCTAAGTTCTCCCACTTATTACGTAGAATATGTTTCACATTTTGGCGATTTGTGATATGTTTTGTTGATAGGTTTTCTGCAATATTTTAAGTCCGGTGACTTAACGGTGGATATGATAAAAGGCTGAGAGTGGTGATACTACTTAAATAATACTTAAACTGCTTAATACTTAAATTGTGTAAAATATGTGAAAAGTGTCTGGTATTTCGGACAAACAGTTGAAAAAAGCATAGTCGCTAGTGCGAACGTCCCTCTTGGATGATGGATGTGCCAAACTAGGTGGAAAGTGTGGAGACCTGAAGACAGTCTGTCTACTACGGTGTACTAAATGAGAGAACAATGTTTTCAATATTTCACAACACACCAAGGAGCAAGGATAACAAGTTTATAAGACAAGCATTGAATTTTGGAGCATTAAAACTAAAAACGTAGCTACATAAGTGCAAAATTAGTTTTTCGCAGATAGAACTTACTACTTTATCATTCAAAATTAAACGTAATAAATGAACCCCTCCTCGGTTCTGTTGATTACGGGCTTAGTATGCCATCGTTTCCCGAATCCAGGTCGAGACCAAGTTCCTCACTTGGTGAGGTGAATCACCCACAGTACATACCATCATGTTTCGTAGTACGTGATACATTTTAATTTTACAGTTCCTCCTTATGTCTTTTCCAAACTGTCCTGCCATCAAAAACTATGTTAAACCTTTCGTACGATGCCTTTTTCCAGAAAGACGTTGGCTTAATAATATAGTCTTTGGAGAATGCTGTGCCCTTCTCCTGGTGTAAGGCTGTGCTTGATCCTGATCTCCCAAGCAAGTTTTATTTGTTTCTCTATTTGCAAGTATTGCTGTATAATGTTGTTGTGTAGTATATGTTATATATGTATATTGTTTTGTGGAACATATCAACGAGTTAGTCTACTCTGCTAATGCCTGAATTTTGTAAGTGATGTTTGGATAGTTTTACGACTTATTCATTTAGAAATCCTTCGATTCGCGATGAACCTCCGAACATTTTGGTCTGCCTAATCTCCGCTCTCTTTGCCGCACTGATGAAGGCCGAAGGCTGAAATTCAACTGATAGACTGAAACAGTGAAGATAGGCAGATAACAATCCGCATGCAATAATCAAATTTTTACGTTAATACATTGCATATATGTCCTAAGTAGCAGAAATATAATAATGACAGCGGATATTAAATTGACATAAAATTACCCACTTGATGATCACTCCTAGTGATGTGGCTGATTTCAACCCAATTATCGTATGTCAAATTTAGCCCTGTCGTGTTAACGATGAACACAATCCAATAAGATAGAAAGATGGAATCGATAGAAAATCGATCAAATTTGACGTTTGTGTCAAATTTGTCCTCCCGACGTAACGGGATCCCACTTCATGGGAGAGATGTAATGAACACAGAGGATATTGGATTTGGTTTCTAATTAGGCGATGATATTGAGTAGCAGCTGACGGGCAATTAAGTCGCAAATTGGGTTCGGGTCGGGACAATTGTTTAATGAATGGAATCGAATTGTATTTAGGGTGGGTTTGAAATTCCTGAGAGACGGATACTGGCAATCTTTCAATTGGGTCCGGGGCGAAACAGATAGGGTGGTGCCATTGTGCGGGGTCCCATTCAGAAGCGGGTCTGCCCGTCAAAATTCCGACTCCAATCTCTAGTTGGCATTCATTTGAAAAATAGGCTTGCTTTTCACATGCGTCCTTCGATTGGACTCGAGCCCCAGGACCATTACCGGTTGAAAACTAATGAGATTTTGGTGTTGTTTTTTTTTATTTCCCATTTACCTAACGAGATTTGTAATTTTGGCGAAGAATTATCAGGAATTTTAAAACAGACGCTTTGGACCTGTTTGTCTCGTTACGCCACCACTGCGCGCATTAAATTGTTTGTGAAATATAGTTTCTGGTCTTCACCCAATCGTTGCTTTGTGTTAAATGTGTTATTGTGCCATTGGGATTTTAAGAATAGACTTTTTGGGATTTTTCATCGGCTTAGTGTACTAACATCCTCATGAAGGTTGTTCATAAGTTTTTGAATAAGTTTGTTCTATATTTGTTCGTACTTCTAACGATTAATGTTTGTGTAAATGTCAAATTTAAGTTAAAAAGTTGATTATCAACTAGATTATCTGCACGTTAAAGTTTAAATAAAACCATAGGTATTGATTATTTTTACACAACAATTAGTCCATTCACGCAATCGCTATATCGTGTCAAATGTGTTGTTCTGTTATTAACATATTAAGTGCTGTTTGCTGATGTTGCAGAAATGAGCATTGCAATTTTTAGATGGAAAAACTAAAGTTTCGGGGTTTTCAATCAGATCCTAATCGTATGAAATGAAAATTGATATTTGAGTTGTTCACGCAAACGTTGTGTTAAATGCGTTAAATTGTGCTATAAAGGTACCTTTCGCGATTTTTAACTTATTGGATTGAAGTAAGCCATAGATAAATGGAAAAGGCAGAGTTGGTGGATTATCTACTTAAAAGGGTTTTGATGAAAATCGTTTGATGAAATTGAACTTGAGCCAGCTTTGACGACCTCTTTTATTCTTTCAGATCCTTTAGTGAACACTTCCGTTATAAGGAAACCAAAGCCTGATGTTCAAATAGTTTAATCTGTAGCGTACTGGTACATCGTTTAACGGACCCCAAACCGTGCTAATACCGGAGTATTATTAGTTTCGAAATACACTTAAAACGATTAGTAAAACTTGCTTGATTTCCCTTTTATTTTTAATCATGGGTGTTTTTATCAACTTCAGAGGTAGGTTTCATGTCAATGATCAAACCAGCTCAAAACCAGACATTAACGAAGAAGATGATCTCAATAAAGATCGAAACGTTGGCAGGACAAAGAAAATGTTTTTCTGAAGCCTACAATACACCAGACTGCATCTCACGATTTCTAAATAAATATCGATTAACGGTCACTAATTACCACACATTAACAAAGATTGAACTTCTTAAACCTTCACAAAATACACGTGCAGAACACACTGACGCTCTCCCACCACCAAAATAAAAAAGGACATGTTAAACATAATAACCTACAGACGAACCAGTGAAGTTGATGAACGTTAGCTTTTCTTAACCAAGATAACAGACGGAATGTCAAGTTTCGAACGGAATTCTTACCCATTCTAGCTGGCTCTGAATAGATTAGCCAGTGAGGATGGTGAAACGCCTCTAGAGATGTAAAGAGACAGGCAGAGCTGGACGGTCAGAGACGACCAACTCGGGTGATACATAACAGTCCAAATGAAATTGAATGCCTTGAGAGACAACAGCTTCTGTAACAAAGATAACAGGCAAAATATCCAACTTGATCAAACAGTGGTGAAATTCCTAGTACACATAGACCAAACGTAAAGGACTAGAGTCAGAAGAACAGCAGACGAGCCAGTGAAATTGGTGAAACGCCTCTGACAGAACGATAGAGGCTAGGCAGAGATGGATGATCAGAATGGACTGCATGAAATCGATATTTAACACTGTCAATGAATTTGTTTGTTTTAAGGGAAAACTGTACTTCAGTAACCAAGTTAACATACAGAATGATAGACCAAACACAGAGGGACTAGGACCTCAATAGAGGTCCATCACTCCGCGGACCTTACAAAGAAATCCTACAACTTTTCGATTGCTCTGAAGGTGATTTGCTCTTGAACGTTTGAAATTGACAGGAATGACAGAACACACGGAACAACCAGAAAACCCTAAAACAAGGCGAAATTGCGACTAATTCAATCGGAGAGAACGGACCTAGAGGAAATCGATCCTAACGCATCGCTGAAAATATCGAAAAGCCGAAACGTTAAAAATGCTAAATTTCAGCCTTGTCTGATATACCTACAAAACAAGACCGGCACGTTCCAATTAATCGCTTTTAGTTTACCCAGTTGAAATAACCTTGAGCCCGAATTCTCACGAAATAATCCCACAATAATTAAAAATTGTCCGACTTCTTTTGTTTTGTTGTTCCTGGCCATGGTTGAAAGAAAAGAAAAGGAAACCAGTAGGAGAGCCGACCCGTTCTTACCCGATAGAATGTGCAAGTTACATAATGGGGGTGAAAGTACCTTCAGTGAACATTTTCGTACACAAATCGAAAAAACGCTGAACAGTCGTGACAGCAGGCCTTGAGAGTTCGCAGAAGTGAACTTTGCGCTTGTAAGCTCAAAAATATGTGACTATTTGGATGGTGATAATGGACTCAGGGACCACATTTAAACTACAGCTATTACTAACAAAAAATACTTCTGGATTATTTTGCTCTATCCTATGATTTCATATATTGCGCAAGGTATCTTGAACATTAGCGTTTCACCGTCAAAGATTGACAACTGCGAATAAAACGGGCGTAATTAAGCCCCCAGTCGTTGCGTAAAGTCCCCCCCGCCTCGCGGCTTTCGCCCCCCGATCCTATTGCGACGGTTCTTCTGCAGTAAAATTTAGCCGTCTCTTCCACAATTTCCAAACGGATTGAAATCGATCTACCAAGAGTGTAAACTGCGTGAGACAATTCTCAGCTGAATATGGGCCCGGTTCCCTTCGTCTTTTTGACTATTGGTTCTTTCTACATCTCTGTACACGGAAAACAAACAAAGACTTTAAAAGGCTGTATAACCTTTTATATTTTCCTTCTGACACAACGTAATACTGGAAGAAAAGGATTATTCAATTTTTTAACAATTGAAGTAATTTTGTGTTTGTAAGAGTTGTGGGAACCTATTTATTGTTAGTTATTAACCTAATACAATTTCTTAACCTATCAAGCAACTTTGTGCTTATCGATTATTATTTAGTTTTTATATATTAGTAGGTGGCACGAAGTAAAACATTTCCTTACTTCCGTAAAAATATTTTTATTTTGTTTATGACAAAATGGCCGGAAATGAGTGAAATTAAAAAAACTCAATTGAATTGAATTCAGTGATTATACAGGTTTATTCTTAACATGCTCCAGGACATTTTTTCTGTAACTAAGAGGAATTTCGAATTTTTAAATTAAATTTAAAAAAAAACATTAGACTCTGCGATACATATAAAGAACATTAAGTTTAGGTGCAGCATTTAAATCCCTGATATACGTTTTTCATCCTGAAAATAGATTGAAATAAATATATTTAATAATTTCTTTTTATATAAGGTCTTGGTTGAGATGAAAAAATGCGAACTTCGGCTCAAATCGCTGCTGCTCTAACAAGGTAGAGCTATCGTGAGTTCAAGTAGTAGAGTAGCGCGTATCAAGCCGGAGAGCGTGGGTTCGAATCCCGCTCGTGACACTAACTTTTTCATCTCAACCAAGAATTTATAAAAATAGTATAACTTGAAATAAGTAATTTGTCAATTAGACCACTAAACATTACAACATAATGGATATTTAATAACTTTTATGCTGATAGTAATAGCGTGTGAGATTTTCTTTTGTGGTCTGGGATGATGCACCTGTTGTTTGTACTTTTCCTGATCATGTTGGCGAAACGTTTCCCACAACCCAAACCAGCAACGATGGGCTTTGGAAGGTTAATAACTAGTATTTCCAATTTTTTCCATAATAACATCGGCAACTAAGAGGAATCTTGTAAATCCGAAAAATACCTTTTATTGAATTTCTAATGTCCAATTAAAAAACATTAGACCTAATGAAAAATGGCAAAAAGGAGGGCAAAGTCAAAAGGTGAGGTTGAGATGGGAGTTTGTGTTCGAGTGGATCAAGGTCAAGTGGTAGAGCGGCGTATCGAGCCTAAGATCGTGGGTTCGAATCCAGCTGGTGAAGTTGACTTTTTTTTTATCTCAACTGAAAACCTTAATTAATTGTAATGTATTAATTCGTCAAGCGGACCACAAAATTAGTGAATTAGACGTAATGACAAATTGAAGTAACTTTAAGATCAGTGTATAGCATATGTGATAAGGATAAACTTGATGTAGATTATAAGCAAAAAACGCAGGCTTTCAATTTTTCGCTCTTCACGAAAAGTTCATTTTTTTACAAAGGTGCATGTTTCACAGATAGACCTGCATAAAGAGTTTTGGGAAGTTCGAATTTCGCAAAAGAAACGTGTGTCCCGTGCACCTTTTCTCCAATTCACGTCTGTTCGTAATCTCGTAAATAATTTAATGCATGTAGGCATTTTCATGTATCTGCTAGAACCAGTGGCAAGGTGTTAAAATCTTTTCTGCCTTATTTGGAGTTAGGATGTTATTCTGACACTTGTGAGTCAAAGTGGGACAGGCATAAAGCGTAGGTGTAAGTCATATTATAACTCTTAACTTCGTTCTGCTCAGGCCACATTCTCTTCGAAGGATTGGAAACACAACTAAAACAAAAATTCAGCTTTGAGTCTATATTTGTGCCAAGGTTGTTGATCGTATTCGACAAAGGTGGTCCCTCAGCTGAAATTTTGAGGGATAACAATGGCGTTTAGGTAAGGGAATGCAGCTAGTCTTTGCGACGTAGATTTTCAAACGTTTTATTTGTACGTTTTCCTAATTTAACTTTTTGACGATTGCACTGATTCTTCAAGAGAAACAACAGAGCGCAATGTCACCTGTCTATAAGATGGCAGCATTCAGAAATAGAGAGAACAGCGCGGGACTCAATATCGAGCCTTGTCGAACCCCTGATCCTAACTAGATTGAAAGGGATGAGAAATAATTGTTGAGCCCAACACGAAAGGACCTCTTTGGAAGATATGAATGTCTAATTGTTACTATATCGGAATGTATCCACATTCTAGATCCATACTCTAAATCCAGGGGGATTAGAAGTTAGTTATTTAGTAATTTACTTATTTATTTCTATTGTAAGTTTAAATCTTTCAGTGAAATGATCTAAAACAAGAGCCTTAGAAAATCATCGAAACAAGAACAAACGTTAAGCAACAAGTGTACAAAATTAAATGTGGTCATAGATTCCAGATAATAATCGTACAGAAAGAAGTTCAATTTTATTAATAATTAGATCCGCTGAGGTATGCTTTAAAATGATAAACCTTGATTAGAACGATCTATGATGTAGATTTCCTTCCATTACCACTAGAAAAAAAGAATTCCTGCTAAGAATTTGATTTGTTCTATTCCCTTAGGTAGTTACAGGGACGAGAAAGACAAATTTGGCGGAATAAACCTGATCTCAACGTCGTTTTTAACGGCGAGGTCTGCCTACTGTTTCATTTCCAAAGACGTTGAAGGATACGCACTCCGCACAATTTAAATTTACACGACACTTCATCTTCGTACACACTTCCCTGTGATAGATGAATATTGGCCTTACACTTTTTTACTGGAGTCATGAAAGAAGAAAAAAAAACAGAGAATCCATGTCACGACAGAAGCAAAACTGTAAAAACAAACGTATATTTTAAAAACGCCATTTTCTTTCTGAGTCTCGTTTGTTTTTACAGACAATACACTTGATCTTGTCAGGTTTTGATCTATAATGGATCATTGCTGTAGGGGATTCTTTTTATTTACTGTGTTAAATGTATCCAAAGCTTTTTTACTCATGAATAATCTGGATCTCCTGATGGTCTGGACGAAAAGAAAAATTAAGGGGGAAACAATCTTAGATTCGGAGATTTCCTCTTTATGCCAAAACTTCTCACCACAGAAATGCAGAAACGCACCTACAAAAACCAGCTAGGATAGGTAGACCAAGGTGTTAGGTAACCATCAAAAAATAATGTTAACGATGTCTACAAATTGATATACTTAAATGTTTAATAAATGGTTTTAAATTTGAAGAAATTGAACAAAACATTGAATTATGCCATTTTGTAGACATATTTAAGATTGTTTTGCCCTGACCTTAAAGTAGGCCGAAAGCTTGTAGTAATTGAATTTGTTTAGTTCATCCAGACCATACTGAGCTCTTATTTTTTTCTTTTGTGTAGGTAAAATTGTCTAAAACTATTTTAGTACTATTACTCTTTTTTCAATAACTGATAACTGGTAATGGACAATATTCATGTTGTGTCATTGCGTTGCTGAGATCATAACAGATGATTGATCATGGTTATTATTTCATCCAAAGTCCCAGAACCATGATTTTATGTTAATTTATTTTAGTACTTTTAAAAAGGATTAATGGCTTATAACAGCATAGTTGTTTAAAATGTCCGAGATGGACTCTCAACTTTGGGTTTACCTTTGTATAAACAGCCAGAATTCGTTTGGATTTAGATGCCTTGGTATACCATTTGTTTTCATTTTTAGTTTTGTCGTTTCAACTTTCAATACACTCATCTCATTTGATTTTGATATTTTAATGTTTTTAAATCGATAATGGATTATAAACTGCTTCAGGGAAATATCTTCTGTTAGTTACATTCAAATTTTTATATATACAGTTGAACATTAGGAAATGTTATTATGGATCGATTGTTTTCTATTTTTATCCTGCATTTAGGTAATATTATCTAAAACTATGTCATTTGTTACATATAGCTTATTGTTTCCAAATAGCTGATAACCGGTAATAACTCATGTGCGGTAGTGTAGGTAGATGAACGGTGTTTCCACACGTTTGACAAGAATGGTCCTAGCCAGACGATACTGTCATTATGCGCCTGCAGACCTTACAACTTCGTTCGTTCTTTTTTTGCCCGCGTAAATCTCTAATCTAAAAATCTAAAACGTTTTTTCTAGTCTAACTTTTTAAACTTTTTAAGTTCTAAAATCAGATCTTATTTGAACACATATATTGGCATAACATAGATGGCGGAGGTCATTCCATATGGCTGATACAAACACTAGTTTGTATTTTTTGGTCAAATAACGTTTTGGTGTATAGTAGTTTCTTTGGGTTTTGAATGCAGTGGTACACCAGTGATTTTTATTTTAGCAGTTTGGCTGTTTACGATCATCCTGGTCGCATCGACTATGCCCACACAGGGAGGATGGACGTAAGCGACTAACTACAAGTTCATCTTTCCACCCGACAACGACATATGCAGTTACAATTAATCGCCTTGATATTGTGTTTTGTTTCAGCAAGGTTGCTAGGAAAAGGAAAATATTGTCATCCTGGTTGAGCGTCTTCAGGTCTTTTAGCTCGTTTTTTTGGTGTTGTATTTCTCTGGGCTAATAAGTTACTTCTTTTAGTTTTTATGGAGAAATTGGTGGAGCTTTGGGATTTTGAACCGATATAACTTTTTCATATTATTTTCGTGATCTACTTTTACATGCTTATGGCATGGTCAAGGGCATTTAATGTACATTTCATGTCATTTATAGTGGGATGAAAAATAATTTCCTTTCTTGTTTCTGTATAGGTAAAATAATTTGGTGTTGAGGTGCTTCTTTATGGCAAAATCAGCAATGTTAGAAACAAATAAGTCATAATATAATTTAGCCGAATAAGAGCAGACTGTTTACTATCTACTTTGAAGAGGAAATCCAGGCTTAAAATTTCAATCACCCATTTTACGTGTTGCCTTTAATTTTTCATGCCACGAGGGCAAAATTGTAACGGGTCGATAAAAAGTAGTCGAAGCGGTGTCTCGGTTGTGAAAGGTTTAGGAAGCCGAAGTAGCAGTTTGGGACATGAATGATTTAACCCTTTGCCCCGGAAAAGCGTTATACCGGGTCAGCCGTACGGGACTTGGTTATCGAGAGGTGTTATCCTCAGGTGGACGTCTGGAAATGTCACACTTAATGTCACCTGAAGAGAGGGTTAGAAAAGGGACTACGATAGGTCAGAAGAGTATTGATCCCCCCAACTCTCAATTTCGCGTCCATGCCCATTTCATTCGCAGGCTGATATCTCAGTTTGTGACGTTTTCTTTCACATAATCAGCGTTGACAATTATTCTTTCTAACCAACACTTAACGGTCAACTGTAACAAAGTGGCATATGCCAGCGATCGCCTGTCCCCACAGGAAATGCTTGTGGCAGTCTTATTATTCACAATTATAATAACGATTAATTATGCTAATGAGAAGTATGGGCTAGTATTGCACTAGATAAAAACAAATATAATAACTATAATTATTATCGTTTTATGGTGATTGCAACACCTACTTAAGGGATCGGCGAATTTGACCACCCTTTTTAATTGGTCGTATTTCACCCCAAACGGGTTTGCATCTGTTTTTAAAATTGTGAAAAAGTTAAATGGTATGTCGGGGAGGGTTCATGTCAGAAATCGTACTATCCGATTTTTTTAAAATAATGAGAAAGGTCGTTATCATAAGTTCGGCCATGTCAAAATTACCAATGAGTCATATTATTGTATGATTCATAGTTGACTTAACAATTAATTATGCTGATGAAGAGTATTAGTGGTTATCACGTCCGGAATGGACCAACTAGGCCAGCTTTTCCCAAATGGCTATGGCATTTCATTCTAGGGTTCGCCTAATTGACTTAACAATTAATTATGCTGATATGGAGTATCGTCATCGATAAAATCAAGTCTTTTTCCTTTTTTGGTCATCCCATCACCTCCATAGAGGGTGAACCACCTAGACCAGATGTTTCCCAAATCGTTGAGCCTCACCCCCTTGGGTCTACCGTCCAATTATGAAAAAGTGATTCGACCGTGGACTCCATAGCATCGTAACATTCGGGCGTTAACGATTGCCTACAGTTGAATTAGATTATAAGAAAACTTCAAACTTTTGGTGACGTTTTGACAAAGTAGACATAATCCAGTTCGGTTTTGCAAGGACAAACGAGTCATGTCATTTTAGTCTAGTTCATAAAAGATGTAACGATTAATTATGTTGATATGGAGAATCGTAATTGATAAAAGCAAGCATACTTCCCTTTTGTCATCTAACACCTTCATACAACAAGACCAGATGTTTCCCAATCGGTTGAGCCTCACCCTGAAGGGTCTACCGTCCAGTTTTATAATTAAGAAGAAGATAAACGATATGGCACGAGTCCATAGCAGAAATCGTGATATTTGGGCGTTATCGAATGCCTAAAGCTGAACTAGATTATAAGGAAACTTGGAGAGGTTTTGAGAAAGTTGATATAAATCAGTTCGGTTTTGTCAGGAGGGCGAATCATTTTAAGAGGGGATGGAGTATCGTGATTAATAAAATCATGCATAATTGTCATGTTTTTATGATGACCTCATAAAATATTGACCAACTATACATGATGTTTCCCAATTAGTAGGGTCTCATCCTCCAGGTCCACCGTCTAATTTTATAATGATAAAAGAGATAAACGATCTAACAAGGGTACATGCCTGAAATCATTCAATCCGGGGTTTAGGAATGACTATTGCTGAACTAGACGACAAGAAAACTTTAAAACATTAGTAGAGGTTTTGAGAAAACAAATCAATCCGTCCGTGCCAGGAGTCAAATCATCCTTGTAGAACAAGATACGGTCAGTAATCTGTTTAGATGCCTTTTGTAACTTTAGCAGGAACGAGATCCGCTCGAAATAAACGATTCCAACCGTCAATCTTTATTCATAACGTGCGAAAAACCGACAAAATGATCCTCATAAATATTCACTCCGACGGTTCTACATTGGTTTTTTAACGCTTGGCTCTAAAGTTTTCATAATTGTTGGAACTGAGCGCGGAACGATTCGACGAATTTCGACACCGTTTCGTCATTTTCGAATCGATCGAATGATCTCAGCATCCATCGAACAAGTTTCAAATGAAGTAATAAAAAAAGGTCGCGGAATCCGACGATCGTTGACCACGTCAACCTTCTTGCCTTATTATTTTTAAGATTGAAGTCATGAAGTTGAGAGGCATTATAATTATCTTTTGCGGCCACTCCCGACACAAGGACACATAGGAGTACATAAATAAGTTCACAGTTTGAGCAAGTTCTTTTGTATAAATATGTTTCATGTAGACCGCCTCTTGATTAAGACATCATCATTATTTATACAAAAGCCCTTTTCCTTTTATTTTCGTACTCTACATTTCCTCCACGTTTTGTTGTATTGTACTTTTACGGTTTGTGAACTCTTGTTTAGTTCGTTCAACGTGATTAACATTTCGTAGTGTCAGGTAGACTACGTTTTCTGGGTCGCTGAGTAAATTGCGCTCATTAAATAAACAGTCCACTTCATTGTTTTGCCGTTTTTATTGTTTTTTCCACCTCAAATTGTATTACTTGTTCTTCCTACTCTTAGTCACACTGCACAACGCATGTTTGAGTACTGTCATGGAATATTAATTTAGTCCGGCATACTTCTTTACATTAGCTGTTACATTTTAAGTTTAAAGTTCATATTAAACAACCTGAGAAATTTGGCTCGGTTTGACTTAATGTCTGTGAAATCAATAAAAGTCACGTCGGGGATGAACCTCTCACCACTGTTTGCGTATTGCCCACTTTTGGGCTTGGATACAGGGGCTATTTCACTGATGTCCACACACCCACAAATTGCTCACAACTGGCTTTTCTTAGAAGGGGTTTTAGTAAACAACAAAAGGCGAAATAGTTACGAGCTTAGAGCTAAACCGACTCTCGAAGAACATTCGGTAATTAGGGCAAAGCGGTTTTATGGTTCTTACCGTTTCTTAAGAAGGATTTCGTTCTTACTTAATCCTAGTAAAATCTGTAAGTGATAAACATTTGTTTTTAAGATAATATTTGGGGCATCGGCTGCCGCAACGGTTTAGGCGTTGATCCTGTAAGGTACAAGTCCTGCGTTCGAATCCAGCGGCCCTGCATTCGCACCACCTGCACCCCGAGGGGTAAAACCTCGTACGTAAAACGTTTAAATACCACCGAAATAAAAAAAATTATAAACGGAAAAAATCTCTCATCAATTGCCAAGACATGACGCATCTTTCTTTAAGCATTGCAGAAGCAGCACTGAACGGACTGCATGTAGGCCCTCTAGTTCATTAATCATCACGTAAAGAAATCATTTGTTGATGATTGTGTTATTTGGCGAAATGTGATGATTTATTGCTCGTTGTTTATCCATTGTTGTTCTGAGCTATTCATAACTATGACCTGATGTTAAACTAGATTGATATTTTTGCGAACCGTAAGAAACTGACAGAACCAACGTAGTCTACAAATTGTCCACTTCTATAATTTGTAATATGCTCGAATATTATATATATATAATAATATATCAGTAACGAACAATGTTGGTGACAAATGTCATTTTTTTACATTAAAATATCCTTTTTGAAATTGTCGACCTAATAAAAAGAAATGCAGAATTATATATACATCGTTTACATACTATTCGATGCTGTGGAGCAGTACGATATACATAAACATTAAGATTTATTGGCCAAACGACGACCATTTTCTTAAATGAAATAGAAAAAACTGCAACTTTGTACTTGGCGATTTGATGCTTAATAAAATGTATAAAATTGAGTTATATAAAAATGTAGCTAACCTCACATTAACTGAATTCCAATATTCTAAAAAACATCCTACTATGTGTAATTAAAAACTTTTTTAACAGAACCACCTCAACCTTATAAATAGGTATAATTAAGTATAATACTTAATAAAATATACAGTTCATTCAAATCGTATGATATAAACAAATAAAATTCTTAACTCGTGAACAAAATGGAATTCATAGTTTTTATTTTTCATTCAAAAATAATTTAACCCACTGCGGCAATCCTCAACTCAGAAAATTGTAACCCAATCACATTTACTGGGATCAGTGTTGCTCGAACACAGTTAACCGTTTTACGTATTGGAGAGATAAATTTTTGGAAAAAATACACCTCAAATAAAATAGTTAATTCGTACAAAATTAAAATTAAATAAAAACCATCTGTCTATGGGGGTTAAGGATCGCGGCAATAGCCTTGCAACCTTCGGTAGTGAGACGTAATCCTTACTGGAATTGTCGTCAGTCCTGCTTGATTCTTCGCAACCGTGTGCCAGATTGTTTTTTATCAACAATTTTACTTGCTGCATATTAAAGTAAATACTGCTGTGTAAAAATTCTACCTAGTTACCAGTTTTAGGTTTGCACGAAGGCAACATTGTTTAAATGGTTTTTCCTTCCACTCATATTTTTAGGCAACACTGGGGGCAACACTGATTCTGGGAATTGAGGTTTCTTTTGAGTTGAGCGCTTGAGATTTTTTCATAGTCGGTTAAATTGTGTTTGTAATGTAAAATAAAGACTATAAAAGCAGATTTTGTTTAAACCAGATCCTTCAATTCCAATGAACTGTACATTTGCATAATTTACAGTAACATAATTTTGGTCGGGTTCTGTCAAAAAATTTATAAATCAACAATATATTAAACAATGTAGGAAGTTGTCGATAAGATTATTAAATAATATAGACAGTGTGTAGTACCCGATCGCCAAAGTGAGATGTTCTGCTAGAACTACCATACATAATACAATTAGTAGTCTCTCGCAACGGCCTATTCCTAAAGCTTCGCCCTAATTTCGTCCTCCCTTTAACATTATCTCATCCTACCGTCCCATTAATCTAGTTATACAACGAGAAGGGCAAAAGTAATTTTCGGCTACAAAGCGATTTCTTGTTAGGAAAGATAAACTTTATAAACGGACCAATTTTGTAGTTGTTTTTTTTTTAAAGAAAAATAACCTATGGAAGATTTTCGAACGGAGTGAACTGACGAACACAGCGTCAATTTGATCTTTTCAAAGATCATGATCCTTGGCTATAATTTCAAAAAGCCGCAATGATAGTCGTTGGGTTGTTTTAATGTCACATTGTCCAGGAATGTAAGGGGGCAGAGATACAAATTTCCTTTTTCCCCAATTATGAATCTGGATCGACTTCTCAAGAGTCCTTGACAGAAAGGGCTATGCAATATCTAGTGTACTTTCAAATTGCAAGGAAAGGAAATAATACACGAGACGAAGGATTTTTTAAAAGTTTTTGAACTTGAAGACAAATTGATTTTATTCTCCAGCCGTTTAATAGTCTCTATAGTATTAAAACAGTTTTGGTTCAAGTGTGAGAGAGGGAGAGAGAAGGGCCTATACGATTTTAATGGTGTAGAAAGAGAAAAAGATAACGTGGAGAGAGGTAAGTAAACTCAACGTTTTAATAGCATTTTTCACTCTTCACGCATGAAGGAGGCGAGTTTTGACAATTCACAGTATAGATGCTGGTTTACTGAACTCAAGTTGGAAGCGAATCGCGCAAGAACCGGATGCGCGGAGCACTGGATAAGAGAGATTATCTTATGGCAGGAACTTGGATTAGTGGAATTTTAGAAAAATAAAAAAATTGTACTTTGCGAATTTGGCCAGAACTATCTTTGAAGGCTCTATGGGCAGTTTCCAAATTTGTCCATTTCTTTTCATTCATTCTTCGTTTTACATTGCCTTCGTCTGTATTTTTATTAACTCATTGCATTGTATTTGCAACTTCTTCAACTAACTTCTTTCTAATTAGAGATCTTATGTCACCGAATTTTTTTTTTGATAAGGTGTGGACTGTGATTTTCTATGATAAAGAATGATATGATTGTGTGTTAAATATGTAAAAAGGATTTTTTACTGTACCTGCATGTTACAAACAAAATTTTTTCTTGTACCAACTGTTGGAAATAGAGTGATTCTAATGTTGTCTTTGGATTCGGAATGGGCTTGCAAGGGGCCCTGAACGTGCTCGACTTTCTTGTTTTAGAGTAAAACAAAGCCAAAAAGTTTGGGCAAGTTTTGATCGTGGGGGGGCATTCCTCGGGGGGTTAACAACAGTTCTTCTTGTGGTGCTATCGGCTGGACGTAAACTTTCACTCAGGCAGAGTTGCATAACGAGAAACGCCTCCTATTTTTGGACAAACGAAACGAATGTCGCATTATGTTTTTTCCAGACAAAAGACGATAGCGTACATGTGTGTAGGCGGTTTTGTGGATACCGACCTTGCCGGGACGAACCGTTTGGGTGTGACTTGTTTACAACGCCGCTATTCAATACGCCTTTGATTTTTGTGAAAATTCAATTTTCGAACATTCGCTCTGCCAGTGCAAAACCGACGACGAAAGCGGTCCATTTCCTTAATTGATTGAAGATATTGTAATCGTCTTCTTATGTCGTCCGCTATCCTTACTCAGAGCAAAAAAAAAACGTAGAAACATGATGTCAAAAATAACAAACTTTGATATATTTTTAAAAGTATCGCAATACGATGGCTGGAGGCACACATAAAATATATTTTTGTAACTAAATAAACAATAAAGTAATTGCAATTAAATAACATTCTAAGAGAATACTAGAAACTTTTTTCTTTGTTACAATTATCTCGCTATAAATATATATTTACTTTAGTTTATCTAATGGATTGCCTATCGTGTATCTGTTGATTGATTGGCTTCAATAAAAATGGTCTTTTTCGTACATTGACAAATTATCCTTCACTATGTGGGGCTTAAATGCTTTTAGGCCTGTCACCAAATAGTTTGATCTAGAATGTCTAGAGCACGTGTGTGTAATGATCTGAAAAAGCATGGTAAATGTTTTCTACTCGTTATTCGGACGTTTAAGCTTGTTCGGAAATCTCTTGTCAAAATTAATATTCTGTTGGTTGCTGAAAATACATTCTTCTCAACTACAGTTGGTACTGGTTTTCCTTCATCCCATGTTTCGGCCAACACTGATTCAGGTAACTGAGGTTGCTTTACGATTAGAGTGTTGGTTTTTTTTCTCTAAATAATATAATAAAGACTATAACGATTCTGTTGATTTTTATAGATTTTAAAAAAGTCTGGCACAATGGGGAAAAGATTACAGGAGTGAGGCTCGTCATTAATAGAAGGGTCACCATTTTTTGATTATTCACCAGATTGTTTTTATTTTATTTAAAAAGTATACAAATCAAAAAATTTATCTGTGATGTTTTAAAATCAATATTGTCGTAAAAAAAATCCTCTTAGTTGCCGAGAAAATGTCCTGTATAATAGTTGACACTCTTTTTCCCTCCGTCCCGTGTTAGGGCAACACTGGGGGCAACACTGATTCAAGAAACTGTTTGATTTAGAGTTTAGCGAGTTGAGTTATTTTCTTAGCAGGTTAAATTATTTTTAGTACGTGAAACAAAAATTTTAAAGATCCTGTTGTTTTGTACATATTTAAAATAGAGTAAAAATAATCTGAGACTAAGGTGTGAAGAATCAATCAGTGGTCACCCTTGTATTAGTGTCTACGTCTCACTGTCCCGCCGTGATCCTCCGTGAAAATTGTTTGTGCTTTATAAATTTTCTCGTTAATTTAACGATTTAGCGTGTAAAAACCTTAACACAATTAATATTTATATTCTTTGTTGCGTTGATTTTCGTGTTTTATGTCGGAATTTCTCAAATGTTAGAGCAAAACTCTTAGCAGTAAGAATATAACAGGCCACGTTTTTCGTATTATTTGTGTAATTAGGCACATGTTGGTTAACTGCAACAGGAGTTATTTGTGGAACTAGTCGTTCGCCCTCTCCCCGAGTCTCCAAGCTTTCAGCAGCCTCACTGGAAATAATAAACCAGATTTCTCTTCCGTTGTTTATTTTTTAAGTTTATAAATACGCCTTGCTAAAAACGGCAAAGTCACAAACTTTATTGATCGACTTGTCCGGTTCCGATGGGAATTGGCCCTAATGAGCAACAATCCCGATTCTGTGTACCAGGCTTTGGGCCCACTAAGGCAATCAGTTGAAACAAAAATGAAATATACGATAGAATGTTTTTGTAGTAACCTTTACAGCTGGTAAGATTTGATTGAACGGAGGGAAAAGTTTAATGAAAGATTACAAACATAGATGGTTGATAACATTTGTTGTACTTCTATTGAAATGCCTTTGGTGTTGACTATTTAACAAGAATATATTTATTGCCTGGTGTATAATGGGTGATGTATTATCGTGGAATATTGAGCACCTAGCATTAGTATAGTTTTTGCATATGGTGATTGGGAAATATACATTGTTCTTTCATCACCTTACTTTTTTATTTGTTGTTTGTTCCATCTTTGTTGCTTAAACCTTCTACAAATTGAAATGTTATAAGACAAAACACACATGCTATTTGAAGCGATGACCTAATGTACGTTTAATGAGAGTCAAAATTTTTCGATATGCTGGTAAGACCCTCACCTTACAACTACGCTAACATTTTGACACGCACAACCTAAACCTAAGCTTTAGTGTTAAATAAATTTAAACTTATTGTTCGATACAGTGGTTCGTTTATCTTTTCATAACGTGTGGTGATTAATGACTGTTAATCGATAATTATTCAGAAATCGTGAGAGGCGGTCTGGTATGATGTAGGTTTCAAAAAACATTTTCTTTATCATGCCAACATTTCGATGTTTATTGAGATCATCTTCAGGGCCAGGGATTTACAAACGTTGTTTACATTTAACACATATATTTTGGATGTGGAAAAGTGAATTTATACATTGATTTGTTGATTGGCATTGATTGTCCTAAGTGTATTTGTAAAATTTAAACAATATTTGTAAATCCCAGGCCCTGAAGATGATCTCAATAAACATCGAAACGTTGGCATGATAAAGAAAATGTTTTTGTGAAACCTAAAAACATAAAAACCTAAACATCACACCAGACCGCATCTCACGATTTCTGAATAATCTTTTCATAACGTTGAATTATCAAACGGTGAGCTGTCACTGTTATGTTCCCTGTAAAGAGAATTTTCTTGCATGGTTGGCGGTTCAACAGCTAATATTATGTTTCTCTGATGTAATTTTTTTGTTATATTATAACATATATAAGAAAACAAAATAATATTATGTTCTTATTACCCAGGTCTTTTTAAAAGAAAATTAAATTCGTTGTTTCTTTTCTCCCATCCTTATGAGATAAGATGCAGTCCTTCTCGTTTTCCTTACATAATTGTCTTAACCATTGCCCCATTGTGTTGGGTTTCGGTTCTGTTTCCTGGGAAATCTTTGTTACAAAACCCGAGGAAATTCTCCTTCTCCCTCTTTTCATTGAGACTAGAAACTTAGTTTCGATTTGAATCTTCGGATCGATGACTTCTTTGTTCCCGTTTCGTTCCTGTTTCGTTTTCGAATCCGCCCAATTTCTGCGATACGCGTCTTGACTCACATTTTCCGACTGTTCCACTTAGATGTTGCACATATCAATTATTTAGAGTTTGGAATCGGGTCATAACGTCGGTACATAACATTAAGAACAATACTTATCGGTTTCAATAGGAAAAGAAATCAGATCGGGCCGATTTACGATTCCTCTCAGAAGTCGTGACGTGCTTAGTCTATTGGGTCAACGCAGCAGAAGCGATTTGCAAATAATAACACTTGGCCTCCGTTAATAGTCGTCCTGTACTTAATTTTGATGCACACTTTGAAAAACTAAACAAATTTTAAATCTTAATATTATATTCATTATATTTAAGTCCGATTGACCAAATAATTTCTTTCAATTAATTAATATATTTATGTAATGTATTGGTTGAAATGAAAAAGTTAGTGTCACGAGTGGGTTTCGAACCCACGACCTATGGCTCGTTTCATGATTAGAACATGATTTCATGGTTAGAATCCCCCACGTGGCACTAACTTTTTCATTTCAACCGATACCTTACATAAAAAGATTAATTAATTGCACTTCTGATTACATTTTATTGAAATAATTCTTAATATCTGTTTTGTACTAACAACTTTTGGTTTTTTAAATGTAGAAATGTGTGGTAATTAGTGACCGTTAATAAATATTTATTTAGGAATCTTGAGATCCGGTCTAATGTGATGTAGGTTTCAGAAAAACATTTTCTTTATATATACCAACGTTTATTCACTTTTCCACATCCAAAATGTAATTGTTATATGTAAACAATGTTTGTAAATCACAGGCCCTGAAGATGATCTTAATAATGATCGAATCGTTGGCACGATAGAGAAAAATTTTTTCTGAAACTTACATCACACCAGGTCGCATCTCACGATTTCTGAAAAATAAAGGTATTTTTAAAATTGCGTAGATACCACCTCTCCAGGCATTTAATATAATTCAACCGTGGAATTCTGTTAATTTTCTTGTTTATGTCCTAATTTTAAATCATAATTTAACTCTATTTTTGTTGGAAAAAGCGCACGTTCTTCAGACGCTCTAATTGTGAGAGATTGCCATACTATGACAACAAGAAACATTTATCGATTACGTCTTGTGTAATAATAATTTGTAGCAATTTATTTTCCATGAAATTACACGATGAGTTATTTTTTTCGATTTGTTCACTTATGTACAACGTACGTTCTTTTACAAGCGAATGATAAATAAGATTTGTGCATTGATTAAATTCTTCCAGATGAAAATTTATGGCCAAATATGTGTTTAATAAGAATATTATAATTGGTAATAATGGTTTATGTTTTGTTTATGTTCAAATTTTTGCATACAAACTCCGAAAGTTTGAACTGCAAATCTATGTAAACGCCAGAAATCCGGACATTTTATGCAAAAGTATACAGGTTTTGCATTAAATAGGGGTTGAGCTGTAAGAAGAAACACGACCAATAAACTT
The DNA here is from genome assembly GCA_039619505.1 of Cimex hemipterus. NCBI lineage: Eukaryota > Metazoa > Arthropoda > Insecta > Hemiptera > Cimicidae > Cimex > Cimex hemipterus. The sequence goes on along the minus strand of CM077105.1, from coordinate 28,515,998 downwards.
CATCTTGCGGCTTTCAAGCCGGAAACAATTTGCCAAAATAATAATCAACTCTGACAAAAATAAATTAATAGAATAATCAACACACAAATAAAAATGTTTTGATGAATAAACCTTGAGAAACAATTTCCTCCGTCCCAATTAAATTTTGGTCTTTGAAATAAGCATATAAACTTTATTCGAAAATCAATTTATTCGTTTTCAGTAGATCTTTGACTAATTAACAGCTATTTTTATTATTCATTCGTTAAAAAGAGATATTCTAAAATTAGCGGGTTAGAGAAGAAATATAAGAACAATTTAACTTATTTGGTCTAAATCGCATTGCAACACTTCCCGGAAATTATTAATTGACATTGTTCTAAATTGGTTCAAAGTTTTGTGAAAAATAAGATAACCTTAATAATGCTTAATGACAAATTGGAAAGCATTATTTATACTCTAAATGGAACTTTTCAATCTCTGTAGCACTTGTTCTTCCAACTTATATTTTATCATGTAAACAATTGGAATTACTGTCTTTATGTGAATTTTTTTACATCTCGCACAGTGCTTAAATGGTCATAACTAACAAATACAAGAGTACATAAATTGTCATGAATTTTTCGTCTATAGTGCACAAATTATCACGATTTCATCATACAAAAGGACATAATCGTTATAAATTACTAGTATGTATAAGAGTAGATACCTAAACTGTCATGAATTGTTTGTAGATTAATGCAAAAATTGTCCTGAATTTCTCGTCCTTTATGCTTAAACACGATTTTTTCGTACAGGAGAACTCAAATTGTCATGAATGTTTCGTTCATTAGTCATCAAATTGTCACGATTTTCTAATACAGAACTACTTAAATTGTCATAAATCACTTGGACCAGAGTAATGCTCAAACTGTCACGCATTTCTTGTCAAATTGTCACTATTTTCTCTGACCGAAGTACTTAAATTGTCATAAATTATTTGTACAAGAGTAAATACTTAAACTGTCACGCATTTCTTGTCAAATTGTCACTATTTTCTCTGACAGAAATACTTAAATTGTCATAAATTACTGGTACAAGAGTAAGTACTTAAACTGTCATCCATTTCTTGTCAAATTGTGCTTAAATTGTTACTGTTTTCTCTGACAAGTACTTAAATTGTCATAAATTACTCGTATATAGAACTTAAATTGTCAGCATTTCTCGTACATTAGTGCTCAAATTGTCATTCCTTTCTCGAAAGCAGTGCTCAAATTGCCACAATTCTCTCGTACATTAGAACATAAATATCTTTATTTTTGGTTGCAGTAGTACTCAAATTGCCACAATTTTTCGTACGTTAGTGCTCCATTTGTCACGCCTTTGTGGATAATAGAGCCCACTTTTGTCATGAATTTCTTCTACAGTGGTACTTACTTTGAAATGAACTTTCCGTTCAGAACTTAATTAGATATCTAAATAATATATTATATTTTTTATTCCTTATATTTTGTACTTATTACAAAATATAGTCTACAAATAGGAAATTTTCACACATCTAAATGTGCGATATCATGACTGACTTTTAGTGTTTTTCATTTCTTACATAAAGACTTTATACAATTTAAATTACTTTGCAAATAGCTACTGTACAATAAAACCGGTTCTGTCCAGTGGGCTTAGGTGGTGTTTATCAGGCCGGATTCGACGATTTAACTCTTTTTTTCTGATCTGTTAGTTAAATGAAAAATGGATTTATTAACATTCTGACAATAACAAAATATAACACCAATGACTTGTAGCGCATTTTTCGTACATCCACTGATGGGGTCTTAAGATGTGTACTTAGTGTCGCGCTTTGGAGTTACAGTAATGTCTATTTACTCAAGCCGCTTTCCCATATCGTCTTATCCGACAACAGTTTATCAAAGCACAGATTATTCAGCGGTTTTACCTATTTCATATGTTGACAATCGTAATATTTCTTCTGCAAGATTCATCACTTAACAAATATTCCTTGGGAAATAATGTACAATGCTACCACACGATAATTTTATAAACATATTAAATAATTTTGGAAAGTTTTTATTAAAAACGACACAAGAAACGCTCAATTGAGATGTTGCACTCCTTCCTTTTTAATGTAGCCGTGACATTTGAATGTTTTTATCCTTCAAACTAAGCGAGGTTAAGAAAGGAGGAAAACAATGCGAAGTTTAAAAATGGATTTGTTGTGGGCACAATGTTTTTTTGCTAAACGAATTTCATCGCCATGTCACAGTACTAAAGGGTTGTATTTTTTGATGAGGGGATAGTAAGTTGTTTAATCTTTGGGCGAAGTAAGGGGCATATCCGCGAGCCGCCGAAGGTGGAGATTGTTCTAAGGTCATTGTGACACATTCAACCTGAACATTCCTTAACTGACGACAGGTGTATTCGCTCTACTTATTCGCTTGGACACAGTTACTGTCATTCCATCGCTACCTACGGTTTAAAAAAAAATCCTTTATGAACGTATATATGTTTGTGTTTAACCATTATTTGAGGAATAGATCAATGTTTATGTTTTCATTAACGTTCTGTAAAAGGATTTCTTGGATAGATAAATCCTTTAAAAATACATTAATTCCTTTTACCACTTTTGGCGTGAGTTGGTTGAACGATTTAAAAAGTTTATAGTGTATTTTATTTATATTTACTATGAATGCTTTATTTTCAATACAAAGCCGCCCAGAACACTTTTCGGCATAGTGTTAGCCCATTGCCACAGGTCAAGCGTAGGTATTTTTTGCCATTGAGTGGGTAGAGTCTTCTCTTAGTTGATAGAGAAGTCGAGGGTTTCGGTCCGAAATCGTTCTGTGAATTACATCCCACATATGCTCAATTTGGTCGAGGTCTGGATAAAACGGCGGCAAGGGGGAGAAGACCTATTCTCAAATCAGTCATCCTCTATGCGGCCGTGTGTTGTTCATTTATTTAAAATCTTGGCCTATTAAGTGGTTGGATTGATTGTTCGATGGTATAGTCGTACGCCCGCCTTTGGAAATTCCTACCTACACCATCTCACCTACCTCAGGCCATAGGCTGTGATTGAGGAATAAATCTAGGATCATTTTTAGCTTTCCTATATACTGTGACGACTAGCTTGGACAGACATAATCTGAATTCATCTGCCACTAGTGTACATTTAGAAACACATTTTCGGTGCACCAAGATAACGTTCTGTTGTACCCGGATGTCCTAAGGGATCATATGAAGTTGTACCAACTTCCAAAAGTCTATTTCCATTTGTTGAGCCAAATAATGGACGCTGTTGTGTTGTTATCCTCCATGATTATTTGGAAGTCGTGAGATGCAGTCTGGTGTGACGTAGGGTTCAGAAAAACATTTTCTTTATCGTGCCAACGTTTCGGTCTTTATTGAGATCATCTTCAGAGCCTGGGATTTACAAACATTGTTTAAATTTTACAAATAAAGTGAATTTATACAGTGCAAAAATCTTGTTTGTATTGAATCAATGTATTACTCACTCAAGGCGTTTGTTTTCTGCGTAAGTGTGCCATTCTTGCGTGTCGTGCTGAGAGTGCCAGTGAGATATTGCTGTTTTAGGTTTATATACATTGGATTTCGAACCGGTGGGGAAGGAAGTCGGTATAGAAAGACATTTTTGTATAAGGAGTCGGCTTCGTTGAGGTGAAAAGAGCCGACAAAGAGAAAAAACGTTGGTAATGGTTCGGCCAGATTATCCTTTCAGGATTATATAGACGGGGATAAATAGAAAGAGCTAAGCTAAATTGTTGAAAACTGGACTATGTAAAAATGTTTGATGTGTGGAATGTGATTAATGTTTTATGTTACATGTTTTGCGTGATGTGATGATATATGTATGCTATCTATATTGAATTTGATTAATAATATTGGAGTATCTGGGACTGTGTTTACATGGTCTGTTCTGTAATTGATGCTGTGTTTATCTCTGTTGATGTAAACCATTTCTAAATAATTACGTTTATGTTTGCTTTGTTCTGTGTGTAATATTTTTGGATTGTTGAATTCCAAGTTGGTTTTGTGATCAAAATGGTGGGTAGCGAATTGTGTAGGATTTCGCTTGGGCTTTTTGCAATCATAGATATGTTGCTTTACTCTCTTATCCAGGTGAGCCGGATGTAAGCTGCCGGTCTGTTTGAACCAAGAGTTATCTGTACATTACGATTTTGTACATTACGTCAGATTTATTTATTAACGGTCATAGACTAACGGTCACTAATCACAACACCTCTATGATCCCTTTCCTACCGTTCGAGACTTGCTTTATGTTTCTCAGTGTCGATTAAGTTTGGGCAAAAATTTGCGAAGTTATCCTTATTTTTTACCCTTTTACTCCAGCAATCCTTTCTCTTTATGCTCCCATAAGTGCCGTATTTTGGCCCAAATAAGATTCCATATGTCAACCGCGTATGACCAACTCGGAGTCGGTTCAATATAACCGTTATGCGATTTAGGTCGATCTGGGGGCCACTTATCGACCGTTCCTTTACCGGTCCATAGACGCTGCCACCTTTTCTATACCATTTCTTTATTGCGCGTTTATCGACAGCTGGTCAGATAAAATATGCATTTTGTTTGTAGATTTATATATGCAAGAAAAGAATTTCTAAATTCGATGACTTCGAACACATTTTCAGATCATATAACCATTCATTTTTCAGCCGATTATATTATTATTTTTGTATAAGCAGAATGATGATAATGGAAAGATATTTTTTAACGACGCCAGTTTTATTTATCTGCATAAACTTGGGTTGAGAGGGGAAGTTGGTGTCCTAGTGGAAACTCGGTCGGGAATAGCTCAAGTGGTAGAGCATCGTACCTAGCCGAAGATCGCGTGTTCGGATCCCACTCGTACCATTGACTTTTTTTCATCTCAACTAAAAACTTTAATTAATTGTAATATCTGCATAACTCTAATTGTCAGATAATGACAAATCTTCTTGATTTTTTTATATATACGCGTCGATTTTGTATTATAAGTTTTATACTTTTGTCATAGTAAATACATCGATTTTGAACAAGACTCATCAAAATGAGTCATTGGCAAATTAAAAGGAATTATTGAACTCGTTTAAGAGCCGGGGACTCGTTGATTAATTGATCAAAAAGGCTAAATTGAAAAGGACCGAAGGATCGTGTGTAACACCCTAACACTCGATAAATTCAATATTTCCATTTATCAAACTGTAATCCCACCAAAATCCATGTTTCAATTGGATCGCAGATAATCTGTAAATCAAGTACTCACTATATGCTAGTTTTTTTATTTTTTATAATACCCTTGCTTACACCCTTATCTCTATGTTTTTACTTTAAGTATAAAATAAACACTGATTTGGTATTCATGGAAGATAAATCGAGTTGGGATTTTTATCGAAAAATAAAATAAAAATGAGTGATCTCAGTCACGACTTCCAACTTTCCTTCACACTACAGGCCCGACTTACCACTCTTTCAGTAAAAATTACGCTGGGTAAAGTCAACAGGTCCTACATTTCTAGAAATAGAATCTTCGAGTATTTTTAACAGTCTTTTAAATAAAGTACATTATAAAAAAAACTCCACATGCCATTAAAAAAATTCTCCCAGGACCATCTGATAGAAGGATGTGCTTTTTTAAATGACTACTAGAGAGTTATCAACAGCTGTTTCTCTCAATATGTCGCAATCGCTCATTCTCGTGTCGTCGGTTGCATGTTTTATTTTATCATGAGGATACCGGAAGTAACTTTTAAAATATATCGTTCCTGTTAACTGATAAGAGATGTCGGATCTCTCTCGACTTAAGGAGGCAAAACGTTCTGTGCGCCAGGACACTCTTCATATAGATTCCACGCTTCTGATATTAAAAAAAGGAAAGAAAGAGAAGAAAAGAAAAGTAATCTGTCAGCAGTGATTGCCCTTCAATTCACCCGTTTTATCCAGCCATCTAAGCACTTTCTACCAATGGCATTTCCTTAGGCTACCATTTTATTATCGACCCTTTGGGTAAACTGGGCACTTGTTCGACTGTCCTTTATGCTACTTACAAGTTATGTGTTAAAAACAAAGCTGCTGTTTGGGTCCATAATTTAATGCTGCATAACATATCTGAATAATACCGTTTATTGCTGCATATTTTTATACACAAATATTAATTTCTTATAAATCGCAATGAAAATTGTTAAAAATTTCATTCAGATTTGAGATTTGTTTTTAGTTTTAATAAAAAGACAGATTCAATATGCTTCCTTGTCGATTGGGCGTGAAAAATATGTTACCGAACAATTCTGCAAGCAAATTTTCGGCAAATGAGAATCCGTAATATAAATTACGTAAGGAATTGATAGCGTGACATTTAAGCTGAGTTATATTTATTTAAATAACTGGTTTTGTGAGAAAACTTTCTCGAAAAGGATATGAGAGAACTGACCAACATACGATTGTTGCCGGGCTGTTGAACGTAAACGTCTACGTAACACCTCCTCAGGCTAGCATCTGACTCATCTTGCGAAACCAGAACCTGTTTTCTCAAGCTGGTAATATGTAAACACGTCAAATTATCAAGGAAGTATACTTGTTTGGGACGGAGAATTTTGGCCATTCCGGAGACCATTTTCTAGCATTTCGGACTTCATCTAGGAGATTAACTGATGCCATGTGGAGTTTTTCCATTATGGACGGATAGTGCATGAATTTACTATCCTTTGTTTATTTCTTAGTTTTGGCTTTGTAAAATCCTGTAAAAACATGAAATTTGATGTGATTTCGAGGGTATGCAGGCAAACTGTGCTGAACATGTTAAGTCTGTTAAAGCCCAGGATATTTGAGTCGTAAGTGAGGTATTTCTAAGCTAATACTTGACCCAAGCAAGGTCTATAAGTTCTGTTCACTTGTGCCAACGTGCGATTTCGAAAATGCTTTTTGTCGTCAGGCTTTGTTTATTTGGTAGGTGCAGTAAGTTTAGTGGGCGAATCGAGAGGTCAGTGTGGAGTAGAGTGTCAACAGAAGAAATGTTGAAGTCGTTATGGATAGTGAGATTAAGTGACGTAGTAAAGAGCTTTGACAATTTCTCTGAGGACTTTTCATTGGAAGGATTGCACGCGTTGGTCATCTGATAGTTTGGCGGTATAGTTTGGTGAACCCCAAAGTTCCAATCCTTCCAAATGGTCGCAGTAATTTCTGCTAACGAGATAGTTGAGTTTTAATGGTCAAAGCAGATTCCAATCCTAAAAGTATTCGTCATAAACCAAGGGAGTTAGGGAGTGAAGGAAGTAGGAACGGATAAGTCTTGAACAAAGGGAATGTTGAGATTATTGGGGAGGTTAGAGACCAAGTAGGAACTTTATGTTATTCTTCTGAGGACTTTGACTGTAATTATATCTGGATATTATCTGGATATTAGATGGGGGGTTTCGTGTACCCTTGAAACTCAGTTACTTTGGTTCACAGGGCTCCGTTTGTCCGAATAGGTCGAATTATTTTTTTGTGTGGTGTTGTTTGTTGTCATATGTGAAAGTTCGATTTATGTCCAAGTCTCTGTTCAATGCTTGTTACTTCAGTCTTGTGTGTGGATGCAACGTCAATCTGTTTTCTAGGTATAGTCAGTCATACGTATCGGGCTTGAGTGTCAGCAGTTCCTTTTGTGTATGTGGAAGGCAAAACTTTCAATGTGCATGAACACTGTTCATTTTTCTTCATTTAGTCTTGTTCTCCACTTTTTACGCCAGTCTTTAAAACGTATAAATAGCAAACAGTATGGGAACAAAAGTGCTCCTTTGTAGGACGCCGGCTTACTTTGGCGTGATAGCTCGCAAGGATCAGGCAGTTAAATAGAAATCAACGATTATGCAATAAGGAGTGGGTAGGAAGCGACACTGTTTTTAACATCCAAATAACACATTTAACACGGTACAAAAGTATATTACAAAATCTGTCGTCACAACAAACATTTAAATGTTTCTCTTAATAAAATTTGAGTAAATTTCAATTTCACGTGTGCCAAGTAAACTTGTTTTATGTTGAAGATATATATTTTGACTTCTTGATGGAAATCTAGTGTCATAAAGAGCAAGCAATTAGTTATAATAATATTGATATTCCAATTAAGATGGAAAGGACGTTTTAACAAGTAGCCTGCTTTGTCAAATTGCTCCTTCGTCTTATTAAAAAGTCTTTTGATATTCACATTTTAATTTTCTTGCTACTGCTATCGTTGAAATTCATCGGGTTGGATTGCCCTGTAGCATTGCTGAACAAACTCGTTTACACATTTTTTCCACGCATTTCAGCGCATCGAGATTGGCATGCGGATCGTTAAATAAGAACTTGCCAGTTGTTCTACCCTTACATAGATAAAATGTCGATTCATGATGTAGTAGTAACATGCTGAAACATTTACGCTTAGCATTTCACGTTAAGATTATTTTGGTCAAAGTATTTTTATTAAAAGGTACAATTGTTCATTTATTGTGTAGGTGAGTAAATTATTAGGATTTGAATTTATTTTCGATATTTATGATAATCAGTAGAACACGGGAATGTTGGCTCGTTGTGTAATTGATTTTTGAGCAGGCGGTGCATAGTTTATATCCGTGTTTGTAGGGTGTTTGTTACATTGTTTAATTGTTCATATTTACTAATGGCGCCAAGTCACATTTGCTATTGGTCAGAATCCAGTTGTTATTTTCAATATTTCTTATAACACTTTCACTTTACCATTTGTTAAAGATTGAAACGGCCAGTTGTGCTCATGAAACGTGAATTACAAAATTAGCTGTAAAATAGAAAAAAGAATATCAATGAATTGTGAAAATATAGTTGCAACATATAAAGTGATAAACGCTTCGGAAATAAGTCAATAAATTAATACATATAATGACATTATTGATAGCAATAAGTAATAAATATTTTTGAAAATCATTACATTCTGGATTTTTATGGTCAGTCAGGCGTAGTTCTCAGAAGACAAATACGTTTTGAATAAAGGTACTAGTTATGGATACTGTAAAACATATATATTTTTGTACTCCTATCTTCTGTTTTAGTATTTTAAACAGATATGAAAAGCGCAATAAAGAAATAACAAAAAATAAGACAGGAGAAAGTTATTTTAGATCAAATGAACAAATAAACATATCAAAATGTAGAAATTTAAGACAAGTTTATCATACTAAAAACACAGCATGCAATGTCGTTAGTAATCAAGTTACTTGGTGGTCATAATTGTCCCTGTTAATTCTTCTCCTTAACTAAGGTATATGGTTAAAATGAAAAAAGATATGTCATGACCGGGATTCGAACCAACGACCTTTGGCTCAAAACACGCGTGCTCTTAAGGTTGAGCTGACGAAGCTAGTAAGTGATATATGTACTGCCTAATAAGGTGAAGTGGTTAGAGCAGCGGTGTATAGAGCGGAAGGTCGTTGGTTCGGATCCCGCTCGTGGCAATGATTTTTCATCACAACCCAAAACCTTAGATAAAAAGAATGATTAATTGCCTAATCATTAAGTTGAAGGGGTGAACGAACAGGACTCTCGACATGAATTGTAATAGCAAATTCATTTCAAGAGTTAAAATTCATGACGAGAGACGTGCTTGTAATTCCTTCAAACTGGTGATAAGCTTTTAGATTGTGAATACCATCATTTATCAAAAATAGTTAGTTGACTATGTTCACGTAAGAGGTAAAGGAAGGTACAACATTACATTAAAAACACCAAAAGAGAACAAATAACAATAAAAGAACAAAACATACCAAAAGTCTTGAGTAACCACAATTTTGGCCGCTGAAATATTTTCACAAATTATTTCAAAAAAACCATTCCTGAAATTTTGGCAAATACATCTTATCAGATACATTAATATTACAATCATTTCGATCACGTACGGAAACAAAATGGGCTTAGGGAATTAGAGATATGAGATTTATAAGTATTGATTTTATGTCTGTTGTATATTGTTGGATGTATATAACTTGATTGTTTCAATTGTTGTCAGCATAGCCTCGCTGTTTTGTCTTTTCGCCATCTTGTAGGCGAACGGTAGGTTTTTGACTGCTTTCTACTTATATCCCTGCTGTAAGGAGCACAGCTGATAAAACACCTACACACATTTCACGTGTATAAAAAATGTTTAGAATAAGTAATAACTAAAGAAATACTCTGCTTAAGATGGCGAAATAACAAGCTAAACATAAAATCCGAACGCTTGTTTCTCTGCCTCTCCGTGCTTATAACCCTGACTGAAGAACCGGCAAGTGTAACACACCTTTCACGTTTTATTAGCGTATAAAAATTATTATAATAAGTAGTAACGAAATCCATCACTGAAAGTGGGGAAATTACATACGAAAATTTCGTAGCTTTTTTTCTGCCTCTCCCTTCTTATAACACTGTGTCTGTTAAACACAAGCTCATATAACACTGATACACCTTCACATTTTATTAGCACATAGATTAGAAGAAGTAATAAGTAAACAAATCTTTATCTGAAGATGGCGAAAAGTCTAAAAGCATCTGACAGAAGAAGATATTTCATTGTCAAGTTGGTTATACCGAAGACGTTTGTCGACAGAAACGCATCGTTCTTTCCCATTTCACTCCAGCGTATTAATTTTAGCCAAAACTTAAAAACTATACGAGACTCGATCCTATGAATTTTTAACAGGTCGACAGCGTTTAAAAGAAAACTGTATCGAACCGTAAAATTGCAAAAGTTTCCCTCAAGGGAATGACTTATCCGCCAAACTTGTAATTAACCCGTTTTAAACGGATGCGTTAACTTTTAATCAAAAATAAAATGTATATGTTTATACTGCGATAAAGTATTTTCGAGCTACGCTTTTTATGTGGCCCATTAATAAACAAATAAAGACGATTTTCTTAGTTGTCCATTATTCGGACTAGTTTAGTTCTTTATTATTCTTATCTTCTCACTTCGTTTATTTTCATTGCGTATACGCTCGTTAATTTGTTTGTCTTTGTCCTTCAACTTCATCCCTCGGTTCCTCTGGTACAATTCCTTCGTTTTGAAGTGTTGACATATTAAATCCTAATCACTCCTAAAAGCCTGAGGCTGCCCCGGTCCGCCCAACTCTCCCTTTCTCTTGGGCAAATTCTCCCTATTTCGTTTCTTAGGGCCGAATGAGCTTTCTAAACTCCATTCATTATTTTAATTCTTTCTTTTATCTCTTTTTTATATGTCAGTTGTATGCAAATCAAGTCTGATTTAAGCCTTTAAAAGATCGCGTGTTGAAAACAACACTGTGGCAGTCATGTCGGGTATAATACTCTCGACCCTTGAAATATTAACTAGTGCAATAATTTGAGAGTGTGAGACGAGTATCATGTAGACAGACTAACAGATCTGATTCGTGATGCATCATGTCAGTTTGTTTTGAGTAATTAGCTAATGCTGTGGTAAATTGATCATTTCAGCGAGGCTAAGCGGACCAGGTTAGACGACCGTAATATAAATTTATCACTTCACCGGCCGTCACTAAATATCAGACAATTTAATATTTACATGTTATAGGTGAAATTAGAGTAAATAAATCTTTTTTGTATTAGAAACTTGGATGGTTCTTTATGTCAAAAATTATTTTTCTTTCATTCCATCGGTAGGGTTCAGGTTTAATCTATGAGTGAACAGTCGGAAAGGCGAGTTATAAGATAATAATGGATCTGCCAGAGGTTAATATCCGTTACAAGTGACGTAGATTGATCTCTCCCGACGTCAAATGACATTTAGTACTTTAATAGTTGAACATCCAGCAAATTACAAGTAGGCACCCTTAGCTCTAAAGGATTACACCCTAATTTTCAAAAGGCATTTTGTTTCCTTGGTTTATTAACTTGATACCGTCAGCTGTGGATAATCGACATGACCTGAAAAGTTGTTCTGGAGAAATATAAGGATTTTTAAGAAAGCTATAACCGCGCTGGGCTGGTCTGTCAGGTGGCGAAATGCCTCAACCGTCTGTCAGACCAACATAGCGAGTATAAGCAGACCAAATGGTTACGACCAAATTTCATTCATCGCTCCTCAGACTCAGTCTTAGTGCTATAATTGTTGTGAAATTTATTCCTAAGATTATCGCCAGCTGGTTTGGTCAATGCCTTGTCCCAATGCAATTTTTGTTAAGTATTCAGTTTCTACATTGAACGCTGTCATCTAAGGCTTCTCTGTGCTACCTACGCTGTTGATCATACCTATACTCTAAAGCATGCCTTAACATAATTGTGCAAAGACGAAATATCCTAGTTGGATTGTGAAAACACAAATCAACAACTATGACCCAATGACCGAAATAAAAACCACGACAGACATAGATAACACTCGCCCCCCAAGACAATTATTTAAATGGCACACGACTGGGAAATAAGATAACACCCAGATATACCACTACAATTGCTTTAGGTCTTACAGACTAAAACTGGGAGACTAGACTGACAATGAGTAAGATAAGATAAGAATAGTCGATGAATTTATATTTTAATTTTAAAATCTAACTTTTTGATCTGTTGACAGTAGGCAATAATAATTTCCTCTGTATTAAAAGTTATTTGCGTTTAAGGTTTTTCGTCGCGCAATGCGGTTCATTGACCACCCGGTCGAAGGTTATCGCATGATCTTTGTTATGCTCAATTTAGACTTATTTTCATTCATCAAATAGTATTATTTTAGAATCGATGTTTAGAACATTAACAAATAGGGTTTAAAACAAAATAAAGGTTCGTGCAAAATATAAAGTATTGTTGAAAATATCAATTATAATTACTGAAAAGAGGTCATTTTACAGTACAGAGAAACAATAAATAGTTATTTCAGCTTTACATTCGTTTTGTGTTTGAGTGTTGATAAAAAAGAAACTGAAAGAATGATAGATAGAATGAAAGAGTGTGTGTGTGTGTGTGTGTGTGTGTGTGAGAGAGAGAGAGAGAGAGAGAGAGAGAGAGAGAGAGAGAGAGAGAGAGAGA
>CM077105.1:28483677-28503019 GCA_039619505.1 Cimex hemipterus | reverse complement strand
AGAGAGAGAGAGAGAGAGAGAGAGAGAGAGAGAGAGAGAGAGAGAGATTTCGTTGTACATACTTCGTTATCCTTTAAAAAGGAGTCTATTGATCTCGAATCCTACACAGAACCTGCAAGAATCCTATCAGAGATCTATGCAGGGATAGGCTCGTTAAGATGGCACTTCAGCGGGTTCTCATAATTTTTCTCATTGTTTTTTTCTATTCGTCTGCGTATAGAAATACTCGAATTAACGTACAATAATTCCTTAGAAATGATAAAGTTAGGAGTGAGCATTATGTTTAATATTTTTTTTTAAAGTTCGTTGATCCGGATTTCAAGCTTAAACCTCATCATCATTTACAACCACCTCTATCGACATTAATTGTAAAGGTTACAAGGCTCTGTAAGAGTTATTCATGTCGAGAGACATGGTTGTAAATCTTTCAACCCGAGGATGAGCTTTACGCTTGAAAACCGGATCGTTGAAAACAACGCACTGTGAGTGAGATCTAATTGTATACAAAAGATAGCATTAAGAATAATTCATTCCTATCAGGGAGTAGGGCTAAAGTCCAACTATCTATTTTGGGTGTCGTGTACAAGGGGTCAAACCACTAAAACACATTTTTCATATTATTATCGATAAAAAACCATGTGCCGGGATTCGAACCAAAACAGCGAATACGAATGAAGCCCGAACCACTCGGCCTCCGTGGGGTTATAAATTTGTTTATTTTTAATTTGTCTGTTTGTTATTTTTTGATTTTGTTAAAAAAACATTGTTGTAACATTTCCGAATTTCCTACCAATTTTTGGGGACGTTAGAAAACCTTAAAGTTTAAAACAAAGGTGCATTATGTTTTAAAATTATGAAAATTCGAAGCGGTAAGCAGAAAAGTACGCATCAGGAACAGAGGGTAGTTGTAACAAGCCGGCAAATCTGTTTACCTTTGTACTTATTGCTTCTCTGAAATTTACCGGTATTAAAAAGTCATAAATTTTCAAATAATTATATTTTAAAAAAATTAGATATAGAAAATTATATTTTCAATTCAAATTGAACACCGGTGTTTTCCAATTTAAGCCGGAAATATTGTCCCCTATCAGTAGTTTTTAAATTAAACCAAAATTGACGTTTTTTATAATTCAAAAATTAAACCTAGGTTCGTAATTAAAAAAAAAGGGTGAAAAACCAACTTTCATTGAAAAAATCTTTTGTAAAATGATATCATTTTGCCCTTGATGAATAGAAAGTTCTACTATATAAGCCATTTATCAAGAAATTAACGTTTCGTCAAAAACAAACAAATAAAAATAATTTTAATGTCCAATGTTTTAGAAAATCACTCAAATACATTAATTTTATATCAGTACATTTGATTGTTGATTAAAAACGGCCACAGATGGACATTAAAGTATAGGCAGTAGTATCGTTTATAGGCAGTTCAGTTCAAATTCGGTATTTAAATATACAATTTTATCTTCTATTATAAATACTTATGGTACACGTTCCTAATTATTCATTTACAATGCATGGAACGCGATGAGGGCCGGCGATGACATTAGTTGTTTGTCGTCTACCAAACTTTCCACATGTATACATTTATTTCTAACAACAGTACAGCCAGAATTAAAAATGCCTGCGATTTTACATATTTTCTTTCTTGAAACAATGTTTCAACACCAATATTAAATATATTGTAGTAATGTAATCATAAAATATTAAATATATTCATAGGATGCCAGCGTGATTTGGTGACCAAATATTGTTCATATGTGTTTGTAGCATTTGAGTATCCAGACGAACTGGTAGTCTTGGTGGTAGAATGCTTTCAACTTTGTTTCCTACTAAATCATGTATTGTTAGTTAGGAGAATTACAAAGTAAATGGCTCTTTATGCAGCTTTTTGAAACTTTATCGTAAGCTACTTGGAGAATTTAAATTCTTCGTCTACCTAACAAGGCGGTCTGCTTCCTCTTCTCCTTCCAATCCTTTGCGTGCCTTATCAGTATTCCTTGTTATTTCTTGCTTCCCCAATTATAAAAAGGGATTCCAGCTTAATTCTCCGATAGAGCGAGTGAAAGGGGTCGCATGCCAATCCTGTGGATTATAGGACGTGTTAATTATGGCATTTCTGACTGGACTCATTAGTCTACGGAGACATGTAAAGTCGGAGCAGT
The DNA here is from genome assembly GCA_039619505.1 of Cimex hemipterus. Classification (NCBI taxonomy): domain Eukaryota; kingdom Metazoa; phylum Arthropoda; class Insecta; order Hemiptera; family Cimicidae; genus Cimex; species Cimex hemipterus. The sequence goes on along the minus strand of CM077105.1, from coordinate 28,500,854 downwards.
TGAAACAAGCCGGAGCTCATATTGCCAAGAAGAGAAGAAACAGCAGGACATGTCCCCCACTGGTGTGAAGGTCGATGAAATGTCCTGTATGACCTAGTAGGGATCAGGAACTGTTTTCCACGGAAATTAATCAAGGCCTAGAATTCATGTACGTCTTGGTGGACTGCTTTTCAGGCGGAGACTAGTGGCTATTTAAAACTGTGTCGGAGTTAAAAAGGTAGGAATTAACCACAGGAGAATATACAACAGAAATGGTTCCTCACTGAAGATGGCGCGATTCCCAAACACTTTTGAATAAGTGAAAAACCAGTTAGTGAAAACAGATCCATCAGTGGCCCTTGACGGTTCAATATGAGTTCACCGATTCGCAGATCAAAATCTATCAATAGCACAAACCAGACAGGCGGCATTTCATCGGTAGTCTAGTTCAGAGTCGTTTGGCACCCGGGCGTACAGTGAATAAAGAGGAGGTGGATAAATCTGCCTAAGATTCAATGAGGTCAACTATCGCTCTGACCTTTTGTGGTATACCATATTGCCAAAACGTAGATTAGATGTCTATAAATCCTTCTTGTTTCAACAGGATCAATACAAAATGACCATGAAAGGGTCATCGCTGAAATTTAATAGCAGAGGGCGTTTTAGGATTAGAATACCACTGCTGACTGGACAGATCAGATTAAGTAGTCATATATCGGACCAGTATATACAAACCTGAGCATATATTGCCAGAGGGAAGAAGAAACAGTAGGACATGTCCTTCATTGGTTGAAATTCTATAAAAACAGATTCCCATTCCTGGGTGAGGGAATGCCAAGGCTTAAAGGATATACACGGGCGCCTTTTACAAAACTTTGTTATCTGATAAAAAACATGTATCGTAAAGAAAAATTTTCAGCTTGTCGATATTCTTCAGCGGATCCAGTGCTACTTTGCTGTTTTGCAGCCAACCTTTAAAATAGGCTGTTCAGCCTCATTGTTCCAACAAAAACATTATTGGTGGTATGAACTATAGGTTTTGCTCGCAGGATATTGAGCCTCTCATCGGGATGTCAGTCAGTTATGTGCTTTGCCTTCTTGGTCTTTGGTCCAATTCTCTTTTGAGGAGATTGTACGAGTTGTCATTTAAATATGAAAGGCATCATCTAGTAATAAGATTTTGAGATTAATTGTAAAAAAACTATACCTAAAAATTTAATGCGTTGTTTGAAATTTAGCGGCAGCAGACGTTAAAATTCTATTTTTTTCTTTGTAGCGTCTAAAATAATTTGTGCATTCAATTAATACCTACATTAAGGAAATAAAAAAAAGCTCTTTAATGGAATATCTTCTCAAAATAGAAGGATTCTTTAAACTATTGGCTAAATCTCGATCCATTTCTATTGTTATTGGAACTAATGCACGTCCAAGTTCCGATAGTATAGACTTAAATTTAACCAATTAATGGTTTTGGCACGGTTGGCTGGGCTTAATGCCTTTAGCCAACTCGCAGTCGCTTTTAACAGATTTGCGCCTTTTTCGCCCTTGATAGCTTTTTATTTAAAATATATTGTACAGGACGGTTGTTTGTACACTACTTTTTCAGATTAAATGTATAAAAAACGATAGATCGGAATGATCGGAAAACATCGAATGTCAGGGTGCGAAGGGAAAAAAAGAGCAAGAGCGGATAATGGACGGTGGCTCCTTAATGGACCGTCCAAATAATGACATCCGTCATCCATCTACGAAACTTTACCTGATCAAGTACGAGAAACCACGTTTACGCAAGAAGAGCCATGCGAAACGGATACGGGTAGAAATTACGCACTGGGTCAAACGAAGGGTTGGAATCGACTGGTGGGCCATGGGGTGATCAATCAAAAATCCAAATGACGGCAATGTGTCCCGGAAAGCAGAAACGGATTTAATAACGTCCATACTGGACAATGAACGGCCCATAATTTTCAGTCATGATAAATGATGAGGGATTATGATTTTTCTTATCTTCCAGATTGTAATGTAAAAAGTTTCAATAAAACCGATCAATGATGAAAAACCGGATTAAAGAAATAATCGGCATAATATGTTACGTTTTATCCAAATTTTTACTATCACAATAATACTTCTTAAAGAGTAAATATATTTCTTGTGTAAAATGCGAGATATCTTCTTGATTGGGTTGATGATGAAACTGTAGTGTGAATGGATGGTCCAGAATGATCGGATATGACCAAACGTCATGTAAAATTGCTCTTATTTAGCATCCTAAATGCTCAGTGCTGTTTATGAATATCCCTCTTTGTTATGAATATCTCGGGGTCTCCTTTCTAGTTTTCGTTAGGCCACTTTCAGACGCGGTAACCGATTACTGATTTATATAAGCGCAAATCTGCACATGCACGTACTGAGTTGAGCCTATGCTCACAGTCCACTAGTAATTCCAGCTTTTGTAATTTGTAATTGCACGGCAACTCTAAAGAATCACCCACCCCGGGTGTTAGTAGTGCGAAGTCATACTAAGGTCTTTCCGTCCAGTCACCGTAGTTGGTCTCCAAAGGCCAGGGCTCACCACCCTGGTAATTTAGCCTCGAACACAATCATTCTTTAGATCTAAACCCAGTTACACTCACACTCATTCTTAAATGCATTATTTCCTATTTACTTACCTGTCACACCCGGTGGTGGAGTGCTTAATATTCCTCCATCACTTTACACCTTTTATAATAATCTAATTGAGGGTTGTTATTCTGCGACTTTCTCACACGACATATTCACGCTCATAAATATATTCTCAATCCACACTCTATAGGACACAAAACAATACATATTACTATATACAATAACAGGAACGGGGAACCCAAAGACTCGCCGTCCTCAAGCAAAATACTCATATTGAGTCATATCCCTGTATGAGGCCAAACCTTTCCATAAGTGGCTTTGGCCCAAAAGTATATGATAATATGTCTCAACCTCTCACGGTCTATGTTCAATTGGTGAGGATGAACTGGATGATCCTCCGAAGGTCATCTTTCGAAAATACCTTTGACATGTGAGAGCTTCTTCTTTTTAATCATGTTTTTAATACATTTTTAGCGTCAGAGGGTCGCATTGGTTAAGTCCGGAGGTTGTGACCTAGTCAGTCTTTTCGTTATCCTACGTGGCAACTAGTTGAATGGACGGGTGTCAAGGAGGGTTTAGCTTGTATCAAATGATCTGTGTGATTTATGCGAACTTAAGTCTCTTTTAACTTAACTTAATCCACCAAGCTGACTTAACAGAACTACCCAGACACACAAAAGGTGGCGAAATGCTATCAGTTTAGCTGGCATGGGCAGATCAAAATGAAGGGTAACGGCCAAATTGTAGGTTCACCTCCTTGCAAACCAAGTGAAGAAACTAACCAAAAAAACATTGAAATACATATTATAAACCAAATTAAACTTAAACAAAGTTCTCAACCTATACTAAATTTGTTTTATTTTTGTTTCAGGTAAGTCAGCATATATGTCAACTTGTTCAGAACTGCCTGTTGGTTATTTTTCGTTTCTGTTATACTACTTGTACTCAAGTAAGTTTTTATTATTTGTAAGGAATGTATGCAGATAGATCAAAACCGAGGTAAATGGATTTTTCGTACCATTTCCAACAGCTTGGCACGACAGCAATGGCATACCAGAAAGTTTAGTTAATTAGATGATTAAACAATTAGGTTTGAATGTTGAAAAATAAATGTCCCCTCTCTTCTTTTATCATTGTTGTGACTCATATAGTCATAATTATGATGTTTTTCTACAAAAGTGAATGTAAACAGAATAAAAGATCCATCCTTTCCAAGTGCGTTTCGGACAATTTTTCAATTTGCTCTTTATTACTTGTTTCCTGGCGTAAAGATTTAGGTTCTTTTTACACGTGCGTTTTTGCGTTGTGGGTAAATCTTAAGTCATACATGTCGAGATATGTGAAATTGAAGATTTAAAATTTAAAAAATTACTTAGATTCTCAGTAAATTATTCTGATGAACATTAATATAACGAATAAAACTACTCCTTTCAAAAGCTGTTTAAATGCATTTACACGTAATGAAGTTATATTATAGAATCGCAGCATCTTCTAAACTGCTCAAAGTTCTCGTCCTTTTTCTGTCCGTTTTGAATTTATGATATAACCTAATTAGAATTGGTATCGAACTTCGTCTCCTTTCCGAAGTACTTCTGAAGATTCGTAGTTCTATTGGTTTTCGGTTTAGTTTAATTATCTTTCGATTACTCGGTTATGTCGCAATCAGAAGTGAGAGAAGTTCGTGAAAAATAAACCGCTCGTACTTCCGTCACGTAAATCCCATCACTTCTAAATTGACTTACCGTTCCTAGCTTTTGTTGTTATGAACTTCGATTTAAAATATTTGACTATTCATGAGAAATTTTCTATACCACTTCTTTAGTACAGTGTGTATTTTTTATCTCTGGTCTCAGTTCGACGAATACATTCAATAATGCATATGACTGAAAAATTACTGGCCTTCGATCAGCCAAGGGTTAACAAGGATTACATCTATTCGTAGCCGATCGGACATAAACTTTTTTCAATATGCTTTAAAACCTCCTTCAGGAATTACATTGTTTTTAACCACAACGTATAATGGAATCATTCGTCTCAATTACTTCCTGTCGTGTTCATCCCTAAACCACCCAAACCGTATATCCTAGCAGGCTCATCATTATTCTTCCAGTGATGCCTAAAACCTCGAAATACCACTTTTAAAATTTTAATGCCGGAAATACTTCTTATCGATCCATCAAGGTTGAACACTATTTGAAACCTAAACAAAGTATTTTCCCTAAATGTGGCCCAGACTTTTTATACGGTATGGCATTTAACTATCCGCAACCTATCTATAAAAGATCTTTACTCCTCCAATGAAAATAATAGGTACGTTTATTTCACTTTCCTTCAATTCTTCGTTCTAGAATCCCTTTATTTTTTAACCATAATATACTATTGGGTTGTCCGGAAAATAATGCAGGATTTTAAGTTTTCATTAAAAAAAATCTATATAAAATATTCTGTTTACGTTTACAGGATTACTCATTTGTATGAATGTCAACACTTATTAATCCTCTTCCAAATGATATTGTTTGTTTACCTCTGTAGCATTCCGCTACTTGGAAATAATTCAGTCATCCTTATAATGTCAAAGCGAGAATTTCGTACGATTTTCTTTTACGAGTTTAAACTCGGCCGAAGCGGAGCCCAAACGGCTAGAAACATTAACCAAGTCTGGGGCGAGGGTTGTGTTAATGAGTGCACTGTGCAAAGGTGGTTTAAAAAATTTCGGGAGGGAGATTTCAGCCTTGAAGATGAAGAAGGTCGTGGAAGGCCTTCCTCTCTTAATGATGATGTTCTGCGATCAGTGGTGGAAGAAAACCCCAAAACAACTGTTCGAGAACTTGCAGAGCAACTCAAAGTCAGTAAAACGACCGTCGCTGACCACCTCTTTGGTCAATCGGAAAGGGCCCATTTTGTTGCATGACAACGCTCGACCACATGTGTCACGTGTAACGTCACAAAAATTATTGGAGCTTGGCTATGAAACTTTGCCTCACCCACCCTACTCTCCGGACCTCTCGCCTACTGACTACCATTTTTTTAGACACCTGGACCACTACTTACAACACATAATATTCAAAAATCAAACGGAACTGGAAAATGCATTTATTGACTTTATCAATTCTAAAAATTCTGAATTCTACTCAGATGGAATTAATAAGTTACCAACACGTTGGGAGAAATGTATTGAGAGTATGGGAAATTATTTTGATTAAAGAACATTGCTTTAAAGTAACTAGTTTCTTTTTTTTTTGTTTAATACCAAAATCCTGCATTATTTTCCGGACAACCCAATACAATTCGTCTCATTTACTTGTCATTTTCATACATAAACCGCTGAATATACAACCTCCTACTGGCCCAATAGGAGGCCTTCTTCTGTTATGCCTTAATTCCTCGAAAGTTTCTTCTTAAAAGTTTACTAACAATACCTTCCTATCAATCCATCAATGATATATAGTATTTGAAACAATTTCTCAGGAAACCCAAGTTCTCCTTTGTGTGCTTTATTAGATAATGCCCAGTTTTTCGAAAACGTTTTTCTACTATTTTACATTATCCTAGAATCCTGTAACTGACTATTTCATCACATCGAGATGCAGCAAGGAATATGCGCACATTCGAGAAATAGCATACGTACCGCAGGGGAACATTCTAAGCCCGATCCTGTTTAGCATTTATACATCTGGCATTACAGTATCGTAATTGCAACCCTCGCGGACTATTCTGTCTGTCCGTACTACTCTAATCTTATCCGAACTATCTTTGTATTTGATAACACCCTGAGCGTATCAAAGAATGGTACACAATTAGAAAAACAAAACTGCACGCGGGAAAATTGCACACGGCTTACATTGCCACTGAAAACCCGACTTTTGTGATTACTTTGGAGCGATTTTTTTTCCTGTAAAATTTTTGTTCAAAACTTTAAATTAACCGATTTTTATAGTGTCCATCCTGATAATAAGAATAAGATAATGGTGAGGAAATAAATTAACCACTTTGGACGTACCACAAATGCTGTGGGGGGGGGCTGCCAAGCCATTTAATGTACATCAGCCCATCGATCCTTCTAATCAAACGATTCAATTGTTCTTACGTAACTTCATTTAATTTTTAACGAGCTCACGGTTCCTCTATAAGGAGGAATAAAGCACAATGTCACCGATACACATTGCTAGTAGTCTCTTAGCGTGTAGAAAAATGGAACAGTGTGGGACAGAGGATTGTTCCTTGAGAAACACCTGCTCCTAGATTGAATGGAGAACAAGGAAAAATAATGCACACATGTACACCAGCTCCCGGCCTATACGTCATTCAACTCGAGTAAAGTAATGAGGACTAAACCTAGAAGCCTGAAGTAGAATCCCCATAGACCACTTAGAACTGGGACTACGAAGTTTGTTTTTGACGAAATATGTCATGTATCTGATGAATAAGCTTTGTTAGCTATCTACCGTTATGGACATACAGAGTGGAACTTTACGGTTTGTAAGCAAAAAATTGATTATATATCCAAAACAGTAAGATACTGATATCATCTCAAGTTAGGACTATAGCTAGAACAGATTGACGTTGAATCCCCACATAATACTTATAACACATGGAATGAACTTTATACAAAAGTGGGGTCCTTATTCATCCAATATCCATAGTATAAGCGCATCTAATCCTTCCAATCGAAACTTACCAACCGAGTAATTTCCAAGTTCATTATTGCGTCGTTAATTTCACTGTACGCATTGACCTGAACAACACTTACGTCAACAAATTGATCCGTTCCGTTTCTTAACCTTTCGAACCATCCAAACCCTTCAGTTCACCAACTGCCTACGTTTTACCATCCCGATAACCCCAGCAGTAGAATATCTATTTTAAACTTGGCGATAAGAACAGAATGTAGTTAGGTCGTTCGAAAGTTTATGGCATTTTAATGATAAAAAATCATGTGGACAAATTGAAGATTTCCTGTTCAGATTTCAATCCGGTTTAAAGGTCAAACTCATTCCAAAACTTTTTTATTATTACTAACCTAATGCGACTGAAACTTGTGCTTTGATTAAATTTGGCATTTTCTCCACGAATCTATTTTTATCGTTTTCCTATTAAAGGCTTTCGTCCGTAAGATATATACTTTATTTAAGAAATGTTCTAGCTAGTTTCGCTTGGGTTATGAATTAATGCATTTAGTCAGGTGAAAGAGGCCTTTGGGGTTAGAAATCAATAAAATCCGAGAATAGTAAAAGTAATTAATTCGACACATGGAGCATAAAGAAAGATCCCTATTGCTGTCAGGTAGCGGCCAAACGATTCCCTACGTTAACTAAAAATAAGAGATGAGTATCTTTGCCAATTCGTAAGAGCGTTGCATAACTCCAACCTTTAGATGGGGGCGATTTCAAAAATTATGTTCTGGAATTAAGTTATAACTGTAATTTTAGCCGTAGTGGGGCCCTTCGCCAAATCCAATTCTCAACCCTTCCCTCCATCCTTCCTCCGATTCTAATAAATTTTTTAAAGGTAAAACGCAATCAGAACAATTTTCCCTTATTTTGTAGTTTATCGATTGATAGCTGGAATGCTTGAGATGACTTTCGAATCAATAAGTCAAGGGTGATCTTGAAGGTAACAAGGTTTATTTTAAGATTAAATTTACACCTGTCAAGTTATGGTCGAAATATCTTTCTATATTACAGATGTTCTTAATACCTCAACCAAGTTTATTCGGAACGATACATTCCTCCATTCTTCATTTTTTCCTGCTGTCGATTTACTCTTTCAATATTTATTCGTGTACGTATTAATTTCCACCCTTTGGAGATTTAGTGGCTCCGCGCTGCTTTAAAAAAAGTGTCGAAGGCTTTTCTTTTATAAATCAGGGCGACCGCATCTCGTCCCACGCGTAAAAGATTTTTATAAGGGGACTTGGAAAAATCGAGCGATCCGTTGCAATATGTCAAGGGGTAAGGGTTTTATTATTGGATCCAGAGGGTGGAAATCTCAATCTCCACAAGTTTCACCAGGGGAGCGTTCGAGATCCGGCTTAAATTTCAAAGCGCCGTTGTAAACCCAATGCTTCAGAAGGAGGAAAGATATAAAACGGAGGATTTTAAGAAGTGGACATTTTGGTAGTTTTATTATCAATATTGAAAAGACGTAAGATTACGAAAAACTATTATAAGGCAAATTACTTTTGACTTTTATAGAAAACAGTTTTGCTAGGCTAGATGGTAAATTTAGCCCACGTTCATTACTTTGCCTTCCCTGAATTATGGATCCGGTCATGTGGTGAATGCCAGTGTTCTATCGAAAGTACTTGAGCATGGTCAATCGACCGGATTCGGCCAAGGCGAGTAGGTCATCATGAAAAGGAATCGATCAATTACGAAACTAATATGACGGCGGCGCACTCGAAAAAGAAGCAATTTTTCGTACTTTTAAGCCCAATTAGGCATGTGAGAAACGGCCGGAACATTGCATAGGCTATAGGCAGAATCGGAAACCCGGACTGATATAAGGTATTTGGGGAGTCTGAACGGGTCTTTTGAGTTTACCCTTCCATTGTGTCTTATTTGACAGATGAGAAAGGTCTTTGGGCGTATTGTCTCGTATAGATCGATATCTCCGCGGTGGCCTCTTGTTCCAAGAGTGTCGTCTGAAATGTGTTTCAGATCCAGTTTACCGGATTTTCAAGGGACGTCCCGGAAGACGACGAGAAAAGATTGTCGACCGCTAACCTTAGTCCATATACGCCGTGCGAGATCCTGTTACTTGCCTTCTACGCCTCAGACATAGTATTTTCCAGTCAAATAAAACCTTTTTCCTTGCAAATGAAACCTAAAGCTCAATGATAATAATTATATGCAGGAATAAATTAATAGTATTGTAGTACTAACAATAATTTTATGATGATTGAATATTAATATTCCCACCATCAGGCCATTTCATGTAGGTCGTGCAGAGTGTTCGGTTCCGTGAATTAGTAATAGAATTATGTACAAAACCTGACAATTTGTTCCTTCAATGTTAATTTTTAATAATGAACAACGCTGTGATTAGTAAGACAGTGCGAGTAATTGCTGAAGAAGTAAACCCCTTATTTTTGGATTTCATTTACTTGAAGTGAGGTTTCATTTGCATGGGAAAAAGTTTCAATTATTCGAAGAAAAGGTTTCATTTACTGGAAAAGATTTTCAATTGTTTGAAAAAAGATTTCATTTGCTTAAAAAAAGTTTTGTTTGCATGGGAAAAGTTTGAAAAAAGATTTCATTTGCAGGGTAAAAAGTTTCAATTGTTTGAAAAAAGATTTCATTTGCTTAAAAAAATTTTTGTTTGCATGGAAAAAGTTTGAAAAAAAGGTTTCATTTGCTGGAAAAAGTTTCAATTGTTTGAAAAAAGATTTTCACTTGCTTGGGAAAACATTTCAGTTGTTTGAAAAAAGGCTTCGTTTGCATGGAAAAAAGTCTGAATAAAGGTTATATTTGTGAGAAAAAAGATTTTATTTGCATGGGAAAAAGTTTCAATTGTTGGAAAAGATTTCAATTGTTTGAAGAAAGGTTCCATTTGTTTGGGAAGATGTTTGAACGGTTTGGAAAAGTTTCGTTTCCTTGAAAAAAAAAAAAGTTTGAATTGCTTGAAAAGGTTTCAGTAGTTTGAAATAAGGTTTCATTTGCGTGAAATATTATATTTGCTTGGGAAAAAGTGTCAATTGTTTGAAAAAAGGTTTCGGTTGCATGGAAAAAAGATTTCATTTGCATGGAAAAAGTTTCATTTATTTGACGAAAGGTTCCATTTGCTTGAAAAAAAAGTTTCGTTTGATTGGAAAAGTGTATAAACCTATTTACCTTCCTCATCACCACCGACTCAACTTGTCGTCGAACCTGCAACCTCTCCAGTGATGTCGATGCAATTTCATCAAATCCTCATCTCACGACCAACTGATAACAATTTCGTCATTCTTAAAACTTTAAACTCGCCTTATTCTTCGGATAACACGCTTTTCCCCAGAAATTAATATAATTATTTTTAGAATAATTTTTACCCCTGGAAGTTTTTAGCCTTTGCTTGGTTTAAAAATAGTTAAATTGAAACGTTTGAGTAGAACTGTCTTTAGAATTTTATTCAATTTGCTTTAATTGCCCATGTGTCTTTTTCGTTTCCTATTTCAACGTAATTGTTTTGTGTACTATGAACTCTATTAACCGAGTGAACATTTCCTCGTCATATTTTCCTCATCCAGGTAGAAAGAACTGTGAAGAAAACGTCACAATTGTTTTAAAACGAAATCATCAACCCGTTTCATATGCCCAAAAAACCATTGTGGTTATTAATATGAAAGGTAAGGAGAATGGAGAGCTCCTGAAAGAAATATTCGCATAAATAATGGATATACAAGGGGAGGAAATCGATAAAGTGTATACTGCGAATTATTTAACGGCGGCGGGGATGCTTCTGTAATTATTTATTTCGATACGGCCGGATTAGAGGATAATTTCAACGCTTAGGATGAAGATAAGTGGGGAACAGTTAAGTTGGCAAAGGTTTTGTAGTAGAAAAAAAAAATGCTATTTTGGAGCTTCGGTCCATGCTGATTAGCAAAAATAAAAAGTTTGGCACAATTCGTGTGAAAATGAAAATATCAATAAGATGTAAAAGCATAACAATAAATTAAATAAGATGGTTAAAAATTAAAAGAAAATTTGCCTTTCTCCTGTAAATTGTCAAACTTTTTTGTAGCAAAAGCAAGCTGGGTGTAAAAGTAGGTTCACTAAATTACGTGTTTTTGGACGTTGTAGTTAGTTGGCTTGGTTAAGGTACGGGCTATGATACAAAATTTCGGTCCATATACATAGTTCCCTAAGTCCTAATGATGTATTGGGAGCCTTATCTAAGTCAGCAGTATAAATGGTACGCAGGTTGTCCTTTTCTTTCTGGTTTCTCTGCACATATACTATATATGCATAACCTTTCTACCTACTTTAATTAATTGAAATAAGTTAATGGCATTTTTTTGTTATATGGTGTCCATTGTAGATGGCCCGGCGGAATTTCACCTAAGCCAAATGACGCTATCAAAACAACAAAAATTCGTGTTTAATAGTTTCCATTCTAATTTCAAATGTTTACCTTTTTCGGTGAAAAATTATACAGAGTACCTCTGGGCCAGTTCATCTTTAAAATTTCAAATACGACCCTTCACACTCTGATACATCTTTTTAAAGGAGTTTTTGCGCTGAAAACAATGGTGCAATTGAATTTTAAATTGATCAGAAAAGGCAAAGTTGTGAAGAAAAGTTTGAAAAAAAAAGGCCATTTGGTTTGCTAATTGTTAATTAAATTGCATCTTCCAACTGCCTGTCTTGCGTAAAGATGCGAAGATTTGCTCTTCTTAACCACTTTTCGCCAGCGCTCAGAGCGATAGGGGAGATGGATTGATGAGCGTTTTCTATCCTTTCAACTAAAGTCGCTGAGCTATATTGGGCGTAGACACAGTATTTTTAAATGGCTCCAAAGAAATATGAAAATTGCAAAAATTTGAAATTCGATTAAAAAATATTACACAAGTATTTTTTTATAGCGTCATGATGGAACGCTAGCATTTATTGCATGTTCTTAGAGAAACCGGAGGTCTGTGTACTTTAGATATGAGAGTGGCGAAAAAACAACGAGTGAAAGTTTAAAAACTAAGACTTTTTGAATACATTTTTAGGAGTATGCATACATATTTTTGAATACAGAATTTTAGAAATGAAAGATACGAATGAACGGTTGTCCTAAAATTATTCGGAGATCGTGAGATGCGGTCTAGAGTGATGTAGGTTTTAGAAAAACATTTTCTTTATCGTGCGAACATTTCGATCATTATTGAGAACATCTTCAGGGCTCAAAGTGTTTGTTTTCCGTGTAGATGTGTCATTCTTGTGTGTCGTGTTGAGTAGTAGTTGTGCTAAGGCTTTGCAGTCGTTCTAAGGATGGTGGTATTTAGGGAAAACAGTGACATCAATCGCCAAGTAATGCGATATCCCTTCCTCGGAATAATCGGATTGAAAATCTCGAAAACGAAATCGCTATTTAACCCTAGAGATAGCTCCGGAAATAGAACGTTGCACGCGAAGGATTATCGGCCCGACACCAGTGGAGAAACAGGAATGATTCGTATTTGACGCTGGCGAAATTAGAGACGAGATTAACTTCCGGTGGATTATCGAGCCGGAGAGGAGCCCTGGGCTTCCTCCAGACTTTTTCTCCCCTGCCAGTCGGAATATCGAACGATGGACATCACCGCTCTCGAGGTCCAGGGCCACAGGAATAATTAACTTTAAGGGCCAATTTATAACTTCGAGTGTGGGATGGGAGGTCGTAAACGCTTTTACCTTTCACACAGACGACGAGTATCACACTATAGGATTTACCTACTTAAAACGTTTCCCTATACAATATATAACAATTAATTACGGTTTTTAGTTGAGATGAAAAAAGTTAATGGCACGAGAGGGATTCCAACCCACGACCTTCGGCTAGATACGCCGCTGCTCTACCACCTGAGCTATCGTGACCTCAATCCTCTCGGACATCAACTCCCCATCTCAACTTCACCTTACGAGTTTTGCCTCCTTTTGCCATATTTCAATTGTCAATTGTCGTCGAGAATCCAAACAGATTACACGACATTTGAAATACTTAAAATGCTTACCTTTAGCTATCGTTCTTCAACTTTGTCACTAAATACTTCGAATTCTGTTTTTGAAGTTTTGAGGTCAACTGTTTTTGAGTTTATACATGCCCTTGCCAGTTGTTTTTTAATTTTTCTAGCTACAGTTATTTTAATTAATTTAATTAATCCCCCCTGATTCCTCATGCTTATCTTCAAAAAACTTACACCGTTTTAAAACTAATCAAAGTAATTGCAATCGACTTACTTTGCTAAATTGTTCAAATAATTTTATGACAAAAACAATTCAATGCGTAAGGCTGTTATGTAAATGAAGATGTAATATGTTTTCCGTTCTGCGATTTTTGTCTTTTTGCCTGTCCAATCCCCCGGTTGGTTTACTGTGGTTTATTGTGTGTATATGCTGGGTTCACGCGTAAATTGGAACAGCCTATACATCTAGCCACCCCCACACGTAAATCAAACATTGACTACACTAATGATTTTCTATTTGATTACTGGAGACCAAATAGGCTTTCAGGTCGAAGCGGCAATTTCCACATGTGTTTATTTGTAATAACAACTTTAATTGCAGTCAGTCAGAATAGCAATTTTGCTCATTAAAAAAGTTATTTTAAATTAATTACTCTTTTTATGTAAGGTCTCGGTTGAGATGATGAAGTAAGCTTGACGAGCGGATTCGAACCCATGACCTTCTTCTCAATATGCCGCTGCTCTACATCTTCAACTATCGCGACTTTGATCCACTCGGACACCAACTGTCATCAATTATAAAAACCGTAAAAATAGTCTTTCATTTATCATCGCCAAGTGACACACCAAAAGACTAGACTGAAACACGTACTAAATAGCAGATCAGAAAGGCATGGCATACTTAAAACGATACCAGTAAACTAGATATCAGCAAACACGAAACACGAATTATAAAAAATAATAAATAAAAAAATAATCGATTATAAAAATAATCGACCACATTAAATAATCACATTAATCATTAAGACACGAAATACTTATTAGGAGTAAGAACCTCACTATTGTCGTAAAAATCGAATACCTTTTAGCGTACTACCAATAGTGGACATCATCAACGGACAACTAAACAAGAAAGGTAAAAACTGAACACAACGAACTCCGGTTCGACTCATACTGAAACCCAAGGCAACAGACGAAACATTCGTAGCATTGAAGAACATGAAAGATTAATCTTCAACAAAGAGAAATGTAAACATGAACTAAAAACTATAACAATTAAAAAATATAACAATATATTTAATTTTTATAAAAATAAAGACACACAGAAAAGCAAAATACTACATCACAATTAAACATTAAATGGATCAAACTAATAAAGATAGTAAAAATTTCAATAGCTAAAACATACAGCCCATAGAAAATACAGACAAAAAAGGCGTATCAAAAATATACATAATGGATCACATCAATCAACTAAAAACAAATTAGGAATAAAAACCGCTAAAGTTTTTCAAAATAAGATACTTTGTACACTAGCATACTACCTATGGTACACATGAACAGACATACTACAAACAGAGGCACTAAACAAATAGAAATATAAAGATGAACTAAAATTTATAAAAATCATCACTCGCGCAAGAACAACTACAACAATTTAGATGAATAAATAATCTGAAAAATAGTAATCAAAACGATCAGTGAACATTTACATAAATTTAACAAACAAAAGAGGGTGGATAAAGTAGAAAAGTAAATAATTGCTGAGAAAAGTACAACAGGCAGACAGAAATGAGTGTAAAAGACAAAATAAATATTTAATAATAAATTGCTCATAAAACTGATCTAAAAACTGCTAGTAATATGACATACGAGACAAAACATAGACAAGGAGTAAACAGTGTATTCAATTTTTGCATTGAATTTTATTGATTTCTATGTATGTAGTTTTGAGGCTTTTTATGTATTATTTGGAGATTGTGAGATGCGGCTTGGTTTTAGAAAAAGTCAAGATAGCTCAAGTGGTAGAGTAGCGGCGTATCAAGCCCGAGGGTTGTGGGTTCGAATCCCGCTCGTGGCACTGACTTTTTTTTATCACAACTAAAAGTCTTAAGTAATTGAGTGATATTTATTAGTCAAGTGGACCACGAAAAATGGTGAATTTTAGAAAAACATTTTCTTTGTGGTGCCAACATTTCGATCTTTATTGAGACCATCATCAGGTCCTGGGATTTATAAACATTGTTTAAATTTTACAAATGTATGTAGGATGTGAAAAAATGAATTTATACGGTGCTAGAAAATTTTAGATTTAAAAGAAAATAATTTATAAATGCTAGAAATTTTTATTTTAAGAAAACAATTCTAGCATTGCATAAATAAATTTTTTTAATCTAAAATTTTCTAGCACTTCATATTTTTTAAATCAACAATTTTCTAGCTTTGTATAAATTACATTTATTATTTATTTTTCTAAAAGTTCTAGGATAGTATAAATTCATTTTTTCCACGTCCTACATGTATTTGTAAAATTTGAACACTGTTATAAATCCCAGGCCCTGAAGATGATCTCAGTAAAGATCGAAACGTTGGCTTACGTCACACCAGATCGCATCTCACGATTTCTGAATAATCATTGACCAACGGTCAATAAATACACAACTTTTATGTATCTTGTCTGGTGTTGATGTTCGGTAAACTAATTGTGAAGGCATGCGAGTGAACTAGCATTTTGACCATGTACAGTTGAGTTTTTTTTTTGTTTTTTTATAGAAATCATTATTGATTTCTTCCTATTCTAATTCAACGTTTGGCAACCCGATTGCCCTCTCTGATAAACGTAAGCAACTGGTATCACGATTTATGCCCTTTTTTTATCTACCGAGATATATAATGCGGATTAGGAATTATTTGTATTCACCGTTCGTATTTTCGATCGTCTTTACATTACGATGAATATAAATTTGATACAGTATACGCAGAACTGAATAAGTCGAGTCGGATGGCTTTCTTGAGTGATTAGGCGATAACGTTAGAGTTTTTGTTGCAAAAAATTACGATTTTTTAAATTGGGATGATAGTTTCGGTACCAAAACATCTCTTGCTCTAAAGGCGATCCTTGAATTTTTCTCCAATATTTACAAGCTAGATCGAACCATTGTAGAAATTTCAACAATTGTCAATAAATATTTCATACTGCGTCGTGAGATGTGGATTGAATAAAAAGCGCTAAGCTTTTAACTACAATAATATGGTAATTATTTGAATCACTCAGCCTTGAAATTAAAGTGCCCGTTTAGGAAAGCTACGCGTCGCAAAATAGTCACCATTGTTTTGCAACTTTACAAAGACTATTTACAGAATGTTATAGTCTTTTTTATCGATAAATATTGAGCAATTAAAGTACCAATGTTGCCGAACTATATAAATTAAATTGCCAGTGGAAACAAATGCCCGCGAAAATAAAAAATAAACAATCGAGGCAATAAAATGGCACGGGGGTTTTGTCCCGATCGTTAATTTCAAATCGCAAGAGAGACTATCGATTGACCTGGAACCCAATGGAAAAAAAAAGATTTTTTGACACTAACATCGTCCTTTCCTCAGGTGGTAATCGAAGAATTAGATTTGTCCATTAACGGACGATTGAGGAAGAAGAACCTCGTTTGCTAATCGCTACTTTATTTCCACTTTTCACTCCCCGGACAAAAACAACGGTCCGAAATTGGACCTCTAGCCAATAATTTGAGAAATCTCGTTGTAAGATCAAACTTTCTTTTTTCAACACTGTCCTACGGTCAACCTTCGACTTTCACTCGAAATTAAAATTTCAAATGGTTAATTCTTTCATATTGGGTTGAATGACATTTTTCGTTAGCAATTTATAGCTTATAAAATATTATCCGTACAGTCGTACATAGTATTTATATATTATTATTATAAA
>CM077105.1:28395819-28477040 GCA_039619505.1 Cimex hemipterus | reverse complement strand
ATTAATTCAAAATTAAAAACAGTTAATGTGAATTTTAAAAAAAGTTAATTTAATATTATAAAAATGTTAATTTGAAAATAAAAAACGTTAATCAAAAACCAAATGAACGGTTTATGGCAAATTAAAATCGGTTAGTTGGATCTCCAAAAGAGTTGATTACATGCGAAAAAGGGTTAATTTCGCGCAAAATATGACGCAAAAGTAGAATAATTGAAAGCACTGAATAATACTGTAATTGTAAGAGGGTTTACTTAGTGCTACACAGCTAATTTTTTTCTGGGCTGAGGGACCTATTTTCCAGTTGAACATACTGGCTCTATGGCTCTTGCAGTATTAGTACTGCCTAGTTACAGCAATAAATACTGCCTCGTAATTTACTGTGTAAATTTCTTCCACCTGGATAATTGGCAATGATAAAAGTAATAAGTGATATCGTTCTTATTAATTTTTCAAAATTAGGTCAATTAACAAGTGCGTTGTTTATGGTTAGAGTACGCTCGGTGGGGCATAGTTAGCTTTATGGCCTAACTTTATTTTCAAACAATTTGGATATCTTTCAGCAAAACTTATTAGGTTTTTTCTCCACTATCATTTATAGTTTTGTAACGCTTTATCTTGTCTGTACATTTTCCAAATTTGCATCTATCGCTTGGTAAATTTTTGCCTGTACTATTTGCAAGTTTATCTCTAAACATTGTTGTTTGTATAGTAAACAAATGCCAAGATTCTTTGTCCGTCCGATAAAGGGTGTACATATAATTGAATTATTTTTGTAAAAAGAGCGCGTTTGTTCTATGGGTTTGTTAAGTCGATGCGAACAGTCTACATTGTTTGCCGATCACCATTTGTCAAGTCGGGACAAACATTTACCGACGTTGAACCTAGTATAAACTCGAAATTAACGGAGCATGAATTTCGTCTGTCCTTTTGAAATGACCAACGAATCCTTCATTGACCTCAATCATTCGGGTGATCAAAGTTTTAAATATTGTCCTTGTGAATCAATCATTCCGAAGAACAAGATTGTACGTATTGTACGGGAATTCAGTGGTCTTAAATCACTTTCAACTCTAGAGCTCTAAAAAATACAATCTTTCTTTTTCAATGTTGGTTTGCTTGTCAATGTTGCTCGACGGCATTGTGTTATACGTTGTTATATTTATTTGATCTGAGTGTAGTTAAATAGATTGCTGCTTACCTATACGGAATAAGTTCTAAAGAAGTCCTTGGCCAGCCGACACGTCAGGAAATTCTTGACTGGGTTCACGCGAAAAGTGGATGTTGTCATTATGCAATGACTCAACATTGAACTCATCTCTGGCTAATCTTCTCAAGCCACTCTTAGTTATATCGTTCAATCCATGGTCTTAATTTAGCATCAGCATTACATTAAAACCACCATACTACTAACATCATAAATGCAACATGCATCCTTCAGTTAAGTTGCTCGCCGTCTGGGGATGTACTTTGCTCATATCCCTTTGATCTGAGCAGAGCTTTTTTCATAGAAAAATAAAGGCTGGGTTAACACTAAGGGTGGATACTGTCTGCAATGAGTCAATATTGAACTCAACTGTGGTTAATCTTCTCAAACTACCCTCAGTGATATCATTAATTAACGATCTTAATTCATCATCAGCTTTACAGTAAAGCCTAAATACATTATAAATGCAATCCTTCTTCAGTGGAGTTACATCTGGGGCTGGATTTTGTTTCATATTCCTTTGATCTGACTGAAGTTTTTTAAAATAAGTCGGGCTGAGTACAAGCTAACGGTAGATATGTCTGCAATGAGTCAGAAGTAACTGCATACGCAGTTCGTATTGTCGAGATAAGTTAAATCGTTTAAATCCATAGTATTATTTCATCTTGCTTACACTTATTCCAGGCTGGGTTTAAACGGAAGATGTTTTTTCCAATCCGCAATTGTCTTGTCTATAACTAATCGTTTGTAGCTAATCCTAGATAGAGGACGAGGTCCATGATCTTCATCTTACAGCAGAACTTACATATTTCCTACATTAAACATATTTCCCTGGATGATGTAAAACTTCTTCAGCTGACTTTGTACTTTCGCACTGGCTTGTAATATGCCGCTTAGCTAGATGGAATGAAGTTCGAAATAAACCCCCGATCACATGACTTGTTGGGAAATCAAAACTCTACTTATCTGCTAATCTCAAAATGGTCCTAGTGATATAGTTGAATTGGTTTTTCCCAGAACCTTACACATCTGTGGCTAATTTTTGCGAGCGACCCGTAGTAAAATCGTTAAACCGTTAAAAATCAAGCTAGTCATGGATAACTTATTTAATATCCTGGATTAAGGAATTCGGGAAGTCAACAGTCCTTGCATTTATGTTTCCCTTCGATTTTGATAGTTAAACCAATATTGGCACAATTTCCCTACACTCTCAATTCTGCATTGCCTTGGTATGCATGACGGTCTGTTGAGCCTCTGTCCATATCCTTGTGGTTACATCTCGATCAAAGAAAAAGGAAAAAAGATGCAAAACGGTTCAACGACTAAACGACTCAAGAGCGATGGTCCGAAAGACCACAAATTATGGAATGATCTTGACGTAAAATCTTACTTGAAAATGAAAAATCGATTGCAAGTTCGTTACAACTGTTTTGAGAACGTTAAACGTTGGTTTAAACTATTTCTTTAATCCGTGTCTTTCTTAAATATCCGATGCCTCGTAGTTACTTCGAGTGTCGTCTGAACTAGTTTCGACGTCACAGTTATGCGTTTTTCTTTCGTACGACCACGATTGGGAGATTGGTAAACCACAAAGTAGTAAATCGCTTTGGAGAAAATTATCAGCCGGTTCCTCGTCGTCGATATTCTTCCGAGTTCTTGCAACATCGTATTCGAGGAACTCTCCTCCTACAGCTTAATAGCTGACCGCAACGTTTTTCACAAGCACGCGTATGTGAATGTACGAATATATTAAGGCTTGTGCTATACTACACTGCCATTACAGAGAATACTAGCTTCACGCCGTCTCTCATGAGTCATGCACAACAAATCCTTAAGAATCGCCACCGATCCTAGAAGTACACTTTTACATTCATGCTTTGCCATGACGCACCTTAGGGAACTTTTCACAATAAAACCTTATATTGCTGATCTGCAGTCTTATACAACATCCTCATAGAAGCTCAGGACAATTAATCACAAATAATAAGATACAAATAATTAGGGAACAACTGAATATCTAAACGGATCCCCCTGCAATAAATCATATTACCATATTTATTCACTTATCTATGTTTACATAACGTAACCCAAAACCAGCCCTGATTAAAAACTCGTAGGGTGGAGTATTTGAAGAATTACGTAAACAAGAACATTCAAAACTTCAAAAAGTTACGAATAACCTTCTTGAACACATTATCGCATTTAGGTGAAGAAGGCAAATCCTGGGGACTGAAACCGAAAATGGCCTACTGGCTATACACGGCTATAATAACACCCAGAATAATCTATGGATCATTAATCTGGTGGAACAAAGCTCAACAAAAAGTAGCTACCCGAACATTAGGCAGCTTACAAAGACTAGCAAACTATGTATCACAGGGGCGATGAAAACAATCCCTACAAATGCACTAGAAACCTTGCTAAACCTACCTCCACTAGAAATATTCATACAGGGAGAGGCTAGGGAAAGCTCATTCAGGCTCCAAAAACAATTAAATTTGAAAGGAACCAAACAATTCGGGCACACAACCATAATTAACAAAATCAGACACCCATTACTAGAAATGGGGACTCTACATGGTCCCGGAAACAATCTTCACGACCTCCTACAAAATCTCAACAGACTACAAAGGAGAGGAAGAACACAGGAGAACATCGGATACCATGATATGGTATAGAGATGGCTCCAAAACAAATAAAGGAACCGGATCAGGTGTTTTCTGCACAAGCCCAAAATATGAGCAATCAAACTCACTAGGGAAGTACACCTCGATCTTTCAAGCAGAAATACATGCTATCAATGCTTGTGCCCTGGAAAATCTTAAAAGAGGTTACACTGACAAAAAAATCCTCATAAGATCAGACAGCCAAGCAGCTATCAAAGCACTGGCATGTACAGGGATTACATCAAAATTAGCCAGTGAATGCATCCAAAATCTCCAAAACAGACTGGCTACAGGAGGATCCGCAAGACCATACAAAGACCCCGAGCCTATCCTTGGGATATCCAAAACAAACATAGAGTCCTCCATCGCAGAATGGGTCCATATAAAACAAAGATAAAAATGGATAAACTCTAGCAATGCTAGACACAGTAAACTTATGATAAAACAACCCTCACCAAAATGAGCAAAAACACTACTACAATTGGAGAGGGCAAATCTCAGAGGAGTGGTAGGACTACTAACCGGCCACTGGCATCTGAGAAAACATCTACATAACATGAGCATATACAATGAGGACCCCATCTGCAGACTATGTAATGAGAAGGAGGAAACAGCCACTCATATCTTTGAATGTGAAGCAACGGCTCAATGGAGGTTCAATCTAAAGCTTAAAAACGACTCAGAGAACCACATTGAAGCAATAACAGTCAATGACTTGATATTTCTGAGAAAGAGGATCGAGTCTATTGACTAAACCAAGGAACTAGGAAGGTACAATAAGCCAGAAGGCTGCAGTGCCTGGGGCACACAAACCCCACTTCCTAGTACCCTTGCCACCATTCCATTCCATATGTGAAGAAAATTCCGACAAATTTTGATTTTACTGGATACGACGGTATTTGATTTGCCTGCCTTTGGAGAAAATATACACAGTTTCTTTGTGTCTTTTTGTTGTAATTATTACGTTATATATATATACTGTAATGCGCTCTTTTCCAAATACCTAATCCTGGTTCGCCTCGTCTCGCTGGTTTGGTCAAGTAATCCTATTTAAAAACTTTCTTTAAAAACCTTTAGAGTAAATAACAACAGGTCAAATTTTATCACTTGTTATATGGACGAAAGGACCAAATGTTTTATTATTTTTATCTAAATAACTTACAACACGTTTTTTCTACAATAGCAGCAAAGAAAAATAGTTTGAATAGCACAGTAACACATATAACAGAACAAGCATAAAACGTGTACGTCTAAAACTTTTACCTTCTTGGTTCTTATCACCCACTGAGTAGTTTCTCAAAATAGCATCCTTGGTACTATCATCTACTTAATACATCCCTTATAATCCCAATAATCCTCCCGTTTGTTCCATACAGTCTCACCTTAACGACCTTGACCCGTGACTGAAGGGAGGATAAAAGTTAACGAAAATAAATGCCTCTTCACACTAGAATCAGTCCTGTTCCTGTATTCTTCGGTAGTCCTCCACTCAGGTGTTCGCTACTTAGAATTGTACAAAGGTAAACTTTTCACGTGGGTTCCTGATGCCAAATTGAATCGGAAGAAACCCTCTCTTAGACGAACAAAACTCGACAAAGAGAATTTAAATTTTTTTATAGTGCAATAACACATTTAACACAACGGTACATAAAACGTGTAAAAATTGTATTGTTAAATTGATTATGTTAACGGTCTGATTGACCAAATTATTTCTTTCAATTAATTATTCTTTTTATGTAAGGGCTTGGTTGAAACGAAAAAGCTAGTGTCATGAACGGGATTCGAGCCCACGATCTTCGCTTCAATACGATGCTACTATAACCAGTTGAGCTATTGCGAGTTCGATCCACTCGGACACCAACTCCTCCCAATGATAGATTTAATAAGTAAAAGAAATATGAAAGACTTCACTAACGGCTCCCCGTGGTCACTTCAAAAGTCGCTGAAAATCGGACCCTGATCACACGACATTTGAAAAATGGCAAAAAAAGAGGAAAAATTCGAAAGGTTGGGGAGTTGGTGTCCGATCGAAGTCAACATAGCTCATGTGGTTAAAGCAGCGGCGTATTCAGCCGAAGGTCGTGGGTTCGAATCCCGCTCGCAAACGTTTTCATTTCAACCAAGACCTTACAAATAATAATTAATTGAAAGAAGTAATTTGGATAAACAAAGTGGATTTTATTTAGTATGATAATCGGGAATTCCTTCCCAGCAACTAATAAAATAAGTAAAATCAAGTAATCAATTTTTTCCTTTCTTTTTGACATGCAATTTCCAATTTAACTAAATTCTGGGATGAAACTGCTTTACCTTTGAAGACGATTAGCTTGTCTGTTAATTTTCTAATTGTGAAATTTCTTTCTGGTCCTTTATTTTAACCTTCCTCCTTCATCCACAGTCAAATGTACTGTTGACTCATTAATTTCAATCGATTAGGTAGGTGCTTGTCCACATATTTTGACTGGGCAGCTTTGGCATCGGCAAATGTTGCGACGGTTAAGTTTATTTTCTTCATGGTAGGTCATAGCAAGTACTGCAATGTGCCTCGGATGCTTGTGGTACGCCAACCTAAATATCAAACAAATATTAGTCTTGCTTATTAACATGGAAACGTTTTTCCAAAAGTTGTGATAACGCATGTAACAACAATTGTGTGAGTAATACAAAACGTCTTATTTTTTGTATTTTTTTGGATGTTGGCAGTCCGGCGGAAGACCTGGGTCTCATCCGTCTTGCCGTCAGGTGGTGTCACGGGTTAGGTTAATTAAGCAGTTCCTAGATTCAAAGGCATTAACACTTTCACTCTTTCTTTAATAAACTCTCCTATTTACATACGAGATTAACATATTTAGGGTGTTGGAGTACTAACCTTGAAGTATTAACCTAAATGGGGGCCGATGGGG
The DNA here is from genome assembly GCA_039619505.1 of Cimex hemipterus. Taxonomy (NCBI): domain Eukaryota; kingdom Metazoa; phylum Arthropoda; class Insecta; order Hemiptera; family Cimicidae; genus Cimex; species Cimex hemipterus. The sequence goes on along the minus strand of CM077105.1, from coordinate 28,470,267 downwards.
ATGTCAATATTCTGTCATGTGCCCTCACATTACACTTTCACGCCAATAAATACATTCACTCCCAACACAGTTTGTGGACCTAAAACTATCGTTCCATATACAATAAAATAACCCCGTATTCAACAAAAATCGGAACGGTAAACTTGACTACCGTGTTCAAGCACGATTCTCGAATCGGGAGTCAATCTCAATATAGATCCAAGGATTTGCTCTTGTCATAGATCGGACACATCGAGCAACTTTTCTTCAGTGAGAACACACACTGAAAGCAGCAATGAGAATTTCATATTTTAATAGCACAATAACACATTTAACACGATACATCTGTAACGTGAATGTTCTAAGTATAGTTTATTGAATATTACTAACTTAGTTAACATACATTTGAGTCATTATCAATTAGCTTTTGTGAAAGCATTGATTTGGAATGCAAATTTCAGTCTGACCGACTGTAAACTATTTCAAAACAATTTGCACAAAGTGATCGCCTCGCAATACCAATTAGTACAGGCAATTTGCTTTTATTCTAATTATTATTATAAATGACTTGTTCGTGTGGAAACAATTAAGATTGAGGAAATTTAATTCCTAATGTATTGCAGAAATCCAACGACACTCTGCCGCTTTTGCAATAAAAAAGATAAAGATCGGCGGCCGGGAAATTTCCAAGGAACGTGATTATTCGTGAAGCACGGTGGGGACTTATTTCCCTCGGAGATTTTTCAGATGAGAAACGAAAGTCGTATAAAACTCCTAACGCGTTTCTAATAGCGTTAAATATCGGCCTTTTTTGAGCCTGGAGGTCCTGTCCTTATCTCATAAGCTTAACGGCAAAACGCTGATCAATAAACGCGCAGTCAATGGGCGGAGTATTCCAATAAAGTGTCATACCTTGCCTTTTTATAGGGGGTATTGATACTGACCGTCGGACCATTAAACCAGTTCCGTTTTTAATCGACGCCTCTTTCCATGATTTAGTTGCTAGTTGGTACCCGACAAAACATCAGTTATAAAATTGAACAATTTTGAAGAACAAATTGAATAAAACTTTATAAAGTCATGTTTTAAAATATTTTTTTTTTGGTTTGTTGAAGTGCAAAATTAAACGCTTGGAAATCTTTTCTCGTTATTTCTTTTAAAGCGGAAGTTAAGCGGGTCATTTCTGTGTTGTTGAAGGGGGCGAATGTTGAAGAAAAGTAGACCTGCGAGAAACTGTTGATTATCATGGGTTCTTTTATGTTGAGCAAAGCTTTAAAATTATAACTCAGTTCCCTCCTAGAACAGAGAACCCCCGGCCACTCCAACCCCACTGATCAATAATAATGTTCGGTAGTTCGTATCCTTGGTTATTATTAATTTATTATTATTTGTACAACGCTTATCTAAATTGCCCATACTGCTTGTAAATTTAAAAGTTATGAAACGAAAAAATACATAAAAAATTGTAATTTATATTTAAAAAAATAGTTATTTAACACTGAAAAGCATTTTTATCCCTTAAGGATAGATTTTTACCCTTTACATACCAGCTTACCAGTCAATTTTTTAAAAAAGGTTTCATGTCCTATGCAACTTCATATCGTTCCACTAGGTCGTGTTAAATTTAAAAAAAATTAACAATTTAAAAAATATCGTTGTTTTTTGGTTTATAGAATTTGTATAACATTATTGTTTAACATGGAAATAGGAAATTTAAAAAAAAAATCTTTTTTTTCTGTTTTCGAGTTTGTTGACTCTACTTCGAGCCACTCAGGAGCACGTATGGTTTCGAAATAGGCTATTTTAAAAAAAGCGTCTTTTTTCAGTTTTTCGAGATTGTTTCCAAAATTAAGGACTTGACTAGCTTAAATCTCCTGAAAATCTTCCGAATAGGTCATTTAAATCGAAAAGTCCAATTTCAAAATATTTAGTTGTTTTCGGTTTTTCGAGTTTGTGCACAAAATTAAGGGCTTGACTGGCTTAATTCTTCTTCAAATCTTTCCTAGGAATATGGGAATTCCTTACTTCCTATTCCTCCGCTCAGCATTAACACTGTCACTAATCATATTTAATAGTTTCCGTATTCTTTAAGTATGAGTTTAAGTGGTAAACATCGTTCTACAGGCCCGGCCGGCTAGCACTAGGTCCGTGTAGGTGCCAGACGGACTCTGTCCGAACCCCGTCTCTGTATCACCCTCTGTGCCCGAGCCACGGTGGCCGAGAGGCCGAATGTATCCATGGCATGACGGCGAAAAATGACCGTTCTGATATCTTTGGTATAGGTTCAAGTAGGGAAAACCACATCCGGCCATGTCGAATGTTCTGTTTGTTTCAGTCTGCAACAGGGTATGACATTGCCTGCTGTTTCTCAGTCTTGGTTTGCTTTAAACATTACCAAACAAAAGTGGCACATATACGCATTTGGTGCAAGTCTCACGCCACTATATTTCAAGAAACTACCAGCTGCAGTTGGCCAGGGTAGGACCCTATTATTTATAAGCCCATCGGAAGTGAGGAAACGAAAATTTAAACATAATTTATTAAGGAACTATGTAGGCAATAAAACACACACACACACACAAAACTATGAACCCTTTTCAAATAATCCCACATATTATCAGAATCCATACCACTAACGAAACGAACGCACGTACATCAAAGTTTTGATACATCAATATACCGATAACGACACAGATGACTAAACATGTTTTGCCAGCAGTGTGGTTTGACGTTCGAGACATATTCACTATTTCGAACTTGTAGTACTTAGGACTACTACTACTACCCAGGGCACTCAGAGCATCAAAAAGTTTCACATGTTGGTCAAAAAGGGGGCTATCAGGTCTTGAACCCTACTGTGGCTCAACATCCTTACATAAAAGAGGACACATCTTAAATGGATCCTTAATGAATCCAAAACCTAGTGGAACACTCTGCAAGGAAACCGCAACCGAACCAGGATTATGGTCGGTCTCCTGATAAGGCACTGCCACCTGAGAAGGCAACCGGATAGGAGTACATACAGAAGAAACCCTGCTGGGATACTGCCAAGAAGAGTAGGAGACTGCAGAACACATTCTATGTTTCTGTGAAGGTCTATGTAGTGCAGGTGCCTCCAACTAGGACAAGAATAACAGATCCTATACTAAGGATCTGCTGACAAAGTTATGGAGGCTGATTAATAACCTGATGGCCAGTGCGTTATAAATAACAGGGGAGCAAAATAGATCTACTCAGGTCGACGTGCAGTCGGCCCTGTAGCCGCCTCTTGCATCCCTATCCCTATCCGTAGGACTTCATTACTAGTTATTAGGCAACCTTCCTCGTACTAAACTGAAACGAAATGAACACTCGACTCAAATACACAAAGTCAAGTGTTACGTTAATAACAAAAAACTAATATTCAGTACAGCACACTACTAAAAGCCGACATGGATCGTATGGATGCTCCAATCCTTCCAGTCCAAAGCCGTCCGTTGAATTGCAAATTTCTATAGGCCTAATCTTATCCTTCACCATCCCTTATATTTTTCACGCCATAAAATCCTGATATGGCACATCTCACAAAATCCTGACACATTATTTAAAAGGGGTTTTTACACTGAAAACAATGGTGCAATCTAATTTGAAATTGGTGAAAAAATGACAATGTCATGGCAACAAATTTGAAAAAACGCATTTCGTTTGTTACATTTTTAATTCAAATAATTTGTTTGTATGCTTTGTCGTTATTTGTACCCTTGCTATGCTTTGGGTCTCTACGTAATTAAATTAATAACATGTAAGATTGTCTATAAATTTATAATATCCGGTTAGGGTTGGTAGACCGCTTTGCCATGGAATATTCAAACCTTTCTATTTATAGCTAAGAAAAGTTTTAAATTTCAAACATTTACCCAACAATTATTGAAAAAAAGTCTTTTTAGATACCATATGTAGCACCCGGTATTCTCAAAAACCACTCAATCTACCAATCAAGAAAAATTCAAACATTTTTTCCTATAACCTACACTTTAAAATATTGTAATAATTGATATGTTACCATAAGTGTCTCTTCAACGTGTAAAATATTTGTTCGTTGTGATTCTTTTCATAAATATGTCGCCTAATGGCCCGATCTGTTGGCCTCCTGGGTCACACGATTTAACTCCACTTGGGTATTTTCTGTGAGGCCATTTAAAAAAACAGTCTCATAGACCATAATCATAACCCACCAATTTCAGTTGAAGGACTGCGTCAAAGGATACAAAATTCTTGTCAGTCCATCTCCCCTGACTGCATCGATCTGAGCACCGGTGGTTAAAAAGAGAAAATCTTTGCATCTTCACGCAAGGCAGGCAGTTCGAATATGAAATGATTAATAAATGGCAAATGGAATGACTTTTTGCCTTAACTTTTTTTTAAAGTTGGGCTTGGCCTGCGGTACCCTGTATAATTTTTCTTCAAAAAAGATAAAAAACTGAAACTAGAATAAAAAATAGTTAACCCTTTTTTTATAGCGTCATTGGTTCAAGAAAAATTCAGCCGGTTCACCTTACAAAGGACACCCCTCTATACAATATTTCTACAGTATGTACAAATCTCTATTTTATTTTATTGGAACGGTTCAAAGGTCCAGATGAAATTAACATCGAACTCAACGAGCAATTCGGTTGTTTTGGAAGTGAATCAAGTATAAATTTAGTTTCTATGTTTAATAGGGATGAAACGTAACGTCGCCTCGGGGCCGTAAAGGAATTAATTATAAATATTTTACCAACTTTTCCGAAACAAGTTTGTAGGGCGATTTTTGTTGTTGTGTTCCATATGAGAACATGCATCATAATCTTACTGTCACGAGCTGGATTCGAACCTACGACCTTCGGCTCAGTAGGTAGATTAATTAATTGAAAGAAATAGTTGGTCAATGAAATCACTAAATGTATTCGTTTTAATAAGTAATACGAAGTATATTTTCACTAAAATCTCTCCGTGGCCACTTTAGCCAAATCGTTGAGAATCGAATCATGATAAAACATTGTAAAAATGGCACAAAGAGGGAAAATTCGAAAGGTTTGAGGTGGGAAGTTGATGTCCGAGTAGGTCGAAGTCAAGATAGCTCAAGTGGTAGAGCAGCGGTGTTTTTTTTATTTAGCCGAAGGCCGTGGGTTCGAGTCCCGCTCGTGACACTAGTTTTTCATTTCAACCGACACCGTACTACATAAAGATGAATTAATTGAAAGAAGTAATTTGGTCAATCTAACCACTAAATTATAATGGATTTAATAAAAAGTATTGTTGAGGATTTCCCTATGATTTTACATCTCTGGAAAGCGTTCTTCCCCCGTTGTTTAATTTAACAAATGGCAAATTGGTAAAAAATCGTTCTCGAGTTTAAAAGTAGCCGTTATGTTAGATAAACTATTTGATTAGATAACTTATCGTTAAAAAGGAAAGATTTTCGCATCACGGGAAAGCATTTCTTCAGGATTCTGTCTTTGTTCTTGTTATCCAAAATATAGGTTCCTATGTATGGTCTTGCAGATTCACCTTTGGCCACTGTGTCTGCTTTTTCCATACCAAAAATCCCTTTGTGTCCTAGCACCCAAGATCAGATGGTATAATCCAATGATCTAAACCATAATAATACAGCCCATCACCATGAAGTCACAATAGCTCAAGTAGATAGAGCAGCGGGGTATTGAACCGAAGATCGTGGGTTCGAATCCAGCTCTTGACATTAACCACGAGGAGCTTTGAGTGAAGTCATATTTCTTTTATTTATTAAATCTATTATTGGGAGGAGTGGTGTCCGAATGGATCGACGTTGCGACAGCTCAACTGGTTAGAGCAACGTCTTATTGAACCGAAAATCGTGGGCTCGAATCCCGCTCGTGACACTATATTTTTCATTTCAACCAAAACGTTGCGTAAAAAGAATAATACATTATAATATTGATATGCCGTATAATCGAAATATTTTGTTTTCTTGACCATATGTTTATAAGACGTATAAATCGAAACGTTGCACACGTACATTTCAATGTCTTTCATGTATACTTTGAACACGGAAGGCTTAACCAACCCCCTTTCGCTATTACGATCGACGACTGTACCATGTAATCTTGCCGTCACGATAATATTTCTCTTTTCCCCTCTATCTTTCTATTTATAAAAAAAACTAAGTATAAATATTATTTCAGAATTAGAGGGGCTTCCGTTTGTAATAAACCTAGGTCGCAAAGACTCGTTTCTATCCAAACAAGACAGCAAATTTATTCTGTGTAGTACGATTATTTATCTTGGTAAAATAAATGAAAACAGAAGCCTTATCGATTCGTTATAAAAAAAATTCACAGATATTCAAAAGTTTAACTACTGGTTGCGCCATTCTGAACTGTTCAACCGTGAAAAATGTAGTTCGTCTAGTTCGAAACCCACAAGAAAAACCAGCTTGGTGCGAGAATTTGACTTAATTGGCTATTGTAAATAACCGAAGTAAAGGCGTAATATTGATGAGGAGAAAGCCGGTTTTAAATCACAGGTTGAGTTTACCTTTCGAAAAAAAGTATAAATCATCTAGAATAAAGTTGAGTTTTTTCGTCGACATAAATTGTGCTGCTTTTGAGACAATCGGTTTTGTACCATTACAAGTAGGGTCATTTTCACTACTTTCATCGGGCTGTTAAGCATACGAGCCGAAAGGCTATGAAGTAATTAGTCCAAATTGTGTCCAATTGGAGCCGTTTTGTTGCCGTACACATGGAGCACGCCTCACAGCCCTTACGAAGAACAATTTCACAATGAAAAAAAGTCTTCTTAATCGAAACGTTGGATTATAGGATTAAACATCCGTGAAGATTTATTTTTACAATCTTTTAGGACGTTTTACCATATTTAAACCGACTAACTCGAACTTTTCGAGAAACCTTTTAACTCTGAGACGAAGTCACAAAGTTTTATATATAATAACAGGGTCTTTATTCAAATTTATATTTTTTGCTGGTTTCCGACCATTTCAGTCCTGCGAGTTCCGTTCCTTTAATTACGGTTTTTTTTTTCAAAGCGGGCATCTGCTTACTAGCAGGATTTTTAACAAAACTTTGAAGAAAAATAGTCATAGTCAAATAATCATGGCAAAATTACAACATTCTACAAGCCATAGTTAGATATCAGGAACAGAAACAGCACATGACACAATCATGACAAGAAGAAAATCAAACATAAACTATAAACTATTTTTTTTAACGAGGGTTCGTAACAGCAGAGGTCATATAAACCCTCGGGGTGCCAGTGTTTTTGAAAAAAAAAAAAAACCCTTTTGTAAGTTTGTCGGGTTCGAATGCAGGGCCGCTGGATTCGAACCCGGGACCTTTACCTTACAGATGGTGATGATGACTGGCGTGTCAAAGAAGGAACCTTGCGGCCACCTATAAACAATTAAAAAACAAAACAGTAGGTAAATATTAAAAAAAGACAAAAATAAACGATACCTCGAATCGCAATGATACCAGAGACACCCATAAATATTATAAACACATCAAGATACAAAAAACGAAAAAGCTAACAGACTTGAATTGATTACACAAAAACATAAAATTCACTGAATAGTACAGCAGTAAAAAAAATTCTGTTCATACTTGACAAGTAGAGTGAAAACAATACGTATAAATAAACAAAAATAACAATTCGAACAACTAACTAACAAAGTACAACAATAGCTGGAACATAAACATCATTATAAGCTAGTAAACAAAAATTCACACTTCACAATTACAGGGTGTTCGGCTACTTGTGTTACAAACTTTGCCAGTAGATTCTAAATTCAAAATGTAACCAAAAAATCCTAATTTCTCAACAGTTTCGGAGTTATTCCACTTTTTATGATTATTTAAAATTTCACGACCTTGACAGTGATAACACCAAAACCGGGTTTGGCACAAATCCGTTGATACCATTGAAAACTACGTTAAATTTCCAATAAAATGAGATAATATTAAGCTTGAAAGAGTTCGTGAAATATGCGTTTTAGTAGCGAGAACACTGAAAAAAAAGTTTTTTTTTTTAAATTCCACCTTATTAATCCGTCAGCCACGGTTTTTCCTTTCCTCCATCAATTTCTTCATCTATGAAAAAAGTAATTTACGTGAAAGTAATTAAAACATAAACTACACCAATAAAAATGATAGAAATGGAGTACGTTTTCTGAAATTTTCCTGTTTCTAGGTTTTGAAATAGTAGTTTAGAATCACCATAGTAAGTTTTGTCAATTTTGAAATTTTTTTTTAAAGTTCTCGTTACTAAAACGCTTATTTCACGAACGCTTTCAAGCTTAGTATTGATCGCATCTTATTGGAAATTTAACGTGGCTTCAATGGCATCGACGGATATGCCAAAACTTTTTAGTTTTAAAATTATCATTGTTTATTTGAAGGAAGGACAATCTTAAAAATTCAGAAAAAGTGGAGTAACTCCTAAACTGTTGCAGATTCGAAATTTAGTTAATTAGGACTTTTTGCTTTCGTTTTAAATGCAGATCTACTGGCAAAGTTTTTAACACGAATAGCCGGACACCCTGTAGAGACGTAGAAGCTAATCAAACGAACAAATTAGGCATAATAAGTGGATTAACAACAAAGACCAATAGTAGAAAACCGCTGAGACAATACACGGAGTGGTCTCGACAAAAATAGCGAATACAGAAACATGCGAAAGCTAGGAAAAATTCATCCGAGAACGAAAATTAACAGGTAGATACAAAGACATCACAAAAACCATAAACTCACCAGAGGAAATAGGGAGACTAAACGGACTGAAATGATCTGAAACGGCCAAGCTGCAGGCTCATCCTACAGGCCTGACAACAACGAACAGACCTAAACTTATGGAAAAAACATTGACAGCATTTGATATTATAAAATTTCACTAAAGAACAAATAAAAACAGTATCACTAAACAAAGAGAAATGTAAATACGAACAACAAACTATCAATTCACAACTAAAAAATATATTATTAATAAACTCGTAAAGTCAAGAACAGGAATAACAAAAAGCAGACTAACAGGCCTGAACTGCTTACATAAAGCCGTAACAGAGAAAATGAACATAACCAAACCACCCACACAAAATGGCAGAAGAAACTAGAAGAAATAAAACATGAACGGTATAGTAGTAAAGAAAATTTTAGAATAAAAACATTGTTAAGTTGATAGAGAGAAAACAGTACAATACAACAGAAAATAAAATAAAAATAAAATATAAAGAACGTTAAAAAACAACCCCAATAACGAGACCAGACGGACCGAAATGATCGGAAACTATCAACTTCAGATTCATCTCCCTGTAAACATAAAGAAGAACAGCATACCGAACAACCTAGCCTGAACTTTTGAATACCATAAATTTCACTGCAGATCCAGAATATACCAGTATAAATTAAAGATAGAATAAAAACATTACTTCAAAAAAAAACCTACAAATCACAACATATACAGTCTCGATACTTAATAAATTAGTAAACAAAAGAGGTGCAAAAGAACCGAGCGACAAGACAAAATAAACATGACATAGAACGCATATGGAACAAAAAAGAAAGATACTTACAAACTTACCACTCTAACAGATTAGGTATAAATAGACGACAGATTGACAAAACTGCTGAGACAAAACATCAAGACGACTAATGGATTAGGCAAAAACAGGAGTGTAGAAAAATACATCCCACAAACAGGAAATAAAACAAAAGACAGATGGAAAGAGCATACAAAAAATACAAACTGACCAGTGAATCGAACTAGCGAGACTTGACGGACCGAATTGTTCGGAAACGCAACTGCATCACCTGACAGACTTTTAAAAAAAATCTTATTTATAGTTTTGTTTAAACGAAGTATTATTGTAAAAATGAGTTGTTGGTACATAAATTATCGACTTGGTTTAATTTTCTTTTTCTTGTTTCTTTAAATATATTTCTTCGATAACTATTTCTAACCACTCCTTCCAAGCACACAAAGTTAAATAAGCTTTCCCAGTTATTGTGTCCAATCGAATAGTTCTGTTTTACGACTCGCGCCGGTGTTGTTAGAATAATCGACGGCTCGTGCCTCTGACGTCAGGAAATCCACGGTATTTTTTCCAAACGTAATATATATTTATTTTTAAATCGTTTGAAATATAACTAATCGTTATCTTTCTCCTCGTCCTTGGACCGTGATAATAAAGGACTTTAGATCACACTTGAGTTGACAGCTTCACAAAGATCGGCACGCTTTGAAGCTCATTTCCCATTTCACCCCGTGTGAACAGAGCAACGGATCATGATAATCTGTACCAACACTATTAGAAGCGAGGTCTATTTATAGGGTAAAGCACTTGGCCCATTTTTTGTTTATGACCGTGAATGTTTGCCGATCGATGAAACTTTGTTTCAACAGTAGAACCTTCCATGTCAACTCGTATTGAAAAAAAAAAAAAAAAAAAAAAAAAACGCAGAAGAGGAAGTCAAGCATCGTCCTGATTGATGGCAAGCCGGGATCTGCTGAAAGCCGGAAGGCTTCAGGCTCACAGGGCGATCATGATGAAATATGATCAACCTTGTTTTTCTCTTGTCTGAGAAAATCCTAGATTGCATTCGTACAACGATGTTAGAAATTGCTTTTCGTTTACCGGATAAAATCCTTTTTGCGTAGATTTAATATCGATTAAAGCTCATAGGATTTGTAAATTAAGCTCATGTTATTCATTTTTATTTTAAGTAAAATGTGTTCCACAATAAAAATTCATTCATAAATTATACAATAGAGGCTAGAAAAGTCTCAGGAGTCAATAATCGGCCTCTTAACAATGCGGAAGAGTGTCTGTTGTTGAATTTCGCCTTGATCCGTACAATATTATCGAAGATATAATTATCCTGATCCCTTCTGTTAAATATTTAACCGTTCCAGCCCAAATTGCCAGATCGATGAATTTACGAGTGGGCACGAGATCTGGGTTGACTTTAAGAAGCCACTGTTCCCGCTTTGTTCCAGGATCAATTATTGATCATTTGCTTTGCCCGAGAGCAAAACCAATTACACTTCTTGTGATAACGGTCGGCTATGTAGGCAGATGCACCTCGATCAAATTTCCTTTAACGGCCTATTTGTTAAGACACTTTTAAACGGAAGCAATTGGCAGACAGGATTTATGTTTAAGGTTGTGTCTCTCTTGAATAAAAATAAAGCTTAGATTTTATTTCCGGAAAAACATACTTGTTCCACATTGCTAGCAGATCGTCAATACAGCTAATAAATCTTTAATCTCTAATCGTGATTCTCTAGAGGCGCTTAAAGTAAAATTGTGAGATTGCCTCTAGGGGTCTGCCGGGTGATGAATCTATAGCTTGATCCTGGTCTTTTACTATTTTGGACACGATTGATATAATAACACAAGGCGCTAGAAAAAGCTAAGAATTAAAACTACCTGACAGACGAAAACAGGTAGGACCGAAATAATCATTACGTCCAACTACAAATTATAGTCCAACTTATATTAATCTCCTGTACAAATGAAAAAATCTTTCGAGTCCGACAAGGATCGGTATCAGGTTACTACGAATACTCCGGTGAGGGTAGTGTGCTCGGACCGATCTTTAACTTTTATACTGCAAATGTTCCCAATACTCAAACCACCATCTTGCAACATTTGTCTAAGACATAGTGGTAGAAACTCTGACCCCGATCCTGCAGTTACTTCGGAAGATCTGTAGAGGCATATCACATGGTGTAGCAGATTGGTTTAGACAATGGAAAATGAATGTAAACGAAAGCAAGTGCGTCCGTGTTATATGAACTATTTGACGAAAAGCACACCTCCTCTCACAATCCATGACAACTTCCCAAACTGACTGCGTTATTTGGGTTCTACCTAGATTCCCGCTTAACGTTCAGCATGACTAAGTCAAAACCTACGGTTACCATGATACCTGTGAGGTGTCATTTTGGAATGATGTCGCCCTCCACTTTGTAGCGAATCAGAGCAGAGCCAGTGCGTATACAAGCATGGGCACTGCCCCACTGGCTTCAGACGAGTTCTCGTTTATCACTAATGAAGTACCTAAGATGATCGCAAGGGTATTCTCATCGTTAGCCTCGAATTCGCCTTCTCTACATAGCCGATTTGACAACAGGGAAACCGCTGTACTCGACCAACTGCTGCACCAGAGTCCGTTCAACCGAAGTAGATTCAGCCGACTCACGACCCCTGACATCAGTCAACTGCTCTCTCTCTCTCTCCACCAACAGACAGACATAACACAAATGTCTCGACGCTTCCAAACAACACCGGCCCTTGTCGCTTGGCCCTGGTTCCAAAAAAACCCATAGGACAAAAACTGGTGTACTCTACAACCCATAGGACAACGATCCGAGCTATCAACAAAAAACTTACATTCTGGTAGGCTTGTACATTTGGACATACGGTATAAAACTAATACCTAACGTTTTCAATCTAAAGCGCTCATATCAATCATAAATGTTTTCTCCAATAACACCCCCCTCAACGACCTTAAATCCCATTTATCCAAAAATTTACCAAGTTTCACAATAAACTCTCCCAACAGAACCTAACCCTACAATCCCATAAAGCGTCTCAAGAGGAAATGGCCCAGCGACCTCCTTTCTGAGGAGTAGGTAGTGAAGTTTATTTAGTGAAATGAAGTGGAAGTATAAATATTGGTTATTTGCTCTCCTCAATGTAAATATGTAAATGGTGTAAATATATCTCTGAATCTTCAAATTGCATGTTGTAATCTAAAATTGCGTATTGCAATTAACATTTTAAAGAGTTCAAATTTTAAACGTTAACATTTTGTTTGTTGTTCGTTGCGCGTGTCTATTATGAGGATGAAAGCTTTATCTTAGGTCAATCTCAAAATTCGAAAGCTTTATTGACATCCTATATATAAAGGACGAATGCTTTGAAGGTCTTGATCATTGGTGTAGAAGGATGGCCGTTCACTACGTTTGCCGGTAAATCAAGTACCGCTGAGCCATTAAAGACTTGTCCAGACAGTAAACAATGTTGTGCATTGTTTCGCGACAGTTGCGGAACATTGTTTCGGAACAACCTGTGCACATTGTTTCGCGTCCAAATCTCAATGAGTATTTCTAAGTTTCTTAAGTGATAATCATCAGCGATACTATTGTGGAAGTTTGTGCCCCCAAACGCTTAAAGAAATAAAGAAGGAATTGGGAGAAAACAGGAAAAGTGGAAAATGGAAAGATCAGTTTTAGACAGTCCTAAACTTTTAAGACAGAGCATGTTTTAGAAGTTTTACAAAGCTATGTTATTTTAAAACTCGGTTGCTTTAGGGTGGAGGAAAACTTTGAAACAATCATTGTAATTTAAGGATGTGCACATCAATCACAGTGACTGTTGTATCTGATCGTTTCTTTTTAAGAATCTTCTTTGATTTTTGTTTTTATAATCCACTGCTTGTAACATCTCAGAAACACTGTATATTTTCGATTACTTTTAAAGTTTTACTCTTGATTCCGCGTTAATGGCTAAACTCAAACTAAACAGAGAATTAGTTGGCTGAGCTGTATTTGTAAGTCCAGAGTTTGATGTAGCCGATGTTTTCCCGTTTAACATGAACATTTTTTTTCGCAAAACAGTTTCGAAACAAACTAGGAACAAGGTTGAGCTTGGTGCGACATGTTTCATAAACATTGTTCAGAAACATCGTTTACAGCCTTAGTTGTTCAAGGCTAAAGAAGTCCAAATTGACGCAGCGGTCGGGGAAACTCCCAGTTCACAAATGCTTTGCTATTAATCTAGGCAAAATAATTGGGTCCGCCCAGCCGCGCTGTATTGGCCTGCCAGACGCGTTTCGGCATTTCGCCATTATCCGTGCAGGGGCTACTGATGCCATCATTCGCCATTGAATTGATATTTTCTTTCTTAAGTTTTTTTACTATATTCTACAACAGCTGGTATAGGAAGACGAAAATGATCAAAAATGGCCGAACTACAGCTTCACAAAAAGTAACAGACCATGCTAGACTGTAGATTACATTGATTCGGAAATAGAACATTTGGGTGTACATCCCTATTGTCGTATGAAACCTCTGGAATTCTGATTGGGATTTATATTTGCGCAGTTTTGTACAAGCAATACCAGTTGTAAATGCCCGGCATGCCTCTAGAATGCTCCCCGGATGTTGGGAGTTCGACGTCAGACCTCGTCTTTGCCTCCTCCCACTGAGGTTGTTCTTCAGGGGTTATCAACAGTTAGGACATTTCAACCCCCAATGCAGTCAGTTTCTAGATCCAAACACTCGCGTATATGCACTCTTAAATGCATTATTTCCTATTTACATGGCATTCACACAGTATGCTGGTGGAATAATTGGCGATTCTCCATACTCATTATTTCGCGAATGGCCCTCTCACATCACACATTCAGATCAATGTACACATAAAACACAAAACGAAATAAGTATGAAGTACCATAAACAGTAAAATAAACTACAAATCAGAGCGGAGGAAACAGACTTTCAGTCCGGTGCTCCAAGAAATTCTCGTGTAGGGTGGCATGAGGGAGGCGCTCTCTACATGGAGCCAATGAGTGGCACTCTTTAACTTGGACGGACCTATTGAGCAACCGGAGAGCCGACCCTCTAAACACCGCCGGTGGTTGGGACGTCTCCACACCTCTCCAACAAGAAAAAAAGCACTGCATTTTAAAAAGTGCTTAGTTTTTTTCAACAAGATGGTTTACACATGAGACTGAGTAATTACTAAATTTTAACTTATTTTACGAAAGACTTTCAAAACAGGAATGTTTAGCGTTCATATTGACCTTATTAATTATTCATTTTACCTAAGATCATGGCTGTGATGATAAAGCTAGTATCACGAAAAGCATTCGAACCCAAGACCCCGCTAGCTTAATGGTTAGCTCAAGAAGTTGGGGCAGCGGCGAATTGAGTCGAAGATCGTGGGTTCGAATCCCGCTCATGACATGAACTTTTCAATTCAACCTAGACCTTTGATAAAATGAGCAATTAATTGAAAGACATTTTACTTAACATTTAATATTTCATAATTCTAAAAATAAAAGTCAATGCGTGTATGAAATTCTTTACAAAGATGGATAAATAAACTAAACTTTAAAAATATTACATGAAAATATATAGTTTTTTTTTTGTTTTCAGTGAGGAAAGTGATACATGTTCCTGGATTCCCCCGGTCGAAGTTTGGGGCAAGGAGGTCGGACGAGGACTGCCGTTTGGATGGGAAGAAGCCGTTGATCCCAACGGGAAAACCTACTATATCAAGTAAGCCTTCGGCTATTCCTTCTTTCCAGTCGTTTCCTTTCAATTTTCCAACTTTTCCCTTTTATTTTCAGCCATGTCAACAAAACGACTACGTACGAGGAGCCTGTGCTCGACTGGAGCGAGGAGCCACCTCAACCGAGGCAGGTCAGCCTCACGAGGCACTCCGAGCTGGGGTTCGGTTTTGTCGCCGGCTCCGAAAGGCCTGTCATCGTCAGGTAAATTACATAATAAACACACATAATAAATAAAATATTGATTTATTGACCTAAAAATTTCTTCACAAGCTATTAAGAAGGAAATTCAGTTGGGTTTTTCACTATTTTGAAATCTAGGTTTCTTTAAACAGTTTACAACTTCATTTTATTATTCAATAAACTGCCAGGTTTAAAATTGGAGAAAAAAAACTGGATTTAAAATAAGTAAAAATGTTAAAACATTGACATTATCAGTAAACCGATAGAAAAAGTACATATCTAAAAACGAGAGTTTGGAGGGTGGAAGTCAAGTTTCACAAACCAGCCAATTGGAACGCCCATATGACCAATCCAGCAAGACCAAGGGGACCAGGATGATCGGAAATGACTATTTTTTACCTACGGGTACAAGCAGAAATCTATTTTCGTTTTGTTTTTTCGATTTTTTATTTAAATAAGAAAAACAATTAATATTAGTTTTTCCCACCCACTTCATAGCCCTTATACAATTTTTTGGGTAATTCCAAAAATAAATTATTTTATCTCAAAATTTTCACCTTCACACCATTGGAAATGGCGAAACTCGTCTAACAAACTAAAATAGGGAGAATAGGCGGACCTGATCAGAAAAAACAAATTAAAAGGAATCGACTACTAGCCATCTGAATTTGAGACAAGAGAGTTACCACAAAAAGAGTGGTTAAAGAGTTTGGTCAATCAACAAAAAGCTGAAACTCATCTGACAGTCAAAAACAGCGAGGATAGGCGGACCTAAATGATAGGAAAAGATCAAGTTGTAGGTTCTCCGGCACGCAGTCCTCACAATTTTTTATTAGTTTATAGTCTGCTGTTTTTTAATATACCGGCCGAAAAAACGTCTGACCTACAAATTCCGTATATTTTTGATGAATTTCTTCTATAGTGCAGTTGTAGTTGGTTTTTTTTAATGATCTTTGTTGAGAGTCATGTAAAGAATTATGAGTAGCAGTTTTCCGATTCTTCAAGTTAACTGTTATTTAATTTCATCCTGACGTCTGAGGTCACTAGCCGGTGATATGCAGTTCTGCTTCAGGTAGTTCACGTAGTCGCACACAATAAATAACACACAAACTCAAAACTGAGGATGACGAGAAACCGTGACACCAGTAAAAACGAAAACAGCTAGAATAGGCAGACGAAAAGGGTCGGTTAAGACCAAATTACAAGACAACAATTTAATGTTTTCATTATTTTGAATTAAAAATAGCAATTTTTTCATTCACGAACACTCGGTCAAAGTCTGAAAGAAAAAAAGGAAATTCAGTTGTTAAACCACGTTTTCGACTTATTTTAAGGTCATCATCAGGACAAAACAGTTTTAATTATATGTACAGATTGGCATATTTACGTTTTTCACAGGCGATCTCTAATTTCCTTGAAGACTGACTCACTGCCAACATTGCAAAGAATTTGCACTGATGATGACTTTAAAGTAGGTTGAAATCGTGTTAGTAAAACTGGATTTGCTTTTTTTTCTTCAA
This sequence comes from Cimex hemipterus, assembly GCA_039619505.1. NCBI lineage: Eukaryota > Metazoa > Arthropoda > Insecta > Hemiptera > Cimicidae > Cimex > Cimex hemipterus. The sequence continues at coordinate 28,453,274 of CM077105.1, read as the reverse complement.
AAACATACCTTGATCCAGTGTTCGTGAACAATTGTGCACATCAAACTTTCTGCGCGTGTCCTGACCGCGTTGGCGTACCTATCATAACGAGTAGGTCGAATTTTAATCTCATTTAATGCAAACAGTTTTATCACAACACAGACGAAAGATGAAAAAAAGTCGTGTTTAAATTATTCTATTTGATCAATAGAATCCCTTTGCCCGACTGGATGGAGCTCGTTGAACCCCCTATTTGTAAATGGCGCAAGGAACTTCAAAGAAAACCGACCGACTGGAAATCGCGACTACGAACTCGTCGAGGGCGCCCACGCACAAATTGAGCCCACTGAAGTCGCAGAAAAGTTGTTTCATCTTAAACTTGTTACATTTGGAGGAGAAATATATTGTCCAGCAGAACCCCCTGGCAACAGGGGCGGCGGATTGATTAGACCCTCCTTGCGCGTGCCATATCTCTCGGAATAAGAAATTCACATATTCTTCTTAAGTACGGCCGCTTTGAAGTGATTGCCTTGCTTTTTAATTTGTACAAATATCCTAAGAGGATATAGGGTGTTACGCTTCAGAAAAAAGCTGGGGAGTGGTGTTAGGATTGAACATAAGGCATGTTACCATAAAAAATAAATACGCCAGTACTTCCAGCAGAAAGTGCCCCATCCAGCAGTCACCAATTCAATTTCTATTGTGACGAGAGAAGAACGATACCTGCAGCCAAATAGGTAACCAAGTTGGAGCGGTGTTCTTTACCTATGGACAAGATAAAGATATGATTAACAGTAGCAAAATGAAGCTGATGGAACGGTGCAGTAATAGCCAGGCTGAACGTCTGGCTATGTCAAGATCTTTAGTGTGGATTGTAGCTCAGGGTGAGAAATGGAAAGCTCAAAAAACAGCGATCGTTAGCCCTAGAGATCTTGCAAAACGTGCGAAACAAGAATAATCTATCTTATCTGATAAAAAAAATTGAGGTGAATAGCCGAAAGTCGTGGGTTCGAATCCCGCTCGTGATGCTTTTTCATTTCAACCAATACTTTACACAAAGATTAATGAATTGAAAGTAAATAATTTGGTCAATCGGACCACACAATATAATGGATTTAATTATTAAAACGAAATATATCTTCACAAAGAGCTCTCCGTGGCCATTTCATTTGTCGCCAAGAATCGAATCCTTATTAGACGACATTTGAAAAGTGGCAAAAATAAAGGAAAATTCTAAAGGTGTTTTGAGATGGGGAGTTGGAGTCTGAATGGATTGAAGTCACAATAGGGCAAGTGGTTACAGCAGTGGCGTATTGAACCAAAAGTCGTGGGTTCGAATCCCGCTCGTTACACTAGCTTTTTCATTTCATCCAATACCTTACATAAAGATTAATTAATTGAAAGATATTATATACATTTGAATTTTTAATATTATTGAACATCAGCAGAAAATCTGAGGCTTTTCAGTTGTTCTAGTTCGTGTATTTTGTAATCATTTTACATATTTCTTATAATTTCATGCATATAAAAGTTAATTTCTATAATTAATAACTGGTTTAATTCGAGTTGTTAATGGTTTTGTTTTAATTTCTAGGTTCGTGACAGATGGGGGTCCGAGCGAGGGGAAGCTGCTTCCCGGAGATCACATCCTCGAAGTCAATTCGGAAGATGTGAGCTGTGCCCCGAGAGATCATGTTATTCAGCTCGTCAGAGCATCCAAGACAACAGTCGACCTCGTCGTATGTCAACCTGTACTCATAAATGTACGTGAAAACTTGGTGTACATAACTGTATCGTTAATAAGTCAAGACAAATTATGTCTATTTTTATTAAATTAGTCCAACATTATCATCCTTAATCACCATAACTAATTGTTTTTGTGATAATAATTTAATCAAAGCAATCTCAAAGAAAAACAGTATAAACTAAATGCTCTGGTCTGTTAGAAATCAATTATAATGTGCTTTATTTATGCTGGGAACATTTTAATATATTAGTTATTTGTTCTTTTTGTTTTAATTGATATTTTATTTTTTGTTTGTTTCAGTCATCTAGAAAATCTGCAATTCTGAGTTCAGCAAAGAAAGCAAAATTAAAAACCAATCCATCCAGGGTCAGATTTGCAGAGGGAGTGGTTGTCAATGGTTCTCCTTTATTTCCAGTAATTCATTTCTAAATTTTGTTGAAAACTTTATTGGATTGCTAAAAATCCGGCTTTTTATCTTTTTCTAGGGTTGCACTTTGAGCGGAGGCGATTGGGGCTCTGGCACCGTCCTCCCGAATGTGCTGAAAGTGTTCCTTGAAAACGGGCAGACCAAGTCTTTCAAATACGACAGCTGTACGACTGTTGGCGATGTACTTCAATCACTTGAGACCAAGCTCTGTTTGAAAGAGACGAATCATTTTGCGTTAGTTTTGGAACAAGTTAAAACTTTGAGGCGAAACAAGCTGACACTCCTTAACCCTCACCACACCCTATCAAGGGTCGGTTTATAGACAGTGTTAAAAATGTTTTCAGGTTATTTTAAAACTGTTTTCCTTTTACACAGGTCGCTTCCAGGCCTGGAACACATAATCTGAGGTGCCTGTTCAGAGTCGCCTTTGTGCCAGGCGATCCATGTGATTTAGCACAGAAAGACTTATCGGCTTTTGAATATTTTTATCTTCAAGTATTAACCCGCATATTTTATTCTTTAATTCAATAAATAATATAAACCTGTGTTTCAGTGTTGTAATGATGTAGTCCAAGAGAGGTATGCCCCAGAATTAAAATACGATGTAGCATTAAGATTAGCAGCATTACATATTCACCAGCACTGTTTAGCAAACAATATTCAACCATCAAAAATAACCGTCAAGTCTGTGGAGTACGTATAATAAATAATAAAATAACACAAAGCATTTAAATTGTAAGCTTTGTATGAATAATTGCTGCTTTTTCTAGAAGAGACTTCGGGCTTGAAAAATTTGTTCCCTCGTCTCTTTTGGAAACGATGAAAAGGAAGGAATTAAGGAAAGTGCTCACGCATCTTTTAAAACTCAATTATACTATGACTGGGTCGAGCCACAAATGTCTAACAGCGTTACAAGCGAAATTGTACTACCTGACAATAATTAGTCAATTGCCAAGTTACGGAGCAAAATGCTTTCCTACAAATAGCATGGTTAGTAGTGACATAAATCAAATAAATTTTAAAAAAAGATTAAATTATAAAAAGTAATAATGATTTTTTTAAAGGATAACAATGGTGAAAATGTGATACTTGTGAGCCCAAAACTGGGCATTAGTCAAATCACCGGACTTAGAAACAATATGGTGAGTTGTTTTTCTTTATTTGTTGTAATGAATATATTTCCAATTCCACATCTTGATAAATTGTTAATATTAAGAATATGAGTTGATGATTGAAATTATATATTTTATAGCCAATTTCTGTCGCTGACATTGAACAACTTTGCATGGTTCAAATAGAAAAAGAAGACCATTTGCTTTCAACTGTTACACTTTTTTTACCATCTACACCCAATAAGGTAAGTTTTCTGTAAAAAAAATTAAAATAATAATAATAATAATACAAATGTATGGCTGGATTGGAAGGGAAGCTTTTGTGTGGGTGACCGAACCAATCATAATTTTAAAAACCAAAGCGTGCTTACTCATATGACAGAAAATGTTAATGAAAGGGGGCTGCGTTAAATAAAAAAAATAATAATAATAAAAAAAAATAAAAAAAACGTCTGGATAATCCAAAAATTTGTGGTTTTATTAGTATCTTGTCATAAAAACGGAAAAAACACACATGAAAGTGAAAACTTTTAGCCATATGACAACTAACATTTAAGGTAATAAATCATTTTTATTAGTTTTATTTTTGTTTAAGACCAGACACGCATTTCTTGAAAAATTTATATGTAAAAAATATCTAATAAAAATATACATAATATAAAAAAAACCTTTTCATTGGAAGTCAATATACAAACAACACAGTACAACAATTTCTAGCCTTTTAAAATATACACACCTCTTTTTCTATTTTATTTTATTTTTAAAAAAAATTTAAAAAATGAGACAGTCTGCATCTCTGGCCTCTTCTCTGATCATGTGACTAGTGGAAGGGCGATTTGGTGGCCTTTGCGAATTTCAAATGACAAATTAAAGGTCCCTTAGTTGAATTATTAATTTTAAAAAATTAATATACCTACATTGAGAATGAGAAATTTACAAAAAAATGTGTGGTAAAAAATTAATTAATGATTAATCTCACATCTCACAATCTCCAAATTTATCAAAAATATATATCCGGAAGTCCGGATCATCAGGGTCTGGATAAATGGGATTACACTGTAAGCTACTTCGATCTGTTGGTTTTCTCAATCCTGCAATGGCACCGGAAAATTGGCCAAAAACGTTTCAATCGTCCAAATAAATTTTTTTTCAATGAATTAATCTTTAAGTAAGGTATTGGTTGAGATAAATCAATCGGACTATGAAACCAAATGGATTTGATAAGCAAAATGACTTCAACGAAGCTTTCCATGGCGATTTAATTTATACATTTCCCCGAGAATCAAATAGATTACACATTTGAATAATGGCAAAAAGGAGGGAAAATTGAAAATGTGAGGTTGAGATAGGAAGTTGGTGTCCGAGTGGATCGAGGACACGATAGCTCAAGTGGTAGAGCAGCGACGTATCTAGCCGAAGATTGCGGGTTCGAATCAGGCTCATGCCATTGACTTTTTTATCCCAGCTAAAAACCTTAATTAATTGTAAAAATTTAAAATGTAAATATAAATTTTGAACCACGTATTTTTACTCATGTGTATGGTGCTATTCTTGTGATTTCATATTGGTTTTGTGTGAAAGTGTTGACGAACTTAAATTTATATTATATTGATTTTATATTATTGTGATAGGGTGGGGGAAGCAGTAAATCTGGTAGTTCTGGTAAGCCGCTGCTCTAACCACTTGAGCTATCTTGACTTGACATCTCAACCAATACCTTACTTAAAGATTAATTAAATGAAAATAATTTATTTGGTCAATCAGACCACAACACCTAATAAATTTAAAAAGAAATAAGGATTTGAAGCAGTCTCGACATCCCTTTTAAACTTAAAACTTCATTTTAAAGATGAGAAGAAAGTCATTGCTTTTTTAATAATTTGGTCACTCAAGGTTAAAATGTAACATGTCCAAAAATTTTATTCTTTCACCATGGGTCAGGAGGGTTTTTTCCGTTTTAGAAGAGGGGGCATTTTGCCAACTTCCACGAGAGAATAAAACAAACAGAAAAAAGAAGGAACTGTTTGTTGAAAGGAGGCAAAAGTTTTGAGAGAATCAATTAGAGCCTCCAATCCATTTTTCGAAAGAATTATTTCTGATAGGAAAATAGAATTGTTTACGTAAGAAATCAGACTTCTGGAATTATCAAATCTTTCCCCATATTTTCAAATGTGAATAGTGAAAACCACAAATGTTAAAACTGAAAAAAAATAAAGTGTTATGGGATTACTGTATCTGTCATTATTGCAATCGGAGTGAGCAATAAAAAATACAATTGCACATTAATCCAGTCTTTAGTAGTCAGCAATATAGTTTTATCACAATTTTAGGAACTAAGATTTACAGTGGAAGAGAGAGATGCTGAAGAGCTGGTTCTCGTACTCCAAGGCTATTTTAAACTTTTTACCGGTTCCGATCTACAAGTTCATCAAGATCCTGATGAATGGATCATTGATACAGGCAATTATTACTATCTTATCATAATTGAAAAAAAAATATACAAAATCATGATGCGCTGTTTTAAATTTTCAGCACCCCTCTATCACTCGCAGCATGTCGTCAAACCAGCATTCTGGAGCTACGGATTGGACGGCGATCACGAAGAGCACAGGATGGTCAATTTTGCAATTCCTCTTCACACGCTCAACCCAAATAGACAAGTCAGTGACAAAATTTTCAATCACTTGACCAATTAAATAAGACAAGAGTTAACAAATTGATAAACTTTGTAGGTCAAGACAAACGGAAATCACACACTGAGTAGAAGTAATAGTAAAGTAATTAGAAGTAACGGGGTTGATAGCAACATGAATGTGTAAGTAAAACAAAATCTTATTTTAAACGTGTCAAAAGAACACTGTTTTCTATGCATGGAAGCTATATGTAATAGTTTTAAAATAGGAAAAACATGAGGAAACACTAAATTCATTTTTTTTCTGTACATGGGCTCATATGTTGGTTTTTTATTTATTTTTTTTAATTTGACAATAGTTAATTTATTAAAAAAAAAAACCTGTGCAAATGTTGAAGGTGATTGTAATCATACACTTTTTCAAGATTTGCACAATTTTTGAGTTATAGTCTTGTGAACAAAGTATTATTTACAATTCATAACTTGTTGTAATTCATCCTTTGTGTTTTTTTTTATGTACTATTTTGTTGTTTCTCTGTGCTACTTAATACCATTTGTGTGATTTCCTTAAAGGCCTGGTAAAGTGAGAGACAGGAATGGCATGAATCCCTTGTCACCAAGTAACAACGGTATTGACTTCCACAGTGTTGTTTCGATGGAAATTCTCGAACAGGAGGGTTACATTGATGCTCATAACCCCGAGGTACTTCAAAAACAGAAAATCACTGACAAAATAGAAATTAAAAAACAAAAAACCCTTAAACATGTATCTTGTCTACTTCTCTTTATTAGATACCAAATCTTCATTTCCTATTTAAAAAAATGCTTGCTCCTTTTTTTTTTTATTATTTAAAATTTTCTTTACTTCTGCATTCAAAATTTTGTAACAAATTTTTACACACTTTATAGTTCTTTCAGATAGAATTCTTTGTCCCTTGCCCTTTTTAGTATATCAGAAACAAATCACCATTTCATTTTGATTTGGGAAAAAATCCATAACTTATTAAAAAAAAAAAAAAAAAAAAAAAAAATTATATAAAAATCATAATTCAAGCATGGTATGTGCCTATTAATCAGCTTTTTAATTAAAACTTCTATCTAACCGAAAACAAAGCCAAATAAAATTAGGCAGAGTATGGTAGATTGACCATTTATTTGTTAAATTTAATTCAATTTTTCTATATTCTTCTCCAGGTCAATAATTAATTGTAAAACCAACGAAATCTATTATGTTGAGTTAAAAAAGCCAACTGACTTGTTGTCGCAACATATTGTTTTATTCCACGATTGACAGTTGGCCTAGATGCAAGTCAGACAATAGAAAATTTTGCTTAGATCTTTTCTACTCAGGACCTATCATAAATTGCTCGTTGGGAGAATAATAAAACAAACCTGTAGTTTAGTTGTTTCTGATCACTTCCGGTAGCTCATTGCCATTTTGGCATCTTGTCATCGCCAGTGTTGTCAGTTTTATTGCATCCTCCAAAACTGGAGAAGGGGAAAAGCTGAGTTAGAAACCAAAAAAATGAGTATCGGCCACTAGTAATGATTGGAAACAACCGAATGAATGATTTGTTTGGTTTTTCTCCTAAGATTACATTATACATAAGATTACAAGGAGGTAAAATAATAAATTATTGTTTAAATTTGGCATTTTTTAGCCAAAAGTTGCAGAAATGTTAAAAAAAATACTATCCAATCACAAAGAAAAAAAAAGTCCCTCAGTTAATCCCTTAAAAATAGAAAATCTGTTCAATTTTTGTTTTGTGTATCCATTTTTGTTTCTCATCAACTCTATTGGTACATTTTTCCCATGTGGGTGTTGTATGCGTACCGTGTTAATATTGTATTCTTCCAACCACAGTAATAACATTTGAGTCATTCACTACAATGATTTTATTTTGTAATTAAATTAATTTGGGCTTTGATTCATTGCATGTTGAAAGGGATATCAAATAATTTGTAGAATCCGTTATTAGTTTTGTTTCGTTCAAGAGGGTTTAGAGAGAAAATCGTAACTGATGTGTCAGCTGTTGGCTTTTTTAGCAATTTTAACCTGCATAAATTGACAGTTTTAATTATTTTTTTAAATTAAAGAATCGATTTATAATGCTCAATTGTAACTTTGCAGGTTGTACGCAGGGTGGCAGAGATGCAAGCAGTGGTGGAGAACTCTGAGGAGTATCTGTCCAAGCACCAGAGAGAGAACAGCGACTCTGATACTTCCCACATGTCCATAGATGGTGATAACCCGGCACCGGCCTCGCTCAAACACAGCGATTCCCTCCTTTTGCTCACTCAGGTTGTTCTACCGAAATAATTTTTTTATATTAATATTTCACAATTTAATCTATCGTTATTTCATCAATCAAAGGAGATAGAACAGTGTGTGAATGAAGCATTTAATTCCTTAGAAGTAGGAGACACAGAAAGCGATACTGACTCTCTTACTACTAGTCCGTCGCACAATAGTATAGGTAATTTAATTTTTAAATCTTAATTTGTTTTTGTTTATTTCTTTCTTACATCTTGTTTTAGCTAAGACACCAAATAGAGATTCAGATTCTAGCTTTGGCCTTCATAGCCCGGACAATCTTGTAGGCACTTCCACGTTTGAAGCATTGCAGGAAGTTTGGAAAAAAGTTCAAGAAACAGGAAACGCCGATGGGCAAGCTATGCTCTGTCTCGATCCTGAGATTATAGATCTGACTCTCTTGCCGCCGCCTATTACTCCAGACAAGGTTAAAAACCCCTCATCTATTGTTTTTACATGTTTATACTATTTTATTATTGTACTTGTAGGATATCGGACCAGCGGCAGAGCAGTTACTGAGCCTAGGACTTGAGGAATTCTTGGAAACTATCAAAGTGGTGCCGCCTCCGCCTCCAGAAGCAGTCGATCCTACCGTAAAACTCACAACCGAGCAGATATCTGCCTTTATAATACCACCGCCTCCGCCACCGCTGGTAAATTAGTTCTGCCTGGATCACATTTCTTGTATAATTTAACTGGCCAAATTTTTCAGGAGGAATTGCGTAAAGCTATAGAGGAAAACGGACCGAAGGAAGGAGGAGATAAAAGTGCAAAAGTCAATCCTGGAGCCTGTTCCGGTCAGGCAATGCCCGAAAGGCCACCAAAGTGCACATTAAAATATCCACCTCCGTTGCCTCCTAGGTCCGACTCCTTCAGCAGGAAAAACTTTCTCGTAAGCCTAAAAAATTTGCTTGTAAAAATGACAAAACAAAATTTTTTAAATGTGTTTTTAGGGAGAATCTGATATGAATGTTGAGGCTTTAAAAGTGACTACGGATTTCAGTGATGTCCTTAGCCTTGCTTTGGCGCAGACAGAGAGGAGTGTCAACACAAATCAGGTAAAGATTTTAGTCCGGTGTGTTTCTACTTAATTATTAAAAAATATTCATTCTTCAGTACAAGGTCTTCCAAAAAGTCCTGTTGTTCTTTAAATTTATCTTTTATTTTGGTCTATTAATGAGCAACCTTCTCCGCAAGTAGGTATGTGTATCAATCAGGTATGGTCTATCCACAAATGAGTGAGAACGATCCCTTCCCCGTGTTTCTGACCTTTGGTGGTGGGCGATCTCTCTTTTATGCTCTTGGCAAGCAAGAGCTTCTCAGACAATCCAGCTCATCGACACTACTAACATTCTTTTATTGTATTCTCTACTGCTTGCGCGACTGGGCCGGACTGTGGTGGTTCTGTCAGAGGGGAAGAAATCTCAGCTTTCACCACCGTCTGCTTGTATAACGCTCTCCAGCCCAGCATGTCTGGGTACCCAGAAGAACACCACTGTTTTTCCAAGATGGTTCAACTCAGCATATTTCTCTAATAAGAGAACGATGAGAGGATCTGCTGAGAATTTGTCATGAATGGCTTAGCAGTCTTTACAGACAAGATAGGCATCATCTCGTATCACCCTGAGCATCTGCCAATTTGCATCCTGTACACGCTGTAGTGCTGCAGACCAATCATGAAGTGGGTGGGCCACCCGTATACACGGTGGAGGCCACACTCTCAGTTCTAGACCTGCCCATTTAGACGATGCAAAAACTGGCAATTACTGCGAGATTTCCCTGATCGGCATCGGCCAGTTTCCCAGCTCAACTACATTGTAGTCAATACATTAAAAGCAATACAGTTAGCAGTGCATCCCAAATTCGCTCTATTTTGATGTCAGCTTAAACAATTCAATTCATTCAAAATCAGCGTAAAATAAGGCTGTTTACGAAACATGTTGTTGATGCATAGTTTTGAAATTCTCTGCTGGAGATGGTCCTAGGTTGGGGATGGTTCAGGAAGTCCAAAGATTGTAATTTGGTCATTGGGTTGTTGACTGAACACTGCAGACTCCAGAGCGTGAGAACCCTGAAAACCTGAACAACTGCAACATTGTCCTTATTCATGTGGAATACAAACTAATAATAAAAATGCACAGACAGACACATGTTCTAGATAATATATTTATTTAGGAATAATTTAATAAAGTACTTACAAAAATTTTTTTTTAAAGGAAGTAAAGGACATGCTAGGCCTTGAGCTTCGGAGATTGGTAACTTCTTCTAAGCTTCTTGTCAGGAGTCACAAATGTGCCAACACAACCCTCGAAAGTGGGGATTACAAAGGGAACCTTCAGGCCGTCGTGTCCCAATTAAGGAAGACAGTCGATTACGGAGTAACCATGGAAAGCGTGTTTGTGCTTGGTGTGCTTCAAGTAGTGACTCAGGTCCAGGGGATCATCGTAGCTGAAAATCAGGAAGACCTCAGCTCAGGAGCTGAAAGGCTGGCGACGGCTCTTGCCGCCCTTATCAAACACTGTCAAACGCCGTCAGCATAACCATCCGGCTTGCGCAGTCGGAATCTCTTGATATCTAGTCTGAACGTATGCAATTAATTTACCATCATGGACAACTCCCACATAATTCTTAGCACTATATAAAATTTTGCTTTTAAACCTTTAAAAAGGAGATATTATGTACAATATGTTTACTTGAGATCAATACGCAAGTTAACCTTTAGTAGTTCTAGATTTTTATCAGTAATTATTTGTATTCGTAAGAACAATTTTTTTTAAATTGTAAATTTAAGTACAATGAAGTTTATATGCAAGAATTAAAATTATATATATTATACATATTACAGAATTAGCAATTCACAAGTTAACATATAGACGTTATCAAGAACAAAATGGCTCAGGTTGCGATTTGTTCACGTTGAGCTCGTCTTGAGCTTTTAGGAAAAATATGTACAGCAAGATCTGTATAAATATTTTGTGTGGTAAACCAAAAAAAAAAAAAAAAGGACTTATAATACATACGTATAATTTTTAGCAAGTATTCAAAATTAACTAAGTGGCCTAATTTCCCTTTCTTCACTCGCATTTTTTAAGTTAAACAAAAAAAAAATATTTACAAAAAATTTATGGATGTAATTGATATATGACTGAGTGGTTGTTTTAAACCATTTAATGAATTAATCTCAATATTTAAAAAGAAATGTATATTGTGAACAATTTTACTACCTTTTTTGTTACTTTTTTTTCTTTAACCAAAGAAACATCACAAATGCCAAATATTTTTATTTTGTTTTGTGCCATTATATTAATATTTATTTAATATTCCTAGTCATGAATTGTAATGTCTTTATTGTAATATTTTAAGTTACATAAATCAAATAATTAAACTGTTATTTTTTTTTATTAGATTTTATGTATTTATTGTTTTATTACTTCATACTGTTTTTGTTTATAAATTAATTTATTCAACTAACATAGAGGAAAAATTGAAACATGGCGTCGTGATAACCACTGAAAAAATTGAAATCAATTTATTATAATTATTCATGAATGTTAATAAATAATCATTTTCAATATTTACTATCTTGGTTTATTACCTTGGTTACATTTTTTCTGGGCGGCACTTTTCTTTCATCATTTAACATCAATTTGCTCGTCCAGTTCCTGCTTGCACACGCAGCCGTTTGACCCCCCATCATCTTTAACGGGTTTTTTCTTGTTCACAATGGTTTGGCAAAATTAACTCACAACTTCGCAAGGAATTTTTATCAACGTATTTTATTGGGTAACTACAAAACACCAGGAAAATAAAATATATCTCCAAAACTTACAAGTACAAAGCAAGATAATAAAAAATTGATCGGCAGAAAATATGTTAATAATTTTCAGTCCTTTTTTCAAATTTATTTTGTTTAACGTCTTTTTTTTAACAAGGGTTAACAACAGTGGTCGTATCAACCCTCGGGGTGTCAGTGCTGCAGGAAAAAAATAATACATTGGTATATAAGAAAAAAACTACAGAATTTGTAAACTCAACTTTAACCCAATAAAAAAGAAAAAATCAACTTAATTTGGCTATTCCCTCTATTTTGTGTGTGTGTTTGGTTTAATGTTTAGGCTGAAATTTCCTTCCTTTTTTATTAGGTTAAATTTATAATTGTATTGTTCTTCTGTCTGTGTTTATACATCTTGTTCAAGGTTTCCGCTTTAGTTCCTTGCTATGTTTGTCCCTTTATTTAGTGTTTTGTTTCATTTTTACATTTGATTTTTTTTAGTTGAAATTTTCTTCCTTTTTGTGCTTTTTTATAAGGTTAAATTTGGAATTTACAAATGTTGTTTTATTGTCTCTAATTTTAAGAGTTTTGTTTAATTTTTACATAGCAATTTCCTTATTAATTTATTAGGTTAAATTTGGGTTTTAGTTCCAATTTCCTTCCTGTTTTTAATGGGTTTTACAAATTCTGTACATTGTTTATTTTTGTGTTTTAAATTGTAATTTCTTTCCTTTTTGTGCTTTTTATTAGGTTAAAGTTAGGTTTTTATATACTTTTTACCTGTCTTGGTTGAGATGAAAAAGCTAGTGTCATGAGCAGGATTTGTGATATTGGCACTTTGGAAGCACAAGTAGTTAGGGCAGATCGAGCTGCAGGTTGTGAGTTCGAATCCTGCTCGCGACTAGCTTTTACATCCCAAGTATTTAGATTAAATGTATAGTTAATTAAAATCAAGTAATATGGCCAATATGACTGCTAAACACATATAATATTTCACAAATTTTCACTTTAGCAGTTTTTGAAAGATTTAGTTGTTTTTTTTAATTGAAAGTTCTAGAAGAGTGCCTTCTTAAAGGAAATATAGCACACTTAGATTTTTTTGATTTCCCCAAAAATATGTGTGTTCAAGAGCTAAGAGTAAGTATAGTTGTTGAAAAACAGCTGAACAACTGCGAAAGGATTGAGAAGGATTCAGACCTTGGTTCATACAATTTTTTTTTTTTTTTTGTATCTGAGGTATTTATTGAAGCACATGACAAATTTTCTTGTATAAGTAGTGAATCACCATGTATTTAAAAAAACTGGTATTTTGGGATTGTACAGGAAAAAGGATAACAGAGGTTAGATGTCTTTAATAAACTTTCTAAATTGAAATAACTATTTAAAAAATTTATTTATAATGAATGTACATTGTAAATTATCGAAATAAACAAATGATGTTTTCAATATCGCTAAATGGTTCCTGAACATGATGGATATACAAGACTGGTTAGCCCTCAATCAGTCTCGTTTAATTTAATTTGTTACAAGTTTGTACATTTATATACAAGAATTAAATTTAAAAGAAAAGTCAGTAGTAAAAAAAGTTTTAATTCAGTCGTCATCTTGTCCAGACGTGTAGCTTTCGTTTGCGAAGATCGCCCCAGCTTTGGAAGTGAGGAAATGAATAAAATCGTTGATGTTGGTGATGAGGAAGTCGACGCTGATTTCGTCGAATTTCGTGTAGCCCATGCACCATCCGAGGCGTGTGAGCATCCTGACCAAATGGATGCCACCATATATGCTACTCATATTTTCTTCTTCACCGTACTCGTCTAAAATCTCATCGTACTGGTCCCGTTCGGGTTCATAAAGGAGTTGCGTCCCGATCATTACGTTGAAATATTCCCTGATCCCGTATGCGACTTCTTGGTGTATGTGAAGATTGTAAGGGCTTTCTTTTTTCTTCCTATCGGCCACATAGCTTTCGATCAAACGATCGACTGTCTCTGTAGCAGGCAGTTTGACGAGTTTATTTTCGAGATTTATTCTCGACCAGTCTTCGACAAGATGGTCTTGGAGCGATTCGCCAAGTTTGATGTTGATGGCTGTCAACAGTTGATCAGAGCCATCCGACTCTACTTTGCTCCTCCTCTTCTTACCCTTTTCTTCAAAGGCTTCGTCTTCATCGCCCTTCTTCTCTTTCCCTGTCGTGCTTTTCTTCTTCTTGCTCTTCGTCTCAGCCTTCTGCGCTTTTTTCAGTTCGACCTGTTTTTGGAGGTTGGACTCGTTGAAATGAAGGACCCTCGCCTCCGGGACCCATTCGTCCCAACTTTTGTTCCACCCTGAGTAATGGATGTGGTACTGGTACGTCTTCTCCTTCTCGTCGTACCTCGCCTGCTGGCACTTGGCCTCGTAAATCAAGGGGCCATGGTAACAAAGCACTTTCTCGCCTTCCTGAAATTTCTGTTTTGGCGGCATCTTCGACTCCCTGGCCGTGCTCATACCACGTCGGCCCTCACCTTTTCACCCTCCGTCCTTTTTTGATAAAACTTTTATACAATTGTATAACAACAAACAAGCGGTGAATTACACAAAAATGTATAACACGGTGTAACCTCTCAACAAACTTAACCTTTAGCCGGTGATGGTAATGTTATATTGAATTGCTATTGCCATCGCTATCAAAACTGTAACGTATTTATTTTTTATTCTGCTTTATTGGATAAAATATTAATACTGTTTAATGGAAAAATAATCTTTTTATTCTTAAATATCATATGATGCTACAGTCTTAAAATATTTTACTATTTTCTCAAGTGTCTACCCGTGTTCTTTTTCTTTCTCCACAAAATTGGCGCCATTTTGAATGGTGGCAATGGTGAAATTATTTTTTATAAGTTTATGATTTTAAACTAAAGTTCAGTCTTTGTTTATCATCTGAACGATGAATATCGGAGCGAATCTACTTGATCTTGCAGCCCTTCTTTTCAGGGAGTATTAAATCTAGTTCATTTACATATTTTCTTTATATATATATTTTTTTTTTCAGTTTTATTCAATCTAATTTTATTTACTTAGTTTCACCTATCATGATGGAGGCCTCCAGCCCCATCTCAAATACTGGCCCCCAGATAAAACGCCTCTTATAAATATGAAATGTTGTAAATTTCTTGTCATGTCTTCGGAAAATGAAAATGAATATCTCTCAAAAATGTGTGTCAGTGATTATTACGAGATGGGGTCTGGTGTAACGTAGGCTTTAGAAAAACGTTTTCGTTATCGTCCCAACATTTCAATCTTTTTGACACTTTGAGCCCTGAAGATGATCTCAATAAAGATCAAAGTGTTGGCATGATAAAGAAAATGGTTTTCTAAAACCTACGTCACACCAGACTGCACATCATGATCTATGAATTGCATCTTTCATTATATATTATAAGGCATCATTTATGAATTAATAAGTTGTCCAGATCAGAAATCCTGTCTCCCTCAAATTCTTGAAAACTGTAATTGTCAAAAATTCACTGTTTTCGTGGTCCGTTCGACCAATTAATATATCACAATTAATTTTGGTTTTTAGTTGAGATGAAAAAAAGTCAATGGCACGAGAGGGATTCGAACCCACGACCTTCGGCTAGATACGCCGCTGCTTTACCACCTGAGCTATCGTGACCTCGATCCTCTCGGACATCAACTCCCCATCTCAACCTCACCTTACGAGTTTTGCCTCCTTTTGCCATATTTCAAACGTCGTGTAATTTGTTTGGATTCTCGACGACAATTGAAATGGCAACGGAGAGCTTTAGTGAAGTGTACTTCATTTTAAATCATTAATTCACTGTTTTCGTGGTCCGTTCGACCAATTAATGTATCACAATTAATTTCGGTTTTTAGTTGCGATGAAAAAGTCATCAAGGGGAGTTGATGTCCGAGAGGATCGAAGTCACGATAGCTCAGGTGGTAGAGCAGCGGTGTATCTAGCCGAAGGTCGTGGGTTCAAATCCCTCTCGTGCCATTGACTTTTTCATCTCAACTAAAAACCGAAACTAATTGTCAAAAAGTTCCCACTTCCACATTATTCCTCACTTTTCTAAAATCTGACATTCCCGACAAAATTAACTTAGACTTTCTTGTGAGAGATTGAATGATTGATGATCATTCATGGACTCATGGACTATTCTTACCCTTAACGTGAGTTATACAGTTTTCACTATACTTTTGTTATGATTTAGACTCCTTTGGTCTTTACAACGTAATTGACAATTATAGTTTAAAATGAAGAAAAAAATTATTATTTACTAAAAATTTGACAATATAATTTATATATACTGGCTTTATAAATTTGTAGGACATACATATCAATAAAACTAAAGCAAAACTATATAAGTGTCAATAAAACAAAACATACAATAGAAACAAACAAACATATGGTACTTTGATAGGTGTTATTTATTTACGTCAATGTTTATCTATATAAATTACAACGTATGACAATTATATTACTAAAATGCAAACACTGATTATTATATCCTTTTTTCTGTTGTATTCAGTGATTATTTAGTTAATGATTATTTGGAGATTGTGGAATGTAGTCTTGTTTGATGTTGGTTTAGAAAAACATTTTATTTATTGATTTTGATTTGGATCTTTACTGAGATTATCTTCAGGGGCTGGGATTTAACCCAACACAATAAACCACAATTGTAAAACATAAACATATACAAATAACATTTAACTAAACATCACAGGATTTTAAACTGAACTCTTTAAAAAAACTGAATATAAAACATCAAATAGGATAAAAGTATCTGTATCTCATTTTGACTGTGTTTATGAAAAGTTCAATATGTGACTTTGTGCACATAATTTATTAGGCCACAACACATACTTTGAAATTTGTAGAACTATGCACAAAATGATGTAAAATTTCGTTCATACGGCAGCTTACCAGTATTTAAAGTAAGCATAGCTGATTTTTAAATGACAAATTGACACATTTGCAATTTTCTGCACATTTTAACAATCCTTTGCCAATCAAATGTAGTCTGCTTGCAGGTATACCACAATTTTAGACTTTTACAAAGAAATGTTTCTTTCTCTCTTATCAGAAATAAACTGATAAAATAATAATACAAGGCTAAAGAAAAATTCTGTATACTTTTATAATATTTAGTTTTCTGTTGTTAATTTATGAAGTGGTTTGAATAAATAATAACAATGCAATTGCTGCTTATTTAACAAGAGTATTGATGTGTGCGATTTTGTGCAAAATAACAATAAATAACTCTGTACAACATTCTTTTGACTCTTCTTCTATGTACATACAATGTGAACACGCATTTTCCAAAATTCAGACCCCTATTAATCGCTACTGGAATCATTGTTGCAATATTTTAAAATATATATTTGTACATAAGGAAAAACCTAAAAACCATTCCATCAGCTTTAGCTTTTTTACATTTTCTCATTTCATCATAATCTAATATTAAATAATTTTGTAAAATTTAAATATAATTGTTTATGAAATGAGTAGATCCGGGGCTGTTGTTGCGTAGCCTACTTTTTGTAGGGCTTTCTTTATCTCCTTGTACACTGTCGGATCTTCAATAGCTGCTGAGATCTACAAAAATGTTATATATTATTAATTAATATTAAAAATCTCAAAGTAATACCCCCTCCCCAGGTAACTGGTGATTATATATCACTCCTACCTAAAAGATCTAATGTGGAATTGACACTTATACTTTCATACTCCTGAAAATGCACTACCCTTTAAGTTAAAGTTTAAGTTAAGGCATGAGTGTCGAATTTCCACAATTGTTGCACCTGTCGTTTTCCACTCTATAGTGGCCCAACTAGCAAAATCTGCCTTTTTTATAGTTGTACTGATCTTCATTCTTATACTTTTCCAGTTTTGATTTTTATGGGTTCTGTAAATGCTTTTTTTCACTGCTGGCCCAAAAATTACTCTTAAAACCTTTCTCTCCCAGCAATTTACTCATTTATCCATGTTTCTGTTTCTAAGTGACTACTGTCTCAGGCGAGTTCTGTCAAAATGTAGGTCTTTAGCACCAGCCCCCACACAATTTTGGTAACCTTTTCATTAATTGTTATCTTTTTTGAGATTGTGACTTTCTCTTAACTTTACATATTTTGTTTTGATCTATGGGCCTCTTTACTCCTTTGAGGATATTTACATCCACAACACTTCCATTGCTAAAGTTGTCGTATGCATTGTTCATGAAATGCTAAGACTTGCCAAGCTTTGTAATTTCTTTAAGTGATTATATGTTTACTTTTCCAAGGTTTTTGGTCATCATACTGTTTCCATATGTAATCAGAAGTCTAACCCCAAATACTTACAGTTACTGGTTTATTCCTTGCTAGATCAGCAATTGATTTCCTAGGTATTTTTCCACTTCTTGTCCTAGGTAGAGCTGATACGCAAACACAGATCCTAAGAGCTGCTATGGGCCCTATAAGTTCTCTCACTAATTTTACGAGTTCTTGATTGATTTCTTCCTCATTTTTAATGGAACCTGTATAATAAAAAATGTTCAAGATTATTTTTAACTTAAAAGAGTGCCAATATAGTTACCATTTTTGAGAACATAAAGGCAAAGAGGAACATCGCCTTTAGTACTTTCAGGAACTCCAATGACAGCAGTGTCTGCCACGTCTGGATGGGACAAGACGACATCTTCAAGTGCAGATGTCGACAACCTATGACCTGCTACATTAATCACATCATCATCTCTTGCTGTGATGTAAAAGTAACCATTGACATCTCTGTACCCAACGTCTTTCGTGTCGTAGAATCCCTAGTTAAACAATTATAAAAATTACCCTAAGATATGCTGGAGGTTTTGTATCAACTCACAGGGTAGCTTCTGAAATAGATGTCTAGAAATCTTTGTGTGTCTTTGTAAAGTGTGGAAAAGGCGCCTGGTGCCATGGGGAGTTTGATGACAATCTGGCCGAGTTCATCGGGAGCACACTCAGTCCCATCTTTCCTCACAATTCTCACTAGGGTGAAAATGATGTTTGAAAAATTATATTTAATTATGTTTTTCTCTTTTATACCATCATATCCTGGAAAGGGAAGTCCAACTGTATACTTTGGCACGTTCAAAGAATTACCAAGCCCAATTGCTGTGCATGTTATCGATGATCCTGTTTCAGTTTGCCACCAATGATTGAGTATTGGGGCCTAAAATAATTATAAAATTTATGGCCAATTTATTATCTAAGATTTATTTATTCTAAGATTCTATATCTAAGATTTTTTATTTTTGAAATATTACCTTAAAAGCATTCTCTGCCCAAAGTTTTGTCTCTTGATCACAGTGTTCTCCAGCCACAAATATATATTTTAACCTACAAATTTGATCTGCAGTATGTCATAATATTGCACTTGAATGTTTGAATTTACATAAAAAAGTATTCAAAATGATAAATATACAATTAATACCAAATTAAACTTAAAAGATTGAACTTTCAAGAAATCAAAGATGAAGAAAGGAGCATTTCCTTGGAATTTAATGTTATGAACAGTTCAGAATGATACTTTTTTCTAGTTAGAAATAAATTTTCTATTAATTAATCCGAGTCAAATTGTTAATTGGAGAATTTAAAACAAGAAAAAATATTATAAAATAAATCCTTACGACTTAGTAGAATATTTCTTCCCAAAATTAGAAAGTGGATCGGCTCTCTTTATGACTCTAAGCGCTGTTGGCGCAGTAAACACAGCATTTACTTTGTGCTCCTGCACAACGCTGAAACAATTAAGAAGAAATAGGATTACAGATGTACTTTCCCATTAGCAACAGCTAGGATTTTCTGTACCGAAAATATTGTCCAGGATGTGGAGTTCGGTCTGGCTTCCCTTCATACATGACAGACGTTACACCAGCACAGAGAGGCCCATAGCAGATATAACTATGCCCCAAGACCCAGCCCATATCGGAGGCCGTCCACCAAACGTCGTCTTCGGTCATGTTATAAATAGCTTTCATGGTCCATGTCAGTATGGTTAAGTGACCTCCTGTTAATCTGAGAACTCCTTTTGGATGACCTGCCCCACCAAAAAATTGTTTTGTATCTGTTATAAGACTGAGAATTTTCGTTTTACCTGTGGTACCAGAGGTGTACAAAATGTACATAGGGTGGTTTGACTCCACAGGGACGCAAGGGTGGGGTTCACTGTATTTCAACACTTCCTCCCAGTCAACATCCATATCTGGCTCTAAGAGACACTCTTGTACATTTTTTCGTTGAAATATTATACATTTTTTCGGCTTCTCTGTGCATAACGATATAGCTTCATTCAGAAGGAGTTTGTATCTAAAATAAATCATTATATCAGTATAAGAACAACAAGAAGTCGAACATGAAAACAATTGTTTCCTTGAAATTGTTTTACCTTATAATTTTATTGGGTTCTACACCACAACTTGCACCGATTATGACTTTGGGTGAAGCATGATCAATTCTTGTACACAGCTCTCTTGCAGCAAACCCTAGATACATTTATTTTTAAAAATAAAAGCATTATGTGAAATATCCTTTAAACAATTAGAATTTTGACATAAACAAATTTTCCAATACTATGAATTCTCCTGCATTTCTATTAGCACCTTGAATAAAGCCATCAAAAAATGGTTGTATCTATAACTGTAATGTCTTCACAAATGCAGTCTTTTCCTGGGGTGATGCCTTTCCTTTATAAAGATAAAAAGATCCAAGTATAATAAATTTCTGAGAGGTAGTTGGGCTATATGAAGTCCACTAGAGATTGTCTTGAAATGTCTTCTTAGGCTGAAGATGGTAGCTTTTTTGTTATGGTACTGTCCTTCTTTAAAGCTTTTCATAGATATCAAGGTCCTCTTTCTTCCTGAATGTGCCTTTATAGTGAAATAGAACTTCAACAGCATTGACTTAGTACCATGAATAACAAATCAAAATGCTTTATTTTAGGTGACTGGGTGTGTTTTCCATCATAGAATTTTTTTAAAGATCAATATTACAATTGCCCTATAAAATGAAAAAGAATGACCCAGTGCCATTTCAATACCTTTTCACTGACTCACAGATCACCACAACTTCAATGAAAGGATGTTGAGAGAAACATCCCATTTCCATTGCATAGTTAATTTGTTAATATGCTTCTACTAGTTGAATCTAGAATCAAGGCACTGTACCTGGTTCCATCAAACCAACGACCCCATTTCTTACATCTTCAATTTACTTTGGGTGCTATGTACAAGTTTTGATTGCCAATTCCATCTCATTAATGTTCACCCATTTTTTCTGAGTACTGAATTTATGCAGCTCCCAAAACATCAAGCTTTGTAAATATTCCATTGTAGGTGATGAAAGTGTGCCAAGAGAAGCACATTATTTTGTTGGAGGTTTTTATTGTGCTGCGACCAGCAGAGTAATAGAGCACCATTCTAATAACTGTTGCACTGTTTGCATCAGATTAATGTCTCAAAAATGTGTAGATAGTAACTTCCATCTGGTTGGTATTCACCCATTGCTTCCAAGTTAAAGTACTGAATCAAAGCATCCCTCAAGAGCACAATACTGTTACTGGAAGCCCTTATGTCCAAGTCCGCCCTGTACTTGTAACAAAGTTTCTAGTACGATTATTTAATAAAGAAATTTGGATTGGCACAATTCTCCTTCGAACACCTAGAATTTGCTCGTTTCTTCAAGATTCCTTCCTTCCAATTTTAATTATGTAGCTGCTGTTGCTATATAGATAACATAGTTTAGCGTCTGGGGTATTGTAATGGTTGTTGTGGGGTTATGGAGCTATTAAGCCTAGACTGTCGAGTAAGCAACTGCTGCTATTCTAGTCGGCTGTACCTGGCGTACGCTCTCGTGTAAGTTCATGGTTTTTGAACATCATAATAATTGCGCTACTGCACAGTAGCGTGGTTATGTTGTAGTCCATGGCGGTTGTAGTTGAGCCGGATGATGTAGCCAATGTCAGTAGCGAGCATTTGGCCTCAGGCAGCCATATTTCTACACCACTCTTGTAGCTACTGCTCGCGGTTTGCTCCATTAGTGAGTGATGGATGAGATCATGTCGGCGAGTTTACTGGTTGTGCACCTGCTTAATAACCAGGGCGCTTAAGGCTTATAGCTTGGTGCCAACTGCCTGGAAGGCGGAATCATTACTGGAGCACTTTAGCTTATATAGGCTGTCACCATATGCTACATTATGGTTGAGAACTCGCCGACGATTCTGATTTAAAGAAGTTGTGCTGCTGCTTAATAGAGTGGTAATGAATGTTCTTTGGATTGCTGAAAATACCGTGTTACGTACTCAAGGATAACATGGAAAGTTGATATATAGAGGAAGTTATACAATTACTAGCTTATTAATTTTGGGTCATTTTGGGTCTATCTAATAATTTTCATTTCAACTGTAATTTAATTACCTCCGAAAACGACAGAGTGAACTGCACCCAATCTAACAGTTGCCAGCATTGCTATAATAGTTTCTGGAATCAAGGGCATGTATATTAAAACTCTGTCACCTACTTTGACTCCGAAACTGGCGAGAGCTCCTGACAGTCTTGAGACCTATAAATCATTCATCTGATTAAATGCCAAAGCTCATGGCTCATAAACAATTACCTTTTCGAGAAGTTCATTGTAAGTGACTTTTCTAATGGTGTTTGTGAGGGGGCTGTCGTGGATCAAAGCTACTTTATTCCCTTTCCCTGCTTTGACGTGTCGGTCCACGGCATTGTAACAGGCGTTCAGCTCTCCTCCGATGAACCTACGGACAGCGGCGGTTTGGTAATATATTTTCAGTCTGGGTTTAAAGTTTCCGGTACCATTTGGTGAACGGTTCGTCCGTGTTGTCCATAACTTTTGTCCAAGGAGTAGACCAGTCCATTTTTTCGCTGATCTTTCCCCAGAACTTGTCTGGCTCTTCGATCGATTGCTGAAACGTTTCGAGGTACTTAATTGAGACGTTGCTCCTTTCGTCTTCATCTGGCAAAAAATACGATGAATTCATTTTTGAGTTCTATGCTCATTGAAAGTGCATTATTAACGCCATTTTTATGTTGGCTTTCATCTTTTGCTAAAGAAAAATATAGTAAAAAGGCAAATAAAACTCAATCCAGCACAGACCTGATGAACTATTATTGAGGCTATGCAAGCTTATATCAGCTACATAGTGAGCTATATTCCCGTATATTGAGGACAGGCATAGTCATACCCGATGGTGGTAGGCTTTTCAATCTTCTCAGCAATAAATGTATTAAGAAAGATGGAACACTTATTTGAAAAGTATCTAGAGATAGTTATATAATGTCCCAAAGATAGAAAAGACATATCGAATTGTATTGAAGTAAATTGCTTCAGGGAGTGATACTCCAACCGGGTGGACGCTACTTAGAAACATTCGCCCTGGTGTTTGTTAGCATTCATTAAAGCAGCATATATAACAATAGACCAAAATGTGAAAATATTTCAATATAAAACAGCAGCTGGAAGATGATTATCAGACAGAGTGAATGATCAGGGTATTCTCGGAGTTCTTTAATTCAGATGTATGTCAGGGGTGCTTTCTGTAACTACTATTCGCATTGTATCTCGTCGACTGCCTTACCAAAGGTGTACAGTTATTCAGACCCTGCTATATGCAGATGATGGTGGTAATACGTGGTGAATGAAAAGATGCTTTCGGGTTTTAAAGAGGTTCTGGGCACAATGTGTCAGGGAGGTCAATTCAAATAAGTCTCGGATGATAGTTTTTAAGATTAGGTTATGCACGATATAAACCTCAATTGTAAAAGACAAGAACCATTGTCAATATCTAAGGTTTTAAGTGTAATTCTTCTCAAAATTGGAAATTGCATTTAGTGACCACCAGTTTCAGCAAAGTTAAAACTTTTTTGTGCAGTCTAGCGTTTTGATGTACCTATTCATCTCAGATGAGTCAATTTGGGCACTATAACAGGTATTTCGGCTTTTTGTTAAAACACATTTTGCTCTGCCTGTTTACATCCTATTACATTTTTAGAGACAAGCTTGAGCCAATTTTTTTCCATAACTCAAAAAAAAAAAAAATGTTTCTCACGTAATGAATAAATGCAGAAGAAATACTCTGGTTTAAGTTTATTTGATCAAATCATCACATCAGGCAGCTGATGTTGGATGATTGACTTTAGCTAATTGTAAGACATTTCTGTGAAGACAGGGTATTGCTCATAAAGTCTACGACTGGGTTTGGCTTACATGATCATAGGTTCGACCCTGAAACGATTCGCCATAACGATTTGACAAAATGCGAGGAAAACTTAACTTTGACTGACCCTTCTTAGTACGTACAGATAACATAGATATTTGGAAGCAAGACAACATAGATAGACAGATGTCGTTTTAATTAGAGATGCAGAATTAGGCCTCATGGATCTCTCTTTCATTCAACGTTCTAAATATCTAACTGTATTCCAAGCTGTCCAAGCAATCTAACTCTGTACACAGGAGTGGATAAAGAAGAAAATAAGAAATGCTTGGGTTTACATACTTTCGGACAGTCAGCTATAAAATCACTAAAAGCACATGTTTAGTTCCAAATTTGTCCAGGAGTGCCTAAATTGTCAAATGTCCCAAAGTGAACACAACGAGGTTATTTGGATTTTGTTTCTTAAACTTAATTCTTCACTATCGTAGCAAGGATTCTAGAATATGTAACTGACATTTCAAATTACGGGTAGGTGTGACGGAAAGGGTCGTGGTATCATCAGCCAAGTTGAGGGTGATAGTGTTATGCTGGGTAGGTAGGAAGTATAAATTGACTAAATCAGAGGAGCTATGGGATACCTGCTAGAATAGGATGAATAAGACAAAAATTGGAGTTTTGTGCGATACTTGGAATTAACGATCGTTAACATAGAATATTAGCATAAGGTAATAGGTTGCTGGTAAGATGCTTTCGAGCTTCTATGATAGTACAGAGTGGGGTCAAAGACTTAGTGTATATCCAAGAACATACCAGTGGAATTTCTTTAGTCAAGGAAGATAGATATAATGTCTACTATGCGTTATGCTTGTTAACTAAAATGTATCTTTTTTTCCTTTTGTGAATGTCAGTATAAGCAAAGCATAAACTGAAAAGATTTTAAAAATAGTACAATAGTATACCGTATAACGTGCAGGTGTCGAGTGTACTATTTGTTCCAGAATAGTACTTGCATCATAAAATCTCTCGACTTTAACACACATTACATGATTAGCACAGTTTATATAAATACTTTGTGAGGAACTAGGCAAAGTAAATATAAAAACAGCTTGTAAATATAAAAACATTGATAATTGGAAATTTTGTTTGACTTCTTTCTCATTTTAACTAGCATTATACATACTAATTTTTTTAAGTCGTGAGGAGCGGCCAAGAATGAGGTAGTTTAGAAAAATACCCTTTTCATTTTTTCCAACGTTTCGACCTTTATTCGGGTCATCTTCAGAACTAAACGTCGGCAAAAAAATGAAAAGGGTGTTTTTCGAAACTACCTCTTTCTTGACCGCTCATCACGATTTCAACAAGTTATGAAACAACAGGCCGCTAAGAAAACGCACATACATTATTAATAATGTCTATTATATGAAATAGATTTTTTTAATACAAAAGTTAAAAAAAATACTTTGGCTTGCTTTAAAAAATAGAAAAATATAGATATAATTAAACAATAAAAAATAAGAAGAAAATGTGAATTCTTCTCAAATAGGAGATCCTTAAAAAGTAATTCGACAAGTCCTCAGGCGCCGGATGGACTTTTAAATATTTCGCCTTTCAATCCCTTTTTTTATTTCGCAGTCGGGAAAAGGGCAAAACGATTTATATTCCAATCTAAAAGCGTCCTTAAGCTCTTTTGAAAAATGTACTATTCTTGAGTATTCTAATCTTAATTGTCATTTCTTTACGGAAAAATAAAATATTTAGGAAATTTTGGTCAAAAATGAAAACATTTGATTAGCGGTCTATTCATCATAACAGCCATTCATGGAAATAGGGACTTAATATTTGATCGAGGAAACATCCTTTTATGCTATGAAATACATACAAATTTCGGAGGGGGAAAATCCAGAGAATAAACAAATACATAAAATAACACAGACTCCTCAGTGGATGTATCCAAAACCTCTAAAACAGTGTAAAAAACAACTTTACTATATCGTATCTTCTTTTTCAATAAAGAACTAACAGTCAAACTGGCCAAAGGAGGATCTGCTAGAACAACTGCAGGCCTATATCTTAAATATAAAAATCAAGCTCAAACTCGTCCACCTCAGGTGCTTCAACTTCTTAGTTCCTCATCATCATCCATTTTCTACTCCAGGGTAAATTATTCGTATTGGTAATTTTGATTATAATTTATTTAAGTAGGTGTCTGATGCTTGTTGTTTTGTACGGGAGTGATGTGCCGATCGATTTATCCTGTTTGTCCTTTCTTGGCTAAATATTGTCAATGCATTATTCAGTGGAATTTTACGAAGTTTCCTCTCCTTCACATGTTATAATTTCCATCAATTTAAATGCATATCAACTGTTTTGTGCGCGGCCCGAGTCAATGGAAAATGAATTATTTATCAAGATTCGATGGTCATTTGATACACTTTTACAGACCTTTTTTTGTGTGTGTTGCGCGTCCAGGGGGTTTCATTACGTCGTAAGGCTGAAAACAGATTGGTTAATCGAACAGCTAGGATAAAAAAAGGGTTTGACGAAAATCCAGATGACAACCCCTAACAACAACACGACCGATAATGACCTGATGTAATCGCTATAATCTCCCAATTAGGAATTTGATATTTCCTGTTTTTATTTCTGTTAAGGGCGCTCTTCATATGCTCCATATCCATTCATTACTGCTTTCTCTAATTTTAATGATTATTATAAAAAAGTTTCAAATCATAGGTAAAATCATTATCTAATCTAAACCGATTCATATTTCATAAAATAACTTTGAGGTTGACGTTTTTCATGTATTGTCCAGTTTGATGTATTCTTGAATTTGTTGCTAAGGCAATGTTTAATTTTGTTATGAACCTAGTTTTTGAAATGTTAGCAGATAGCCTGATGCAACATGTGGCTCATCCCTCCAAAGGTATAGTTGTGCGGTGAGGTAATAAGCGTGTAGGAAATGTGGTTTTACTCTGGCGGAAGTTTGCCCGTCTATCCTAAACTCATAACGGAAGAGGGGGCCGCGAATATAATACATGCGAGTTTACGTGATGTGCGCTCAGAGACGGATTTCCAAAAAATCCGTTTATATTGAACTTGACAGAGTTGAACAAACAGTTGTTGACGATTTTGTTGAGAAAAGGGCAAAATACTTCATTTTACAAGGTAATATTAAATGAGGACCTTTGTTCAGATTTAAATCTTTTGATAAATATTAGGCTTTCTGTCAGATACAAAAAGCAGAATCAGTGCATAAATTTTATACCATTTCGAAAGCCTGGTCCTATCGATTTCAAACTTTTATCGGAAGAAAAAATAATTTTAACGTGAAAACAAACACATGTAAGTTGAACTGGTTTAAGCCGTTGGTTTCTTTAGGTTTCGATGTTACTCAAACCTCTTTTGGGTTGGCCCAATCTTTAGTGAGGAAAGGGTGGATGGCTTTGAATGGGAAAAATCCGGCAATGGTTCATTTTACAGAAGAAATTCTTTAAATGAACCATCTGTTACCATAAAAATAGTACCTTCCTTAGTTCTTCCGTTTATCTGGATTCAATCTTTCCGTGGAGTGGCAGAAAGTGGTAACTCTGGAAGCCTTTAACTTCCTGGGCTTGCAAGAACAAACGCCCAGTCAACCCTATAGTATGGACTTTAAACAAACTCAAACCGAAAGGGTGAGAGAAAACGGAACATGTTTGCCAAGAGCTTGCTTTGCGTCCAAAACAGGTCGTCGCAAGATGTTGCATTTTACAGCAAAATTATGTTTTGCATGGTATGTGGTAACAAACACAGTCAAAAGATTGATTTTGTCCAAGAATCTTAGACTCTTCCTATGCTGTAACGTTGAGGTAGACCAGCTTTGGTATTATCAAAGAAGGATACCGCAATTCCACATTTTATAAAAGTGCTGTTTTGTGGATTTGAGTGTCTATAGTATTATAGTCAGTTATGAAGTTGGCATTTTTGCGAGCAGCTCCTGGTGCCACAAACGTTCAAAAGACTTTTGTCCTAGAATAATACCTGCAGTCCCTCTGTAGCTACCTCCATCAGTTCTGGAATTTACCACGGAGGATACCACATTTTACAGCAAAGGTGCGGTTTGGTCATGATGAATGAACAATCAATTGTTAATCAACAACAGGTAGAGGTACTGGATTTTGCCTTTACGAAACGTAGTACGCTGTATCAGAAAGAAAGATCATCTGATGCCAACTCTGTAACTTCAACATATTGTTGAACAGTTTCAACATTGATTTGAAGAGTTGGCTGAGATAAAAAATTAATTTCTAATGCACTGTAATGTTTTGTTTTTAAATGCTGTAGGTTGGTGTTCTGCTGTGTTCTGGTGGCCACGTCTTGCTGTTTTCATCAGCGTGTTTCAGCACTTGTGCTTTTAGTCGTGCCCTTTTTTGGTTGTTCCTCGTTTTTTTTAAATCGTTTTTACTGAGACTTTTCATTCATTTGTTAGTGAAAGATGAAAGAGTGCGAGTGTTATCTGAGTTTTTCGTTAGTTCCTGAGTTCTCATAAAGCATACAAATTAAGACTTAACTATTGATTTTCATATAATTTAGTCTTTTCGAATCGCCCTGCTCTGTCTATTATTGTTGTTTTAGTTTGATAGGCATATTTCTACATTTTAACTTTAAGTGAATAAATTTACTAAAATTACGTCACCTATAAAGTATACCCAACTCAAATCTGTTAGATATTATTTTTTCTTGTAGTTTGATTTTCTGGTTTGCCTTGTTTTGATCAGAAAAACGTTTCAACACCTAACACGCCATTTGCAGTGTCTGAGGGTTATTCTGTAAGTTATATCTTTTTAAACGTTTATCGTGAAAGGTGCAAGGATGGGGTCAGATTGTCAGAGGGACCCCTGTGAGTGAATTAAAGGATTGTCTGGGTTTTCTTGTTTGTTGTTTAATGTTTCTTTAAAGGATACAAATTGGGCCGGTTATCTATCATAATTTGAACGTTTTAAGACATTGTGGTATGTCCAATTTTGCTATTTTTGTTTTGTCAGAGGCGTTTCACCAACTTTACTAGTTTTGCCTGCGTTATTCAGTCTGTCACATCCTTTTGTCACTGAGTACATGTTTTGTAAAGATTAAGTCTGATTCTTACAATATCCTGAGTCTTCAGAGGTCAAAACAGCGATGATAGGTGGACCATCAATGTCTTCAAGCTTCCAAACTCAGAAGTTCTGCCGGCCAAATGGGCCTAACCGAGTGCGAAACTTTACAGAAGGAGGCTTTCTTTAACTCCAAACTCGACAGTTTCTACGTGACAATAAAGATTGTGGGAGAAATAAACAAAAAAAATTAATTATGCACGAACGATACGTTTTCCAGGGCTTTACTTTTCGAATCTCACAGGCGAAACCTTCTTGCTGTAGAAATCACTCATTGTGCCAAAGTTAATATAAATACTCAAAACAAACCAAAACTACAGTGATCAATTTTCTTTTAAGATCTAATGGTTAAATATATTCGATTGAACAAAAATGGTATTGCGCAGTGTGTCAATTTTTATTTTAATCGTATTCACTGAGAATTTTCATTTGTTAGTAAATTTAAATTAGTGTAAGCCGAACATCAGCAGTTAATTTGCCGAATAAAATTGACCAAATGATGATGACATTATTGGGATTATAAAAGAGTCGACACTGAAAGGTTAAGTCAGATTAATTATTAATGAAACGTTTACATAAATCGTTAATAATTTCCATAATTTTTCATAAAATCAATTAGAATATTATAGCGGCAAATTTCACGGTTGGAATGATTTGTTTTGAAGATGAAACCATTTGGAACGTTTTCATGCAAAGACCCCGTTGAACTTGCACTATAAAGTTATCTTAATTATAATTCCTGTTAATTATTTTTTTGGTTAATGTCAGAAAATTTCCATGTGTTTTTGTTTTTAAATGTAATAATGTGATGGCGTTAATATAATGATATGTAATATTAATCCAATAAAGTTTTTAATTTTATTATTTAAAAAAAACACATTCAAATCGTTGTTTAACATAAACCAACAATTTCAAATAAGGCTGATTAGTCTTAATAATTCCATGTTAAAAAATAAAACAATTAATTTTATTAAGCGATCGATAAATTTGACGTTTTAATATATGAAAAACGGTTAATTGTTATTATTTAATAATGGCTTACGAAATTTTCATTTTTTCAACCACATTAGGAAAATGTGGAAGGACCCTAACACATATTCGGATGGATATAACGTACTTTTAAGATTTTAAATTACATTGGATAGATAGATACAATAATCTTTTATGTCTGTGTCTTTGTCCTTAATCCATTAGGTCGATCTTTGAAAAGTATAAATTGTCACCTTCTTGATATTTGTTGGGCCTAGCTGGTGTCAGAGTCACAGATTTACTACCCTTGTCGGACCACATGTTCACCAACTATGTGTTGTAAAACTACTAACAGTTATTAACCCCTCCATCTCGCTTGTTAATGTGAGTTTCCCACCATGTTGTATACATTAAGAACAACAATGACAGAGGACCCTAAAAAAATTAAATAAGCACGCTATGACTTTATTATGGAATATAAATCGCAATCGGCCGAAACAGGCTCGGGAATAATATGAACGGTGTAATAATATGAATATAATTATTTTCTGCCAAATACTAACAAATTTTTATATGAATTTATTTTGTAATTATTACTTTCGTCAGAACATTTGTCAACCGGTTTGCAGGCTGGTTTAGAGAGTTTGTAATTTAAGGGTATTTAATTAATTTGTGGGGTAACGGGTGGGGTAGATGTTTCTAGATATAAAACATAGTCGGGTGTATTTGTTGGGAAAAAGAATAATTTTTTAACCAAATATTTCTGTAGTTTTTCAATTTTTGGCAAATTCCCGAATCCCCAGACTTACGATCCGTAACCTACTAATCTACAAATAGCTCTATTGAAAACTAATATTTTTATCAAGTAAAATGTTTATATTAATTTTTTCGAAATAATATTGACTGAAATCGGGCCTACTAATCGATTTCCTTGATGATCTAGGACTCACCGGTGTGCTACAAGAACAGAACTGAGGATACATACCTCTTAAAGGGGGGAGGGCGTCGGTGGCCACAACGGCCACGCGCTCATCACTGTAAGGTAAAGTTCCCTAGTTCGAATCCAGCAGCCCAAAAAAAGCTATTAAAGGGGGAAAAACATTGCACGCCCGGGATATTACATCTTTCATCTTGTCTGGGTCTCACGACACACAGAACCACATTGCAATACTTGTAGTAGTAATTTTTTTTGCTCATATTTTACTCAAAAGAAAAAAAATATATTTGTTTTTCGTTGAATACCAGCCCGCATTAGAGAACACTTTTCTTCTAATTATCACGTTTGGCTGTTCAATGAAGATCACCTCAAAACTTTGGTCAAAAAATATCGTTTCAGCTGAAATAACCACAAAAAAGGCCGAGACGAGATGTTTGACCAATTACCAAAGCAATAAACTGAAGCTAGAGAAAGAGTTATAACCACCAAGGGGAATGTGGATCTACCTAGCCAGGTGAAAGCAGTGAGGCTTACTACCCACCTTCTGCAAAATTAGATAAAATATTATTTTTTATTATTCATTATTAGCTCGGTAGTATCAGACAAAGTCTAAAGTACTTAATTATTATACATTTATAATAGATAGACAGATGAAGAGGAGGAAATCTTAGTTCACAGTGTTGTACAGGACTTACAAAAAATAAATTCTTTCTCTCGCTTAAAAAGAAAAGCTCAACAGGGAAACCATGATTGAGGGAACTTTTTAAAAGAACTTGAAGCTAAAGATTGAGTTATACCCACCAGGAGAACAATGGTTCATATTGAACACAGACAGTGCAGGTTCATTAGCCACCTATCTCTAAATCTGTTGACTATAAACTATCAGTTTTACATTGGCTACAATATGGCTGCATTATACTGTTATTAACTTGTTAGACCCATTTATGTTGGAGTTATTCTGGAGAACCTAAGTTTTAAATTGACAGAAAGCTTAAGTAGATTATGCTAGGAATATGGAGAAACGAGGTACTCAGTTATTGTATTATATAAAAAATTGGAAACTTCAGGACAATGAAAAGATAAATCGTACAAACATAATAAATAAGAGCAACTCTCAAAAATGTTGACGGTAATTGAAAAAAGCAAAAGCTATATCGTTAGTCATAAGTATCAGTAGAATAATGAACCTACGTGATGGACGCAATGTAGGTTCATCAGTAACATTATCTCTGAATTCCTGTCGTCAATTCGGTTTACGTTTCCGAAATTGAGTGCATCTGTCCAAATCCTTGTTTAATTTTCACGGATGACTCAAGACTATAGATAGCACGGGGTGTGCCAGGTATGATGCCCAGTAAGAAAAAAGCAAAATATATAAAGTTCCCTCAAATTTAAGGTTTTTTTTCTGCTGAAGTTATCACCATTTATAAAGATATTGCATGTGCAAATCTAAGTAGCCAAAATATTTTAGACTGTGTGTGTTCTCGATCTGGGAAATGTAAAGGAATAAAAGCACTTTGGATGCCAGGTCGATTTCAACCTCTGGCTTGGCTAAAAAAAGTATGCATTTTTAGAAGTTAGAATATCCAGTTACTAATGTGGTAGTACAAGACAAATAATTTAAATTCAGACAACGATTAATTTTACATTGGCTACACCATTAAGTATAAATTTGGTAGTACCCATTGGTGTTGAAGAACTATTAAAATTATAATGCATTGATCTGATTGGACGAAGCGCCGAACACGTCGGAAATGGAGAGAACCAGAGTCTCTCTTTGATGCTTCCTGAGGTTGAGAAGATTAACAAATTGAGAAAAATTGCGGTACATCGTCCACTCAGGCCACAGTATATCGTCTCGCATCATATCTGTTTCAACGCCAGTGAGCCTGTGTTTTATTCTATTTTTTTTTATTAATTAATGAGTTTGGTGTTTTGTTTCTCAGTTAAAAATGAATGTGCTGAAGCACGGCAGAGTCGCCATTCTTTTGTTGTTGTTCCTTTTTTTTATATTTTATTAAAGGTTCATTTGTATATACAATTGCAATCAAATCTTTTTTTTTTTTTTTTGATAAATTCCTTGTCACTATTTTTTAAACGGGGAAAGATCCGCAAAATCAACGTCGTAATTTATTGAGTTTCTCGATAGTACGACAAGTTCGTCATAAATATGGTAGCAGAGCATTAACCCGTTAGTGGCAAATAATTATTCCATTAAAAATTCGTTTAAAAAATAAAATAAAATAAAATCGAATAATAAATATTTTCATATTACCAAGTATCCTTTTAAATAAAATAAAAATAGCTATAAAAATAAAGAGTAATCCATATTAAATTAATATAATATTTCAATAACAATATCAATTAAACAAAGATAAAAGCATGACCAGGAAAAGCAAAATTCGTAGGCAACACGCACGATCGTTCATGCATTCTGCGATACGGGAAAATCTGTTGACTACTATCAAAGACAAACTTTTTTCTAACTTATCAGACCCAGAAGTTGCAATAGAAGTAGACACATTAAACAAGTTAAAACAAATCTTTGATCAGACAGTGAAAGAAATAACCGATACTCAGGACATAACGACTCCCATGAGAAATTACTTGTTGCCAAAAACCGACGATGTAACAAAAACCTTAACGGAAGATATTGATTTAGTAAATTTCAAAATTGCTCTCAGTGAATTGGAATTAGAATCCAAACAACTCGATAAAGTTGCTAGAAAATATGTAGAATTAAAAAATTCATCAGATAAAGATATAAATAATGCAAATTTACATTTTCCTCTACTTTCATTCAGCCAAAACCCAAAAAAGATTTTTTAGAACAACCTGAACATAAATTCCCAGACTTTACTATAGAAAATTCGATGATAGACAAATCAGAAGAAGACTCAAACATGTCTGAACCACACTCATATACATCTACTCCAATATTAAAGCGTAGGAAACATTCAAAAATTTTTATATCCCCAACCTTGGAGGAGAAAGTACTAAAATTGCCAAATTTCAAATTATATGACCTATATAATATATATATATGTATATATATATTATATATATTTATGACGAACTTGTCGTACTATCGAGAAACTCAATAAATTACGACGTTAATTTTGCGGATCTTTCCCCGTTTAAAAAATAGTGACAAGGAATTTATCAAAAAAAAAAAAAGATTTGATTGCAATTGTATATACAAATGAACCTTTAATAAAATATAAAAAAAAGGAACAACAACAAAAGAATGGCGACTCTGCCGTGCTTCAACACATTAATTTTTAACTGAGAAACAAAACACCAAACTCATTAATTAATAAAAAAAAAGAATAAAACACAGGCTCACTGGCGTTGAAACAGATATGATGCGAGACGATATACTGTGGCCTGGGTGGACGATGTACCGCAATTTTTCTCAATTTGTTAATCTTCTCAACCTCAGGAAGCATCAAAGAGAGACTCTGGTTCTCTCCATTTCCGACGTGTTCGGCGCTTCGCCCAATCAGATCAATGCATTATAAAATGAAGACCACAGATCTTGATAACAGCCGGCACTTTAATTGAATGTGTATGATCCAAAAAGAACGTTTTGTATATTAAATTTTTCGTAAATGTAGATGTAGGAGAAGTTTCACATGCTATAATTTACAGTTTTCAGTTAATAAATTTCGAAATAAGGTGGTCAATTAGTCTGTACTGTCTGTGTCCATCAGGACGAGCCATGGTTCTCATGGAGGTTATAACTGAATCTTTAGCTTCAAGTTCTTTTACAATGTCTCGTCAGTTATTGTTTCTGGGGTGAGCTTTTCTTTGTCCGTGATAGGAAGAATTTTATTTTTGTAAGTCCTTCACAACACTGTGTACTACGATTTCCTTCATCTGTCTATCTATTATTGTACAAATGTATAAAAATTAAGTGCTATACATTATCTCTGATACTACCGAGCTAATAGTTGTTGCAATGAAATAGAATTGAAAATTAAATTTTTTCCTAACGTCGCAGTTTAGTCTAAGTGCACTAGTTATTTTGATTCTCTTTAAATTCTGCCGGTCTACCAGTCGCCTTCTTGTCAAGACATACATACAAATAGAAAATTAGTGTTTCTTTTGATGTCTAAACCGGCAGGGGAAAACCATCTAAGGAGATTGCCTGTCTCAAACAACTTCCGTAAAGTGGCACAACCGCCTTCCCTTATGCAAAAAAGGCGATTTTCTTTAATATCGCCAGGATCTTCATTACTGCGGTAAAACTCGTAAATAAGCGGTTCTTGAAATAAATTTGTACAAAACATTGAGGCCTAATGTTCAACGAAGAAGAAAAACCGTTAAATCGATCTTAAAAATAAAAGGCTTTACAAATATGATGGTTTTGTAGATGAAAAGGCTAAGTTTTCAAAACAGTGGAACTATTGGCGAAGTTGAATGTAGGCCTAATCTTGAGAGTAATAAGTTAAGATAGTAGTAAGGCTCAGACCTTTCAAGAAAGTTTCTTGCACTAGATTGTGAATTTGTCATTACTGTCGCTAAATAACCGTTTAGTTATTTAACCTATTAACTATTAACTTTGATCATCTGTTCCTCCTGGTGGTTATATTTTATGCTAGCCGAAGCATTTTATTTGTATCCGATAGTTTTCTTTATTGAATTTATCTTTTGATATCTGTCTATTAACATAGTAACTGTGTATCGCTGTCTTTCTATTCAGGACCAGAGGTCATAACTTACGGTATCTATAAATTTATAATTTTTAAAGCTTTTTTTCTTTCATTTTTCCTGACTGAGAACACACAGATTAAAATCGTTTTCGCAACTTAAATTGTTTTGATTTGCGTATTCAATGGCTTTATAAATGGAGGTAACTTCAACAGAAAAAAAAGCTTAAATTTGAGGGAACTTTATATATTTTGTTTTTTTCTTGCTGAGGATACACCATGCCTTCCATAGTCTTTGAATTATCCGTGAAAGTTAAATAAGTATTTGGACATATACCATTAATTTCGGAAACGAAAACCGAATTGACGACCGGGAATCAGAGATAATGTCAATGATGAGCCTCCATCAGGTAGGTTCATTATTCTCCTGATTCTTATAACTAACCATATAGCTTTTGCTTCTTTTTTAAAATTACCGTTAACACTTTTGAGAATGACCCTTTAATTGTGTTTGCTGCATTTATGTTCTCGTTGCCAGTGAGGTTTTCATCTCCTTATCTAACACAGTAACTGTGTATTGCGTTTCTTCCTGTCCTGACATAACATATTTAGGCTTTCTATTTTATTACAATTTACAACGTAAGCAATCCAGACTATCTCCAATACAAATGGGTACAAGTGTATAATTAAAAATTTACAAAAATAACCCAATGTAAAATTATTTATCTAGATTTAGAGATAAGGTGGCTAATGAACCTGCATGGTCTCTGTCCATCAGTAAGATCCATTGTACTCCTGGTGGTTGTAACTCAATGTTAACTATTACGATTTTCATCTCTTCATCTGTCCATCTATTATAAATGTATAAAAATTAAGTAGTCTAGGCTATCTCTGATACTACCGAGGTAACAATCAATAGTTACCGCCTTTGTAAAATTAATAGTTTATCTAGTTTTGGAGAAGGTGAGTGGTAAACCTCACTGCGTCCACCAGGCTAGGTAGATCCACTTTACTGTTGGTGGTTATAACTCTTTCTCTAGCTTCGGTTTATTGCTTTTATGGTGATTTCAACTGAAACGCCATTAGACAAAACGTTTAAGGTGATCTTGGTTGAATAGCCACACCATCATAATTATTATAATTGATAGTTACTCCAGACTATGTCCAAATAAATGGTACCAACAAACGAATAATTCGTAGCGTAGCCAATTTAAAATCTATAGTTTATCTAGGTTTAGAAATAAGGTTGCTATTGGACTGCATCCATCAGTAAGGGCCATTGTACTCCTGGTGGTGATAACTCAATCTTCTGTTTCAAGTTGTTTTATAGCGCTCCTTCAGTTATGGGTTCTGGGGGGAGCTACCATTACCCTGGTTTAGTGAAACGAATTAATTATTTGTTAATTATAGAATATAGAAAATAATAGATCGAAGAAGATTTTATGTTGCCGGACTCTGTCATTTTGTATCTATTTAATTAATTTTACAAATTTACAAATGACTTGCTTTTGGAGAAGGGAAGTTTGTATGTTTTTTAAAATTATTTCACGTTTCCTCCTCCTCGCTTCGATTTGATTCGGCCACTACTTAAAATCCCGCCCACGTGTCACGTTAAATTCAATACAAGCAAATATAATTTAAAAAAGACGCGAGAAATCAAATTTACAACATCACTTACGATAAATTCCGTAAATTCCATTCAGACTATTCGAGTAAAGGAATTTATGTTCTCGGGAAATTGTTCCTTTTCAAGGTCTTAAATTTCAATAGACGTATTATTTGCCAATTTCAACTTCGGCAAACAATCATTCGGGACGAATAATTCATAAACAACTTGTCTTACAATCTCTTAGAAAGTAATGTCATCTTTATTGTTTAATCAACGTAACGATAACATAGTTGCCATCTATCTACACAGCTACGAACCCATTTGAACACGAGTCAGTCTCCTCCGGCCAGTTTTTACATCTTCACTAGATGATTACGGCATTGTCCTTGATAATCCCTTTAAAGCCGACTTCAATTGTCTACAGATACGAAAGGCCTCAACCTCCAGTCCGGCGTTGTTACCTTAGCACTTGTGCCTCGACCATTTTTGCAACAAGGCTCGAGACCTAAATTGGTTAGTTCGTCTGTAAGTTGCATATTGCAGCTTTCCTGCCTTGAGCCGAGGGTCGGAGGTTTATTGAATATTGCAATGATCCAGAACGGTTGTTTAATCACTTCGGCCCAAAAAAAGAAACAAACAGAAGGGGCATTTAATACTTGGAACAAATTGAAGAAAACGTAAAAAACTCATTTTCTGCAAGGAGAGCCAAGAAGTGCATATTTTTGAATATAGTTGTACATACATTAATGAATTTGAAAGTGTAATTACTTCAATATGGAAATTCCTGGTGCTCCTAGTAAATTTTTTTATGACAACCTTATGTTTGTATGACTTGACGTGGGATGTCGGTAAGAGGGTATCGACGCGTCGCGCCGCAGTCTTGCTGCCTTCTAGGGTACGCGAATCGCAAAAGACTTTTCTGACGAAGCGTAAAGTATCCGTAGATTCGACTTATAATGTTTCATTGACGCGGCGTCGAATTCGTCCACTAGTCGGGTAGCGTAAACACAGTTCAATAAATAGATTTTTAAACTTAGTCATTTTAAATTCAGCTTAATTGAAGCCCTTGGGCTAACACATGATTGGAATCCATGGCCGTAAAACCTTTTAGCAAATAGAACACTTTGCCAAAG
Organism: Cimex hemipterus; assembly: GCA_039619505.1. NCBI lineage: Eukaryota > Metazoa > Arthropoda > Insecta > Hemiptera > Cimicidae > Cimex > Cimex hemipterus. The sequence continues at coordinate 28,414,663 of CM077105.1, read as the reverse complement.
AGGATTTTCTCATTCGGTAATTCCCTCTGGTTTATTATTATTGTTATTACTTTGCAACAGCGCTAGAAAGCTACTAGCAACTAAGTTGTTTTTATGAATTTTTTATTATCAAATTATTATAGTGAGGTAATAAGTAAATAATAAGTAATAAATGTTAATTAAAGTCCTATCACAGCACTACTTGCTTTCTCCAATAGGGTTGAAATCACTAGACCATCGGCACAGGAGCGAATGTCGGAAAGGGTAGGGATGAATGATGTTGGTCTAGGGGTTACAGATATGCCTGTAATTAACTTATTTAACTTAGTTTTGAAGATAAATGGGATTTAGAGTGTGGATAAAGTTGGGCCCAAATTAGGAGCAATGGTTCCAAGGATTTTGATTTGGAGAAATTGGATTTTTTGGAGTTTGGATTGTCACAGTCTAATTCACTACGTCTATAAGGCGTTTATTTTGCAGTCTTATCAATTGTCGTATGTTCAGTATTATTTTTGTTTATTCATTTATTTAATTAATTTTTTGTAGAGTATAAATGGTTCTGTTAATCTTTTGCCGATGTAAAATCCCAACTAGCGGACGAGATTATTTGCCGGGTGAGGAACCGAGATGTATTTTGAGATACGGCCAAGGGTGAAGGTAATTTAATATTCATCCTTCATTTGTTGAATATGTTCCAAACTGGACAGACATTGGCCCTGGATGACTCTAGCGGCCACTACTGCGACTGGGTCGATTAGGTGGGATACGAAGTAGGGGACTTGGGCAAAGAATCGAACGATTTTGAAATGCAGTGGCTAGGTTCTTTAGAAGTTAGAACTCCCACAGTTTTATTCCACGCGAAAGTCTTTTGTCGATTACAAAGTCTCAGACAGCGGACGACATTGGTAGCTGGGAGAGGAAAAGAATTGAAGTAGATTAGAGAAGGGGTGAAAGTTATTTGCTAGGATTTGGTCTCGTTGAGTCTCTCTTCCAAACAAGAAATATGGCTTGGATGTTTCTGAAGGTTCTACTTCATCTCCGTTTTTTATATATCGTAATTTATCCGGATTGGTAAGAACTATGTGCAAAACATAGTGTTAGAAATTGGAATAAATGATCAGCAACTGAATGAGCACCAGTCGAATTCAAGTGGACAATAACATTATATGCTCTCGTCGACCCCCAGAACCAGTTTCACTACGTAGTCGCTAATAATAGAATGTGACCAACAATGCTGCCTTGCGGAACATCTGATTCATCTAATGGGTGGAAAAGAGTGATGTTCCGATTCGTACAGGAAAGAATGTAAGATTTCAAGATGAGGTAATAATGCAAGGCGTGTCACTAGATACAAGCAATCATGCTTAGGAAGCACCCTTGAAACAGTCCTTCAGCTCAACTGAAGATAATTCTGTCTACTGCCCCATGACACTATTGAATTATAGATTTAGAACCCTATAACCTGAACCCGAAACATTGCAGCTTTGAAGGGCTTTCAAGGATTTTGCCGAGTTATGTTTGCAAACTGATGCCCGATCTAGGGCTTTGGTCTGTGTGGTTAGGGAATGAGTTTTACGATTTTGTTACTAGCAGTAAAGTTTTAGCAAGTGGAACACTTTTACAAGGAGGATTTCCCCATTTGGTAGAAAGCCCTGGATTAAAATGCAAAATGTTTTACCTTCAGCGCTGGCCACAATGCTGAACCGTTCTCAATTATGTAACCGTAGTATGGTAATTCGGCGTGGAAAATGTCCGTTTTAAAATAATATCTCTTAGGCTACGAAAAGCTGGCAATAATTACCATTTCTCAAAAGTGATTTAATCAAGGTTTTGTATAAATGACAGACTCCAATGTTTAGCTAAGATAGATTCATGAAAACCAAGGTTCTTACAAAAATAATCGATATTTTTCACTTACGGGGTTCAATGATCTCGTCGGGTAAACAATTCACCGGTTGAAGTTTCATTTTGTGTTCTGCCTTGATCAGTAGGTTGTGGAGACTGAATAGTGGTAAATTAACCCCTAGTTAGTTGTAAATTATTCTCTACCCTTTGGATACAACATACTAATTAATGGTAGCATAATTAGACATGCAGATGTGTTAGCTCAGAGGAGTCTCTTTGACGCGATGCCTGTTCAATTTGTAAAACGTAACAGAAGTCTTTTTCTCTTTAGGAGGGATGATTTCATTTCTCACCGCAAAACTGATTCCCTTCATCTCTGAAGTTCCTAAATAGTTTTTCCTTTTTCCCGTATTACCTTGACTTTAATGCTATATACAATCGCAATATACTAAGTGCGGCTTTTTGAAATAAAAACAGCCCTCTTTTTGTTAATGCTTTTTATCGAACGACGTTATTTTTCTTTTGAACATAGAGAAAGGATAAACAAGTAAGAGGAGAATGTAAAATTTGTTACATATAGTGGTGAAGAAGAGTGTAAGGATAAATAATAATAGTAAAATTACTAAATTCACAATATAAAACATTTTTTATGTTTTTTTTAATGTTTTGTTTTTTTGTTTAATTTATTCAATTTGCACCAACATGGATAATGTTTAGTTTAATTAAAGTTCATATGTTTTGTGATATAAAAGTTTTGAAACTATTAGACTATTAGAATTTAGTTAGAGAGTATTTAAAGTAGAGGTTTAATAATAAAAAAACTTCATTATTCATGACTAATAAGTAATAAAAAATTAGACACTAGTTCTGTGTGTTAATCCTTGTGTGGATGGAACAATCGAGAAGATAATAGGTCAGGAGATAATCAGAGAGATCATCTTTCAAAATAACCCAATCCACAGAAAATACTGTAAACTCATTCGATAAAGAAAATTACAAAACGACGGGAAAAAAATTATCACTGTGCTGCTTCTTGGACGAAGCAGGCGCTTTGATGAATCACGTCAATCCATTTATACGATAAAAGAGTCCTTAAACTATAGACTAGCACCAAGGGGAGTACTATAACCACTTTTACGGATGTTAGTGGTTGATGTCTTGACAGTAGAGCTAAATAGACTTGGATACTCTACTGTAGGTGTTGCTGGTGATCTAATCTAATAATAAAAGGCAAATTTGAAATAAAACTGTTTCATATTAAATATAAACCTTTCATATTTTTATAAGTTGGGGTGACGATATTGGTGTCAACCCTCCAGTTTACTGCGATATAATGAACCAGGTCGTCTTTGACCATGAATCTTCAGTTTTTTGATGTCTGCTTTTTGCCTTGTTGCACTTCCAAAAAGCTGCAAGTCCTCTGAGATAGTAACCTAATTGGTGCGTAATTCACTGTATACCATCATATGTATATACACCCCACTAGTAAAGTTGCTGAAGTAAACATACTAAAGGTGTTGCAACATGTTAGCGAAGGTTTGAAGTTAATTTGGTTTGATTTTAAGATACGTAAAAGGAGAGTTGCTAGATTATCAGCTGTTAACTTGTTTTGTCCATTTTTTTATCTTTTCGGTTTTCAAATTTGACTTTATTACGAGCACCTCTTTTTTGAGCAAAGACCCTCTAGACCTGCATCACTATAAAACTCGGCATTAATACATTTAACCTGTTTTAATGATAGTAATAAAATACTATCAAAGGACTGTACTATTGCCACTTTTATGGCTGTTGCCCTGATTGTAGAACTAAATAGACTAGGATAGTTTACCACACCTGATGACCTAGTACAAATAATGAAGAGCAAGTTTTACTGGTAAGTTTCATCTGAAATGCAATGTTCTCTCGTTATTAGAAATTATTTATTTGGTAGATTTAGTGTGGTAGTAGAAAGATGCTGGGACCGAGCAAACCGAGCAAAACTACACTAAAACCTTTTGTCAAAGAGAAGGGGCTTAAGTTAAAAGCAGTGGTACCGATGCGTACAAACAAGGACGGCTATCGAAAGTTCAGGTTCATAGGACAAAACGAAATACATACTGACTGAACTGAGAGAAAGCCACTATCATAGAAAAAATAAAAATACATTATACGGTTACGAATATGTCGACAAAATGAAATAAGAATGTTATGATGACCCTTTCAAAATTAAAACAGGTTTGGAAGAATAAAAACTCTGAAAATAGTATAGGGATTATTCTGGTACTGGCTCAAATTTAGAGCTAATGAAATTCCAAGGTCCCACACCATCAATTTTTTAATCTGAGTTCCAAGCTCATGCCTAACCGGCATTGGGGCCGTCTTCACTGGGGCCTCGCGGGTTTGTTGAACTACTCAAACGCGTGTCGATATTACACCATCAGTAAGGAAATGTTTCTTTGTTGAGTCTTCATTGAAGATGGCACAATGCCGAAACGCATTTCAACAGTACAACAAACCCGCGGGTAGAAGACGGATTCAATAAGTGACACAATGTCTGTTCAGATTCGCAGACCAACAACCAGCATCATCTCTGTGTTCCAAGCTATGTTATTAAGTGCTGAAGAAATACTGAAAAGCACCACTGAAGGTACTCGTCATCTTCCTTTAACTTAAAGCTTGTTTGAATGCCTAACATTTGTCCAACACCTGGGGAAACGCAGTCAGGGATGTGGCTGTCTAGATATGAGGGGACTGAATGAGATGCCCAGGTTGATAAACAATCAAAAGCAGGATCAGCCCTATGTACTTAAAATTTTATGACTTTATTTAAATTTTTGGATTGCTTTACATTCTGTTCAAGTGCCACCAACAACAGCCGACTCTTCGGACTAGTTTAGTTAGTTTTTCGATAATAGTGACAATAATACATGTATTTCGTTGGGTTTCAAAACTTTCAAAACAAATTACAAACTAAACTATTTTCGCCATCATTATCCACCTTTATATTGAGCTTCGTAAAATAGCTTGAGTCCAATACAGCAAAAACATCAGACGTTACAATATCAGCAAATTTTAACAATCAACTATTAATTAATTAACTTTCATTTTTTTGTAACATCCTCGGCTGTTATCACAAATTTAAAATAATTTTATCTCAGTCGTGTCGTTGCGATTTTATCTGAACGCTTTTTTATACTGCAATTGATCTGGCCTTCCTGATACAACCCGCTCTTTTTCTTCTCAGATTATATATTACTCGGATTACAACAGGAGTTGACTATTGTAAAAGGAGTGTTTGAAACAATTAAAACAAAGTGAGTGTTTGCTATGTGGAAGGCCGTTATTTTTTTACAAGTAGATTTAATGTTTCCATATCGGAAATGATATGTAAATTTTATACTAGAAAAGACTGTTGTGTGTGCATGCCTTTGTGTCACTGTGCTATTTTGCAAACTAAATTGATGTCAGTCTATGTGCTAGTTTTTTCTTTCCCTTATATCTCTGGTGAATATATTTTTCTCTTCTTTCTTCCTCACCTAAAAGATCTATTGACTTAGTCGATAAACTACCCCTCCCCTTACGCAGTTGAGAGCTTTCAGGGGTTTCTGACTGGTCTATTTAGGAACTAATACCTGACTAGAGATTAGCATGTTATCGGCGTTTTTGATCATGACATAACTGTTGACAAAAAGTTAGATTTGAAAAAGAAAGGACGAAAAATATGATCCAAGTAGAATAAAATTCAATTTCACCGGACAATTTTCATTCTAGCACTTTCAAAAGTAATGCGGACTTTCACGCAAACTGCGCTAATTATTTAAACAGTGCTAAGCTTGGTAAAGTCGAGGCTTATTGTGACTCAAGTATGCTATTTTGGAACTAGTAGCACACTCGAGATTAGCGTGTTATCGGCAGTTTTGTTCATGATGTAAATGTTGAAAAAAAGTCCGAATTGACCATAAAAAGAATGTGGTCAGAGCAGGATAAAATTAAACTTCACCTAACAATTCCATCAAGGCACTTTATACAGATAATGACGAGCAAAGCTGACCAGGTTCACCATACCGCTTCGTATTTCAACAGTAAATCTCACAATGAAACAACAAACAAGGGCACACAAATTTCTTTTCTCCATTTAGAACGGTTCACATCTTTTAAGATATTATAATAAAAAAAATTTCTCCGCCATCGCTACCGGTGATTGTATTGACCCCTTAGGGACCTCTGTGACAATGGCCGGAACTGATTTGAAATTCAAAATTATAAAGGCATCGTCCGATCGAATTCTGGATAGCCTCCAGGCGATGTCCTCGTTGTGCATCTCGGCATAATCACGACTTGGGCCGCCATAAAAATCTGAACGGAGAATTATTCGGATACGTAAAGCCGTTAATCAAACCCAACTGATAACATTTATTTCTATATTTACACTGACGGACGGAAGAAATTCTAAGGCGATTCCACAAATAAGCCCTGATTAAATCTCCCTCCCTTGGTAAAGTAATCAGCAGATCGCAAACACTGTTATTTTAACTGTTCTATTTATTATCATCATTTAACGTCATTTTTACATCAGTGCAGGTGCATTATGAGTACACAGAACACATAAGAAAAGGATCGAGTAGATTAAAAGATCTAAGGCATGAACTTTTCAATTTTTTTCTTAAAATGTTAATAACAACTTTAATTTTCGTAATGTCATCAGAAGACTGCTAACTTGAGAAAATGATTATTTTGGGAACCTTTTCATCATACCGCTTTACATTATGAGGGGGTTAAACATAAAACATCTTTGAGGAAATGCGATGTGCGATCCAGGTGGTGTGTAGCCAGTATTTCTCCATATACGACGTACTTTAGTTTTCAACAGTTGCTCTTGTGGTTCGCACAAAAATACGTTTTAATTTAGAAAAATTACTTTTTATCTCTCATACTTAAAAATATATTATGATAATAATTCATAAAGCATAACTATTTAAAAAAAGGGTAAATACAATAGTTGTACTGGTTAACAACGGAATACTAGTTCTCACAAAACCCATTAGATATATTCAAATTAATGATTATACCAAACTTTTGAACACAATGGAATAAAAAAAACGAACCTACTTAATATAGCAATCAAAATCTCATAGTAAAGAGAATTCTTCCAATCCTACATTCTCAAAATATAGGGTGTCCCTTGAAAAAGGTGTCAATTCTTCAAAAGCATTGTATAGTACTATGTCTATGTTTACATCCGTAGCTTTTTGTTTACATCTGGAAGGGAGGAGATATTTAACCCTTGTTTTTCTGTTAGTCCTTCTCTGTATACCATAAGCGACACCACGTTAGCACATTAATCCATTGTTTTGCACTCCCTCTTTTTCTTTTTCTCCGCGATGATGGTAATTGATTCCCAAATGTTTTATTTAATAAGTTCGAGGACTTAGGATACTTTTTTAAAGGCAGAAGGACAACAACGGGCTCCTTCCTCTGCCATGGGGGAGTGGCCCGACGTGGTCCCGTGGTCCTCCGGGTCGGATGACCATATGTACGGATGGGAGTTTCTCAACCGTAAGGTAATGTGAAACGATGAACCAGACCAATATCAGGAGCTGATCTCAATAGTATTCGAGATATTTCACTTTTCATGTTACTTCAACCTTTACAGTTTTATTCCATAAAGTCCCCGTATCTAACATAATATTCATCCGACTGTAAGTTTGGTAGAGGAGGAGTAGGAAGGAAAACAACATGATATTCGTTTTTTATTGAAATCTTATGCAAACAAAGTAAAAATCAATTAAAAGATAAAATATATGTAAGCTCAAAGATATAATACATAAGCTCAAATCTGCGCATGCATGTACCTAGATACACGCATGCACAGAATTGAGCCTATCGCTTCCCGTAGCCCACCGACAATTCCAGCATTTTAAAATTACAATATATCGCCGGCAGACCTCAAGAATCACTCACCCCGGGTGTTGGCAGTCTGGGACCAGACATCAATTATCCATTTGACCGCCGAGGTTAAGTTCCAGGGGCTATCAACAGCTAGGCCATTTCAGCTCCCATCGCAAACATTTCCTAAATCCATTCATACTCTCATTCACTCTCAAATATGTTCTTTCTTATTTACATATCACTCACTCAGTTAGGCGGGTGGATTATTCAATTGGAGTACTCATACCTACATCACTCTTTTTACCTAATAACTAACCTAATTGAAAGTCGATGGATTACTCAATATCCCACCGTCGACACATTAACTCTAATAAACATTCACTCTCAACACACAGAAGGGTACACAACAACCTACTCTCAACGTTTTCCCATAACTCTCTTGTATCTCACACCCCAATATGATCCTAAGACTGCGTCTTAAGACTGGTGGTGGTGCGATGGACCCAGATTCTTCAGTCCCAAGCATTCATGTTATTAAGTGTCACCCAAGGACAAGTTTATCTCAGGGTCATTGGAGCCATGAACACAACGCCAACTGTTTCCTTGGATTTGCTGTTAAGCCACTTCATATTTAATCCAAGGAGAAGCCATAGCAGCAACCACGCAGGCTCATAAATGGACAAGGATAAGTCGTGTAAATAAAACTAAAGAAAGGAAATACAGGCAAATATCGGCATGACAAACGATGCCACTACTCCAAAATACTCTTTTACTAAAAAGTACAAGGTAGTGATACCAGAACGTAAGAATGGGCCAAAGGAACACCGCTAAAGACAAACTACTACTGGTACACTAACGGCTCCAAAACTGACAAGGGCACGAGTGCTGGAGTCTTCGGCATAAATCCAAAGACCTAACTGTCAGAAAACTAGGTAAATATGCTACAGATTTTCAGTCTGAAATAATAGCGATTGAAAGCTGCGCCAGGGAAATAAAAAGGCTAGAAATACATTCCCGAAAGAGCCCTGGCCTCATGTGAGGTGAAGGCAAAAACCTTCATAGAAGACCTGACAGAAGTCAGCGACCCTAATGACCGGCATGGGTTCATGGGCATTCGAGGCATAAAGACGAAGAAAACTACATGCCAAAGACGGAGCCAACATGGGCACTCTAGGTCCTGAACCTGTGGCTTAGCTCCTACCGCAAAACAGGAAACATCTTAAAATGGATCTTTAATGAGTCTAAAACCTGGTGGAACAGTACCGAAGCACAAGGCATGCGAAAAGATTCATAGATGAACCATCTGCAAAACTTACAAAGAAATTATTAGTTAGCAACCGCGATCGAACCAGGGAATTGCTATTTAAAGAAGCGCATGCACCCGATAGGAGTACAGGCAGAAGAAACATAGTGCAGATACTGCCAGGAATAGGAGGAGACCGCCGGGCACATTTTAGGTTTCAGTGAAAGTCTATGTAGGGGTACGTGCAACTATGACAGGAAATGCAGCTAGCAAAGCTATGGAATTTTATTAATAACCTGAAGCTGGCCAGTGAGTTAAAAAACAGGGGAGTACGATAGAATCTACTAAGGTCGAGGCACAGAAGGCCTTGTAGCCACTTGAAATTTTATGTAATCAATGGAAAGGTAACTAAAAATCCTTCAAAATTCATTTGTGTTTTTATTGTAACCAACGAACAAAGAACACTATCAGAATATAAACTTTTACGAATTTTTGTCTAAAGTTGAAGATTTTCTTGGTTCTGTAAATATTGACACATAAGGCGCTTTCAGAAAAGCTGTCCATAATGATGCTTTAAACCCAACTCAATTTTTCAAAAGTGAACTATCACTAGTGTAAAATGTACGTTTAAACGTGCTAAAAATGTACATTTTTGTTTCAATACAGTTTAAAAAATAGATAATAAAATATTGATATTCCTAGTGAAAGTGATACAAAAGGAAACAAACACTTACTTTGGAGGAAAATCTAAGAAAAACGAAAAAGTATCAATTAAATTAAAATTTTAAAATAGTAAAAAGATGTCAGGCTTGCTTTCTTCACAAAATAAAGCATAGGTTATAATAAAAAACAATAAATAAAAATGAATCTAATAGAGTTTTTAAAGTTCTTCCCATCGATGCAATCAAACATACAGCAAGATTTAAAGATGAGAAAGGTTGAAAGTATCCTGAATAGTGAAATATCTGGAATGCAATTGAGAACAGAGGTTTTTTAGTCTAATTTCACATATAGGATAATCTTTCAGGAAAATCTACATGCGAAACTGTCTTGTAGGTACCCAAATATAGACCACTCTGAGTGGTTTTACTTCTTTTTCTATTGTTTTTAATAAATAAATTTCCTTTCTCAGTGTTTCATGCCTAGTTTTTGAAATCTGAAAGAGGATCCGGACTGCCCACTGAAGAAAGCGAACTGCCCCTAAGGACACGATTAACTGAATAACACACAGTTCGGACGGATTCCAATCGTCGTGGTCTGCCCGGTACTGTAGTTTCAAAGACCAAGTTCTGTATTGCACAAAAAAAAAAAACTATGATACTGGTCTGACATATATAACCGATGGGAATAGACGGACCAACGGGATCCATAGACGAAACTTGAACATTTCAGATTGAAGCCTATAGGTCACACTGTTATGTTTATGCTAATTAATTATTCTTTTCATTTAAGGCTTTTGGTTGAGATGAAAAATTATTATCACATACGGTTTTGAGCTCAAGTGGTTAGAGTAGTGGCATTTTGAGCCGAAGGTCGTGGGTTCGAAACCTGCTAATATGGGTTATATTTACGTATGGTCGTGGGCAGAAACTTTCTTATTCATTTTGGCGAAGTCTTTTCTTTTTGTTTCATTAGGTACGTGACTTTAACCTGATCCTTAAAAGTCAAAAATAAAAGATGATTAAATAAAGATGTATTCGAAATAAGATTATGGGTAGAACATAATCCATAGATTGAAAAAATGAGACGGACTTATAGAAAACTGCGGCTTGGCGCAAAATGTTCACGTCCAAAGAGTTCATCACCCGCAGACCCCAAGGAAAAAGCAAAACAAGAGAAATTCAGTACGGTCATTAGAGCTATATTAAATTATGGAGCACTAAACAGCATGAATATCATATGCACTGCTAGATAGCTTTTGCCGTTTTTCAATTAGCTTAACTGAATGCATTTAGATGGCAGAATGGCGAGAATTATTTAACAAAACCTGCCTATCTTTCTATCTTTACTCTTAATTTTAATGGAATACATTTGCTGTTTAAGAACAATTAATTATGATTGGATTTGTTCAAGACTATAAAAGCGTGCGCCCTTCTCACAGTGCAGACAAAGGTATCTTAATTTTCTTGGCTAGTATGTGAGGTATTGCTATAGCCGGGGAGCTTATTTGTTCCATTGATGGGAAGGTCAAAGGACGGGTTTAATCTCGGTGAAGTCTCCTCCACCTCATTACCAACAAGTTGCTCTCAACTCAAGAGGCTCTAGCCGACTCCTCGACTCGGTTATTGTCACCGACATTAGGCTCTGCTGCTGTGGAAACTGCTCCTATGAATTGCATAACTTAAACTAAGAAAATTCAATAATTACCAGCTTTTTAGCATGAAATTCTTCATATAATAGTTTGACGTGAAAGATCATTTCATGACCTGGCCGATTATAGAGATTTTAGTACGGAATAAAAATTGATGGAGGGGTTTCATTTCTGGTTTTGCCTAATAGATTAAGTATTTCTGTTCCTTCTGTTTGACCTAATGGACTTAAAATAAGAATTTCATGTTAGAATCGATGACTCAATTCCTTTTCTCACGCCTCATACTCAAGCTAATAGTAGTATGTAGTTAAATATCAATGGTGATCGATAACTTTCAGTGAGTTATTGAGGTAATATATATTGGTGTGATGATTTATATGATCCACTGCCAAATGTTGAAGGCGTTTGTTGAATCTTGGGCCTACAAAATATTTCGGTCAGACGGTGCAATCGTGTCATTCTAAGAATTTATTTTCGCAGACCCCTCATGGTAAGCCGTGAAAATTATCTTTTGGATGACGCAAAATACGATAGGACAACGTTACCCTCTCGATGAAAAAACATTGTACGGTCTTAATTAAGAGAAAATATTGTCGGATTTCCCCCCCTGTTATTGAGAAAGCTAGGGTCCTTTTAGTCAATGAAATTTCAAACTGTCACTTCCGACCTCGGTCCATTACAAACTTTATCACAGACTGCGAAAAAATCGAATTTTTTAAAACGCGTTGTTGACCAAAAATGTGACATTATCGAGAAATCACCGAGACATTGACCCGCCCTCATGCTAATTAATCATTTCTCCGATTCTCATTTTATCAATTGCTCCACATAACGACGAGATTAGACAAAAATACCTCAACTAGAGGAAAAATACTTAAAAACAACTTTCAGTTGTAATCTGAGTTTCTGCGGGACAGTATCTCCCTCACTCTCCCTCATGAGATCTATATCTAAATTACATAGTTTGGCGTTCTGTATGAGAGAAGGTAGGCAATGAATTTATTGTTGAAGTAAGAGGCGTGGCGTCTTTTCACAGAAATATTTGTGCTCAATGTTAAAGAAGGATGTGATTGAAGGATCGACTGACTTTATGGAAAACGTATCGCCCAGAATTATCGTTAATTATTATGATGTGACTTGCCTCAAATTGATATGACTTGAGACAAAACGTCAGTTATACATTGGATTTGAACCATATATGCAGGAATCATCTTGCTTCTCTAAATTTTAACAATAAAAGAGAAAATACGATACCAATTATACCTTTCCCCCCTCAAAAAATACTCGTTTCCTCAGGCGATAGTTCGATGTTTAAAAATTTTCTACTTGCAGAATGGGAAAAAGTGAATGTTGAACATATCCGTTATTCTTATCAGTACAATCTACCCAATTATAAAGTTTATCACAAAAAAAAGCCTATTCACTTTTTCCCAAAGTAATGCTTTTTTTCGTCGGAAGTAGTTCTATCGGATTCAAATGATGAATAACTATTCTTTTTTTTTGTCACGATTAAAAATGAGATTGTGCATTTTACTAAATAAAAAGACAAAAACTATACCCGCTTAACAAGAAAAAGGTTTAATTTTTACATAGAAATTTAAGTAAAATCGTTTCCTTACTATCAGAATGCGATGGAAATGTCGATATATTGCTTTTAGTCCTGATCAATACAATTTAAGGGGGTATTAGGGTATATTTTACGGAATTAAAAAAAAATTCACCCACTAGACTTTTTTTTACTTTTTCCAGGCAGTTTTCTACTATCGAAATGGGCAGAAATGGAGATTAATCCAGTCAGTAGTCCTGATTAGTATAAACTGAAAGTAAACTTCGTATATTTTTACGAAATTAAAAAAACTCGCACCCACTATACTTTTTTGTTTTTACTTTTTCCAGGCAGAATTTAAAAATGTAATTTTCCTCAGTCAAAATGGGACAGAAATGGAGATTAATATTGTCTATAGTATATATTTTCCGAAATAAAAAAAAGCCGCATCCGCTATACATTTTTTGTATTTGATTTTTCTGTAGGTAGTAGTTTAAAAAATTACTTTTTCTGCCATCAAAAAGGGACAGAAATGGAGATTAATATTGTCTATATTATATATTTTCCGAAATAAAAAATCCCACCCTCTGAGTCTTCTGGTATAAATTGAAAGGGAAATTAGAACACATAATACGAAATTTAAAAAAACCGCACCCAGTGTACTTTTTTTTTTTACTTTTTCCATAGACAGTAGTTTAAAAAGTAGTTTTCTACTATCAAAATGGGACAGAAATGGAGGTTAATTCAATCTGTAATCCTGATTAGTATAAATTGAAAGTAAACCTCGTATATTTTTTACGAAATTTAAAAAAACTTGCACCCACTACTATAATTTTTTGGTTTTACTTTTTCCATAAGCAGTAGTTTAAAAAAGTACTTTTCTACTATCGAAATGGGACAGAAATGGAGATTAATATAGTGATTTTTATTGTTACTTTTTCCATAGGCAGTAGTTTAAAAAATTCCTTTTCTACTATCGAAATGGGACAGATGTGGAGATTAACATTGTCTGCAGTATATATTTTCCGAAATTAAAAAAATCCCACCCTCTGAGTCTTCTGGTATAAATTGAAAGGGAAATTAGAACACATAATACGAAATTTAAAAAAACCGCACCCACTATACTTTTTTTTTTGCTTTTTCCAAAGGCAGTAGTTTAAAAGTAGTTTTCCACTATCGAAATGGTATAGAAATAGAGGAAATTCAATCTATAGTCCTGATCAGTATAAATTAAAAGTGAAATTAATATGTATTATACGAAATGAAAAAATCGCACCCACTGAGCGTTGGTTTTAATTTTTTCATAATGCAATAGTTTGAATAAAAAATTTTTTTTTCTATTCGAAGTTGTCGGAAATGACGACTACTTTTTTTTTGCTAATTGCAAGGGAAGTTATTATATATTTCACTAAAGGAAAAGTTACAAATTACACCCAGAATATCTTTATGTTATTAATTTTTCCATTTGCAATAGTTAAAAAAAGCTTTCTATTGTCAAAATGGGGGAATGACGGTTGATATGGTTTTTAGTCTTGATCAATAAAAATTAAAAGGGAAAGTATCACACTTTTTACTAAAAACAAAGGAAAACAATCTCACCCGTTTTCGTTTTTACCTTTTATATAGGTAGTAGTTAAAAAAAAGTACTTTTATACTATCTAAATGGGACAGAATAGAAATAATACTGTCAATAGTCCTGATCAGTATAAATTGAAAGAGAAATTATTATATTACTATATAATATTAATATTTAATTAATAATAATATCTAATTATATTATATTTATTAATTATTATAAATTATCATAATATAATTAATATATTAATATAATGTTTATATTATTACTTTATCATATTATAAAATGTTACTATATGAAAAGAAAAAAAAATCGAATAGTATACTTTTATGTTTTTAACTTTTCCATTGGAAATGTTAAAAAAATTTTTTTTTCTAATATCAGCGTTGTATGGAAATAACGATTAATATTGTTTTTTGACCTGGTAAGTACAAATTAAAAAGGAATGTGTACTTTTTACTAATTAAAACGACAAAAATTCCACCCACTTCCAGGTTTCTAATAACGAAGCGGGATAAACATAAAGGTTAATATTATTCGTTGCCGTGGTACAAACTATGGGGAAATTCAAATTTTATGAATAAAAAAACCAAATATCACTCCCCGAATATAGTTGTTATTAAGAAATTATTTTTCTATATCGCGATTGGATAAAATTAAAGAGTATCTGATATTCGATGTCACGATGAGTTGAAATTATAGAAGAGGTATTTATAAACTAATAAAAAAGATAAAAATCACACCCACTGTACATGCATATCTTTTTATCATTAAAATTTATTTTCCTGTTTGTAATATTGTAAAATTACTTCTGCCGAAATTAGACAAAATTGAAGAGTATGTTATATACTGTCTTGATCAGGACAAATTATAGTTTTGTTATAACTTTTGTTAAATAAAAAATATTAACTCACTGGTTTGTCTTCAAATTTTTTTTATGGAAAGAGTTGGAGAATTTTTTTCCCTATCGTATCGGATAAAATTAGACAATAATACCGTTCCTTCTGTCGATTAGTACCTACTACAGGAATATTTTTAAAATTGTATCAATCAAAAAGTCAAAAATCGTACCAAAAGTATTTTTAAAATGTTCTTAAAATTTGATTTTTTCTAGTCATTAGTTGGAAACAAATGGTTTTCTTCTGTCAAATTCAAATAATAATGAGTACTGATTTTCGTATGCCTGATATGTGCCAACTACAGGCCATACATTATAAATTTTAAGAAACATATCATCCCAGTGAAAGTTTTCCTTAAAAATTTATTTTTAAAAATTAGGATTAATTAATATTTATTATTCTGGTTGGTACAGATGGGAAACAATAAGGAAATTTCTCATCGATAATAATTTTAAAAAGTAAACTCATCAATCTGATGTTTTTATCCTAAAAAATTAATTGTCTAGAAAATTGATTTTGCCGTTAGCAAAAGAGAACAACAGTTTTCTTCTATCAGATCGGATAAAAATAAGATGTGGTTCGTTGTTCAAATCATTAAAAAATATAAAAATGTTTTGAAAATGTATTAATAAAAATATCACTCATTGTACCGCAATAGTTGGGTCCAAATAAATGGGACATTGGTCTTTTCTTAAAGGTCTGCTATGATCTTGTTCAATCACATATTCAGGAGTATTTTTAATTTTATAGATAAGACAAGATAAATCAAGCCTTTACCTTTTTCTATAAAAATCGGTTGTTTTCTTAGACAAAATTAAAAAAAAAAATTATGTTCTATCCATATGTTCGCTCATAGAGGAAAGCCGGACATCTTTATTTATTAGTTTATTTTCTAAAATAAGTAGATATAAAGTTTAATAGCTAATTTGAAGCATAAATACAACATTAATAACTTTATAGAGGGTTTCTAATCCTTTTACAATTTTTATATGAAAAATAAAGCCAATTTCATCTTTTTCAGAGCCAAGTTGTTGAGAGAGTTAATTATTTTTTAAAAATGGTTTTGTTTAATGAAACAATAAATTTGAGTAAAAAAATTAATTATTTATTTTTTTCTTAAATGTTTTAAATCGAGATCTCCAAGGCCGATGCTTTGGCCAGACGTTACATAGACCATGTCCTGGGTGGGCCGCGCCCCATCATCCACGATGATCTACAGCTGTGTAGGGCCACGGGGGGATGTCTAGATCGAAGAGAAGATAGTGGTCAACCGCGATGCACGACGGCTAGAGACGATTGTTTTATTGCTCTTTTCATCCTTAACCGTCATTTAACTACTTGCTTAATTGGTAGTCAACTCCAAAGGTGAGCTCTAAAAAAGTCTCCAGAAAACTTTGTGAGAATAGCCTAGTCCCTAGACGTCCCGCATCAGGTTCTCTACTACTAGAGAGGAATCGGGTAGAAAGGAGGCTATTCGTAAATCAGCATCCCGATTGAACAGCGGGGAACTGTTTTCTTCACAGATGATTACCGGTTTAGTTTGCAGCATCAGATGACCAGAACCATATGTGGAGAGAACCTAAAGAATGTTTTGCTTCATGTGCCATTCGTGACAAAGACGGTCATTTATGGAATAGATCCAACCATGACCATATCGAACTGATTATTGCTCAGAATTTGACTACACTATGGGATTCTTAAGGAACTACTTCCGGAAGCTGTGGTCCCTTTCGCTTGAAGAAGACTTACAGACCACTTTGCTTCATGTGCCATCTGTGCGTCACTTACTTTTCAAAAAGAGGCAGTTATGAAGTGGAATCAACGCTCTACGAATCAGTTATCATACAAAATGGATCTTTGGACTAATGCACATTTAGGAAGTTCTTCTAAAAGCTGTGATCCTATTTGCTCTCTTTAGTTAGGATAAATTCGTGTTAATGTATGATAATGCTCGACTACATTTAGCTCAGTTGTCACCCACTCATTACTTAAAGGATGTAGGGATTTCGCAATGAATCGGTCAGCACGTTTTTCTGACATGAATTCTATAGAGGACATAAAGCGACCGGTTTGCCATCATTCATCGACTACAATATTTCTTTTCCTTATTCTTAACAAAGTTTCAATATGTGATGAACGTTTAAGAAACATCAGATAAAAAGCTCGAGTTTAATTCAGATCCTCGGCTTTATTACTAAGGTACATATAAGTACGTACAATTAATGAGAAAGATTTCTTGTCAGTTCTCAAAAAATCTTTGAAATAGTAGCTCTCCAGTCGTTTAGAACGGTTTTTAACCTCAGTTAGTATTATCTGGATTATACGATTTATCGGTTCGTTTCGGAGATTAAGTTTAAAAATATCTTGCCAGTTGAAATATGCAAACACTAATAAAGAGGGATTCGGTGCGTTATCAAAGCGCCTTCCTCGCACAAAACAAACGGAGGGGCTCGTAAAAATATTTTTCTGTTTGATCATCGCCTAATTGGATCAATAATTATGTTGTTTCTAACTATGTTCAGTTGGCTCTGCAAACTGGTTCTGATTATGTTCACAGCGACAATTTGCATGTTTGCCGAAAATTAGGTCTGTTTGACTATCAGAAAGAACATTGCATAAAGATATTTGTATTGGTGACTAATATACTGGGATGCGAGCATACTACCACTATCCAGTTTGTTATGATTTTTCAGTGATATTTCAGAGTGTGGTATTTAAAATTTTAAAATTCAAAATTAGTTCATTTCATCAATTTTGTATTTTAATATTATTAGAGCGGAGCAATATCCTTTTATTACGCTTCCATCGCAATATTGTGCACTTTACTAACTAGGGAGGAAATCGCGAGGCCATTGGCGTTTTAGGAATATTAGAAGGGCGTCGAAGGTTTGAAAGGGGAGAAGAGTTGGAAGGTGTTGGGAGTACTTGAGAGTACCTATCGGACAAAAACGTTTTGGATGAGTTAACAAACGAATGGAAGGATAGACCTGATTTTCCAGAGGTAGCATATTCGATCGAAAGCTCGCCTAACTTCTAACATAGTACTCGAGCAACATTTTTTCCTCACAAGAGAGGATGATGGTGCCTACTGTTTCAATTTGGCACTTTTCATGGTAGCCTGGAGGACTCGAATTGATTGGATTGAATATCATTGGAGCTTTCCAGGCCGTGATATAGGTATTTCTGGATTTTTTAAAAGGAATTTGCCAAATAACAGACTGGGAGATGAGGTAGGAAGATGAGAGGCACCTACGGTTAGGTATCGCTACCGGTTCTGGAATGATCTCGCCCTCCACTATGCAGCGAATCAGAGCAGAGCCAATGCAGTGCGTATGCATGTAGGGGTACTGCCCCACTGGCTTCAGACTAGTTTACTCGACGGGATGTCACCAATACCTCCAGACTCGTCAACCCGATGAGGCCTCACTATACCTCCAAACTAGTCTACCCCGAGGGGCACCTCAGCCTCGGGGGCCAAGACAACCTCACTCACCGCTTACCATTCCGATTGGTCGGGTCTGCATTCAGCATCTCTCTCTCTCTCTCTCTCTCTCTCTCTCTCTCTCTCTCTCTCTCT
>CM077105.1:28365949-28395809 GCA_039619505.1 Cimex hemipterus | reverse complement strand
TCTCTCTCTCTCTCTCTCTCTCTCTCTCTCTCTCTCTCTCTCTCTCTCAGAGTATTGGGGCTTCTTAAGCGTGGAAACTACCGGATCCGCTCCGGCCGCGGTCCCGTTTAAAGTGGAATTGGTAACAAACCCCCTAGAGGGAGGAGTACAGCCTACGTTAAGAGCCTCCAATCGAGCTAAGCCTACACATACACTCGATCGGCAAAGCAACGCGTCTCGCCAACCTGACGAGTTCTCACTTATCACTAATGAAGCACCTACGACGATGATAAGGGCTCCCCGTGCGCCACAACTCACCTTCCCGACATAGCCGACTTAGTTACAGGCAAACATCTGCACTCCGCCAACTGCTGCTCCAGAGTCTCTTCAACCAATGTAGAGTTCTAAAGAGTTGTAAGGAAAATCTATTATATATAGTATATATTATAGTAATATATATATAATATATGCATATATGTTGGTATTAGTGGTTTATATATATAATAGTCCTTAAGAGGTCTTTGGCGATTTTTTCCTTTGAAAAATACTATTCTCGTCATTGTCCTAGAGGAATAGCTATTGCGTTTCTATAATAGAAAGCCTATTTAACGTCGAGTTGGAAACAGAATTGGACTGAGTAGGCTTCGTTCTGCTTTCAGGAAGGATCTTCTCTCCTAATCCCATCAAAAGCATCTTGGGTTGAGTCTTGGCTTAGAAGTGATTAATTTGACTTTCTCTATGATCAACTCCGAACCGCTTTTGCACGAGAAATCACACATTTTTAGCCTTACACCAATTTGCATTAATGGGTGCTTAAAACGAATTAAAATTAAAAAAAATAGTTAAAATCTTGGCTTACCTTACTGGAAGCTTGTTTGGATTGTCTTATTTTTTTTAATATCTGACCTCATTTACAAACGTGAATATTATTTACATATACTAAGAAAAAATACAAATTACATAGTATAATATAGTAGATTGATAATATTACATTACGATAAACTCGAAAGCACTGTGGTAGCCGAGTGGGTTAGACGCCCGGCTCGTATTTTCAGCGGTTGTGGGTTCAAATACGGCAGAGCCCATGCAATGTTAATTAAAAATATCGTAACGTGGTTCTGTCCATTAGTCCGCTTTGCGCAACCGATAGGATTTCTGGACATTACACCTCCCGACGAGAATTTGTTAAGTTTACATTTATAACCTGTAGATACATGCACAACCAAGTCTGAAAACCATATTTTAAAAAATTAAAAAAACTTTAAATTTTTTGGCTAAATACATTGGCATTTGTGAGACCGCTGGTACACTGTTCAAATCTTTTTTGACCTAATATCACCATACAAAATTCCATTAAAATTGTTGAGTCCAAGTATGTAGCCTCCTTTTGTCAACGTCTAAAACTATTGTCTAAATTAATTGTTTATATTGTATTATTACATTCTTGTTGTCAAACCATTGGACCTGGAGAGAATTAAAAAAATTATCGGTGAATCTCAAAGACCCTTTCAGTGATGATGATGATGAATATGGTGACCATGAAGTTCGGGTATGCGCTGCAGTTTATTGTACTTTTCCCATTTCTTTAGTTCAGCTCAATCCACTCGAGCTTTCTCTTAAGAAGTAGTAGGTTTCCATAGGTTTGCACTCAAAATATGGTCGGTTATTTTCTGCCTTCTCATCGGATGACCTACAAATGGGATATTGAATGAATTTTCGGGTTACTATGGAATTTCAAGGAGATACTTCGCAAATATTTTACCTTATCCTATGATCCTACCTACGACGTCTATTACCACCAGGAACATCTCATTCCTCTGAAATCTGGAGTTCACCAAGGAAATATCCTTGGATCGATCCTTTTTACAATATACACACAATACACATCTTCACGTTTGCCAACGACAAGGCTATTTCGACAGTTACTGCAAATAGAATAGAAGAATCATTGACTTAAAGAAAATGATTTCAAGTCAATTCGCTCCGTTACGACTCTGGCATACTGGTGCCAATTCCTGACATAGTACGATACGTTGCAATGTAGATTGATAAAAGACTTGACGCGGAATCCAGCTTGCCCGAAACAAGACCTTATCAGAAATTCCACCATACCCTTTCATACTCACAAACACCCTCGTCCAACTTCCCGCTCTAACCCTATCTGGAGATTTCCCACGTCGGCTTAAAAAGCAATGGCCTAAGGATTTGTTCCAGTGTGAGCGTTGTTTGGCATCTCCAAACATGTTTTACTTTAATATATATTTAATATATTTAATAATAATAGTAATAAAAAGTAATTTAAAAAAATACTTGTATGTACTTTTGAAACACGAGTAGTCTACTTTTTCTTGTAAGAAAAAGGAAAAGTACTTGTTAAAAAGTATACTTTCTGACTTTTCTGACTGACTGAAGCTCGATTTCTTAAGTGTCTTACTTTACCCCTGTACTCTTCGGTCCGTTTACGAGTTTCGTTGACGGAATAGAGACAATCTAGACTTCGACTGAAAGTCGGCTGGAGGACCAGTAACAGTTAATTGCTTATCAAAATTAATTAATACTCCGTAGACTAAAACCTCTTGCAATATAAACCGTAATATGGGAGGAGGGGACGTAACTGGGATAAGCCTTTGGTTTAATCGCACTGACAATTTAAATTGCATTTCGTGACCGATGAAATTATTCGACAATAAACCGGCCGTGTTGGAAAAGTGGAAAAATCGTATCAAAACAGATTTTTGGTATCTTAATATTTTAAAAAAACGTATATTTTATTTAAACAATACGACTTAACTGATCATTTAATTTGATAATAAAACAATGTATTTATTTACTTTTTTTTTAATTGTTTAAACAAAAGTATTTCTGTTCTGCCATCAGACTGGAAATTTAGAAAGTTCGAAGTTTTATTTGATATAAAAATATATTTAGAAATTCTAATTTCAATCATCGCATTCAGAAAACCATTTGCAGTGGCTCGATGCTCGGTTCAAAAAGTGAGGAATTAAATAAAATAAATGAAAGGAAAATCCTATACGTGAATTTTTCCCGCTACCACCTGTTTACTTTAAAGGGATTTTACTACCCCCTGGCAAACGATTTACTTGGAATCCGCACAAGACAAAAATAAAACGAACTAACTAGCCATCACCACTACTCGACAGACGAACCAAACTTCCATTTAATTAAACAGATTAACATTAATGCTTCTCAAACGTATGTGGATTAATGGTATCGAACTCTGGGGTCCCTGAAGCATTCCAACGCATCCGAAGATCACAATCAAAATTCATAGGGAAAAATTGTTAACCCTGCCTTTTTTTCAGAATCAAAAAATATTAATTTTGCTTGGGCAAAATTAAATTTTCCTTGGAAAAGTTCATTTTCATTCGGGAAAACATTTAATTGGACTATTCGAATTTAACAAATTCATTTTTATTTGAAAAGAGTTCATTTTGTTATAAAAAAGATTGGATTAGAATTAGGCAAAATTCAATTAGACGTGAAAATTAATAAAGTTCTACCTCCCAATCTATCCAAAGATTCCAGCCAAAAGTCATAAGAAAAAATAGTCCCCTTCCTTGTTATGTATCAAATCTCACTCAAAACCGAGGCCATAAAAAGTTCAATTGGGGATCTGACAGAGGTTGAAGTAGACATGTTAAAAATTTAATTTAACAAATGTTGAATTGGGCCCGAAAAATGTTAATTTTACTTGGATAAGTTTGATTTCATTAAAAAAAGGGCTTGTTTGATTATTTGACTTTAAAAAATGAAGTATTAATTTAAAATATTTCATTTTGATAAATAAAAGATTGAATTAGAATTAGAAAAAAATTCAATTAGACGTCGAAAAATTTAAATTTATTTTGGCAAATG
Source organism: Cimex hemipterus (assembly GCA_039619505.1). NCBI lineage: Eukaryota > Metazoa > Arthropoda > Insecta > Hemiptera > Cimicidae > Cimex > Cimex hemipterus. The sequence continues at coordinate 28,391,954 of CM077105.1, read as the reverse complement.
TTGAGGCAAAGTTAAATTTTACTTGAAAATAGTTCATTTTTATATAAAAAATATTGAATTAGAATTAGTCAAAAATCTATTTGACGTGAAAAAAGTTTAGTTTGATTTAGAAACTGTCAACTCGCAACGAATTCAAAGATTCCAGCAAAATGACAAAAAAATCGTAACCCTCATGATTATGTAGCAAACCTCACCTTACATCTAGACCATAAAAAGTTCGATTGATTCCAAAAAAGATTGAATTAGACTTGGAAAAATTTATGTTTAATACGGCAAATGTTGAATAGACTTGAAAAATGTTCAATTTTACTCGAGAAAAGTTAAAATTTACTTGGAAAAGTTCAATTTCAGTTGGAAAAATTTTAATTTGACTTTAAAAAATTCAATTTTACTTGGAGATATTTCATTTTGCTATAAAAAGATTGAATTAGAATTAGACAAAATTGAATTAGAAATAAAATTAATTTGGCAAATGTTGAATTATACTCGAAAAATGATCGTTTTACTTGGGCAAAGTTACATTTAACTTCATTTACACAAAGTTTATGTTGATTTAAAGAAATTCAATTTCACTTGAAAAAACTTTAGTTTGATAGTAAAAAGTTTGAATTAGACTTCTAAAAGGTTCCATTGGACGAACAAATTTCAATTTGTCTTTCAAAAGATTCGAATTAGCCTAGAAAAAATACAGCAACTTTATTTAGAAAAGGTTGAATTATACTTGAATAAATTCCACTTTTATTTGGGAAAAGTAAGTTTATTTAAAGAAAAATGCAATTTGATTTTTTTAAAAAATTCAATTTTATTTTGAACATTATTGAACTGGTCTTGAAAATAATCGATTGAATTTAAATAATATTAGTCTGATTAAGGAAAAATTTAAATGGAATAAGAAAAGAACAATTTGATTTAAAAATAATCAATTTGACTATTTGACTTTAAAAAAATTCAATTTTACTTGGAAATAGTTTGATTTTGATATAAAAATAATTGGATTAGAATTAGACAAAATTCAATTAGATGTGCAAAAATGTAAATATATTATGGCAAGTATTGAACTAGACTTGAAAAATGTTAGTTTTATTCTGGCAAAATTAAACTTTACTTGGAAAAGTTCAATTTCACTTGGAAAATGTTTAATTCGTATATTTGGCTTTACAAAATTCAATTAGATATGGGAATAGTTCAGTTTGATTTAGAAACTTCCAATTCCCAACGCATGCAAAAAACCTAATTGAAAGTTCTAAGAAAATTTTTTAACCCTCATTAATGTGTACATCTCAACCTTCACGAGACGTCAACATTCCCTTTCTTCCAAATGCAGCGAAAAGCCATCAAGAAAAAATTTTAATCCTTTTCCACACATCCCAATGCCTTGGCCAGCTCAGTTTCAATACCCAGATGATCTTGCTCGTCGACTGAGACCCCGATGACCACCCCCTAGTGACGAATAAAATTGAAAAATGGTCATTATTTATTTCTTCTAAAGGAGGCTGAATTTTATTATTACAGAATTGTTTACGTTGTAATCGTTTTATAGATATAAAAATTTAAAAAAAATTCTAATCGATAGCATGTTTTGGCTGGTCGTTGCATTGTAATAGGACAAAAATTGATTAACAAAAGCCAAGTCTTTCTTAAGGGGATTTTTGTTATGTTAATAACAAATAAATATAAAAATACAGTCGCGATTAAAGTAATTTATAGTGAGAAGCATCCCGAGTATTATTAAGACCTGGTTTATTTTCCAGGAAGCCACAATTCGTTCACCCGTTATCTAGCCAACAAATTTGAACAGGGATTTTGGCCTGCCTCCCCCAGGAGATAAAACTTCTTTCCAATTCGGTTCAAAATGTCACTTCTTGGAAATAGATTTGTTATGTGTACGCATAACGTCATTGTTTAATTTCTGTCATGCAAGATGACGCTTTTCGGCTTTGTGTTTCACCGCGTCGGTTAAGACGGCTGATTTTTTCCCCCGAGTGATCGATTGTCAAAGACAACCGTGTCATTAAATACACGTTGCTCCTGTTTACTCGAGTTCTTCGCTATCTTTCTGGGAAAACGTGCTCTTCAGCCCTGCTTCAACCCTTCACCGAAGCCGGTGTCCAAAGGGACGGGGTGGGGGAGTGAAGTGGGGGCGTCGCGATGATATATAAAAGAGGAGGCGGCCCTTTCATCCCCCACATTCTCTTACAACTCCCTCAGGATCACCTCGACCTTAGGAAGCACGTAAGTCACTGAAAGTTTGACGGAATCATCTTATCTTTTTTTGAAAACAGCAAAATCTAACTTTAAGAAATATCAACAAACTTAATATGACAAATATTGATTATATAGAAATTTATTAAGCACTAAAAAATAAAAAACCCTGAACTTTTGAAAAAAACCTTTAGAACTGTTGAATAAACAAACCAATTAGTGTCTTTTCTTGTTAATATTCTGTTTCTAATATGGTGAAATGCCGAAACGAAACAGACCAAACCAGCGAGTATTGGCGGGCCTTGACTAACAACTTGCCCTCCTCATTCTGATAGATAATTGTTTATATTAAATAATTAGATAGTTTTAAGGCTTATTTCTTTTTCACTGTACTTAGGATAAGTAAAATCTTACTTTAGTAATGATTTTTTCTAAGCATTAAGTTGGGAAGGATTCTTCTTAAGCATATCAAAGACGATATGTTTTTGTTTCAACCGCTATTTATTACTTTAACTCTAGTTTTCTTAACAACCATAGAACTGAATTAAAATATAAAACTAATTATTTATTAATAATGTATTTGCCTGACATTTAAACTTATTTTGTGTTCAACCAGATTCGCAACTTTTTGTAAATCTCTTTCGGAATAAAAGGAAGCTTTTATGATGTAATTATGAAATAGGTTTATATGTGAAAGACGGATAAATTGTCGTCATCCGCACAATTACAATATCTGCGAAATAGATTAACCGTTGTATTATATAACAAAATTACAAAAGAGTCAATCACAAAACCCAAACTTTTCAAAGCCGCCTCCGTTTATTCGTCGAGTTTAACGTCTTTCAGATTTTAACAGGGTATTTTGCAATTTTTTCTCTAGGCCGAAATACGTTCGAGTCAATTTTGTATGCGTTCTACTCATCCGACGATAACATTTGGCAAATTAAAAGCTATTGAACACCTGAATCCGATTGTATTGAAAACAATACTTTCCCCAGATTAGTTTAAGCTTTTAGCAAATGGATCAGAATGGTTAGGAAGAGGGAAAAATCCCTTGAGCGATCTGCAAACGAGTGAAATCACGTTAAACTTCCGGCTCGGGGGGTGGTGCTCGGCAAAAACGTATTTAGCCAAATGTTAAAAGGCTTGTAAAAAATTAAAACTTCGTTCTTCCAAAGCGGTAAAGATTCATCACGTTATGAATTTACTTTCCGAGGCTGCAGACTCTGTCTGTATGTTTTTTTGGTCCTATTTGCACAGGAGGAATTATGTACGTGCTAATTTTTCACTCCCCGATAATGGGTTGCAAAAAAGAAAATACATCCCCGTAGAAACTCTTCCGACCACTCGCGTTTTTTCCTGCCTAATAACTAATACTATAAAACAACTAGATTTTCATTTAAAAAAATCATCAGTATTAATTTGTGTTAAAACGTGTTTGAAAATCGTGATAACGAATGTCCATTGTAAAACGTTTTATTTTTTCAGTTAATCTTGATTTATTATGCAATAAAATCGCACTTGCTCTGGAGTTCATGATCTGATTGAAGTTTATAATATAAACTTATTTATATAGAATAAACAAGTAAACATAACCTTACGAAACTTTAAAAAGTCTTTTAACTATGACAGATATTGGTAAGGCCCTAAAGATAAATTTCCCCAATAATATCAGCTTTAATTTATTTTAAACCAACTTAACAACATACGCGTACACTATTATGAAACTCAATGTCAAATTAATTCAATTGTTTAAAAATCAAATTGGACTTTTTTTCAAAATTAAATGCTATTTCCCCTAAACCAACTAAAACTTTTCCTAGCCGAAATTTGACGTTCCATTTTTTCTAATCATGAGCTACTTTTTCAGTACGTGACAATCTAAAAAAATTATATAATAAAATCTGTGGGGTTGAAAATTATACTTTTTTCAAATCAAATAGAACATTTTCCAAATAAATTTAAATTTTTCCCAAATGAAATCGAGCATTTTACAAGTTTAATTCGACTTTTGTTGAATTAAACTGAACATTTTACAATTGAGCTTTAACCTTTTCCCAAGTCTGTCTCTTTATATAAATCACATTGAATTTTTTTCAAGTAAAATTGAGTTTAGTCAATTTTGTCTAATTCAAACCTTTTTAGACCAAACTGAAATTTTTGAAAAGTCAAATCAAACCTTTTTCAAGTCTTGTTCAACCCTTTCTAAGTCAAATTGAACTTTTTTCCAAATAAAATTGAGTTTTGTCAAAGTACAATAAACCTTTTTCACATCAATCTGAATTTAAACTTTTTCCAAGCAAAGCGTACTTTTTTATAATCTAATTCAACATTGACACGAATCAAATTGAATTCTGCCTAAGTATAATTCAACTTTGAACTAACGCCGCGGTTTCGGGTTCGATTCCCGCCGTTGCCTCTGGCCTTTTTTTCACGATACCCTTCGCCCCAAAAAACTAATATGCAATATATTGTCTGGCTAAATAGGCCATTAAGGAAAAAAAGAAAAAAACTTTGAACTTATTCGAAATGAAATTAATTTTTTCCTTAGTAAATTCAATTAAATTTGGCTTTGTACATCTCATTAAATTTAACCTTTTTTAAATCGATGTACTTTTTCCAAGTAAAATTGAGTTTTGTTTAATCTTAGTTCAACATTTGCCGAATCAAATTTATCGTAAAATTGCTCAAATATGAGAAAATAGATATCTTGAAATTTAGCTAAAATTAACAATAGGCGATTTAAAATAGTACTAAAATTAACCCCATCTGGAGTAAATTTAGTTTTGATTGAACTGAAACTCGTAAAAGATGAAAAGATATTTTTTATTTTTGTATTCTCATTTACAAACATTTTTAAGGTTTTATTTTATTTATATTTTTTGTAACAGCCAAAAATTTTGTCGTGAAATATATAAAGTAAAGCCTCACATTTATTGAGTAAAAGTGAATTCTGTTTTAGACAAGTATAACGTGATGTAAAAAAATGGTTAAAGTAAATTTGAAAAGTAATTAAAGAAACAAATATATAAAATAACTGTATAGTTATTGGTTAAAACTTTCAAATTCAAACGTGGAAAAAATTCAATTTGATTTATACAAAGTCGTATTAAAGGGACCAAAAAATATGTAGATCATATATTTAAAAATATAGGTTTTTAAGTATTTATTTGGTTGTGAGGGTTTCTATTCCGAGCCGAACTCCAGTTAGCTGTATGGAAATATGTATTATGTTTTATTACAAGTATCACCAATTGCGCAATGAGCTTAAACAAAATGAACAAGTTTAAAATGCATACCTGTTTGATGATCTACTTGTGAAAAATGGCATATAATACTTTCTAGTTGTAAAAAGTTGACGCCATTAGAGAAAGCTTTAATTAACGAAAGAGAATGAAGTGTAAAGCACATTTATAATCTTTCTAATTTTTCATTTCGAGGGGAGACGGAATAATTGAAGGAAATATTATCGCCATGAGAAGAAGAAAAAGAGATAAAACCAGAGATACTGGCTCGGAAAAAAATCCGTCAAATTCATATTGAATTTTACAATTAAAACAACCTAAGTATTGTGTGTAATTACTTCAATACATGTTCAAGTTATCTTTGCCTACTCAAAAATGACTTGATCAAGTTACGATTGTACCTTCGTAATGGATAAACCCGACCCGGGTCTTAAGATCTTTCTTCTGCAGAAATCTGAGTCGTCTTGTATTATTTTAGTAGCATTAAAGCCATCTGACTTGTTAATGTTCATTAAATAAATTAAGAATTTTTCAGTATTTCGTTAAAAACTCAACAATATATTAATGGGTTGTTTGACAAAAGAAAGCACTTCTTCGATAGACCCAAGGTTTTTGTTAGGCATCACGCGATATTTTTGCCTTTGAATGTTCAAATCTGACCAATATTAGCCGAATGGGCCAGCAATAAACAGTTTTTTTTTGTTATTTTTTTGTCTGGTCATATTAATTTCTATCTTCATATCTTTGAAATCTTATTGATATTGTTTGTTTCTCGTTAAAAATAAAAAAAAAACCAATCGCCTCATTTTGTCCCCGATAATAACGATGGAGTTATTATCGCAGCATCCTCATTAATGATTTTTTTAAAATATTTGTAAAGACGTGAATATTATTAAAAGAAAAAAAAGGAATGGGCGTTTTTAAGAAATGCGGGAACAATGGAAAATCTGTTGAACGCGTTGATCTCTTCTATATTAAAAACGAAAAATTATACGTTTATTATATTTCCAAGGAGATCTTGGATCTGCTTTTATGTTTTGTTCTAAAAAAAAGTCGGATAATCTACAGCCGTAAGCGCTAGTAACACCTAAAATACACTTTTCTTAACATAAAAAAAATTAAACAACAATGCTAATCTATCGGATAGTATTTATAGAACTATGTTAATATGAAGTGAAAATATATTAAAATTACTCATCTGTGTTGATAATAAAGTGTTATTAGCGGTAGGTTCGTCTAAAAAATCGCGTAATTTCCGCCATGACCCGGGGTTTTACATCGTCAAAGTCTAGTTGAACTTTTTCTAAACCAAATTTTAACATTTTCACATCGAAGTAAAAGTTTTCTAAATTCATCAACCTTTTAAGCTGGGATGAATGAATAGGTTGAAAAAATCTTAAAATTGTATATATAAATGCTGTAGTATTATTAGATCAAGTGTCGAACAGTTTAAAAGATAAATTTGATAAAGTTCATTATTTTTCGTGGTCCGCTTGGACAATTAATATAATACAATTAATTCAGGTTTTAAGTTGAGATAAAAAAGTTAGCGTCACGAGCTGGATTCGAACACACTACGTTTCATTATAGCCGAAGTGGTAGAGCAGCGGCGTATCAAGCCGAAGGTCGTGGGTTCGAATCCTACTGGTGACTCTGACTTTTTTTATCTCAAATTAAAACCTTAATTAATTGTACAAATTTTATGAACTGGCAGAGCTACACTCGTGAGTTCGGGTTCACTCAAACAGGTTTCGGCTTTGCATCAGCATAATGTATAACTTTGATAAGTTAAAAGAGAAATGAGAACTATATATAAATTTACTACTACGTTTAATAAAAGGATTTTTCGTGAAAACATATTGAAACAATCCATTCTGGCAAAATTAAAAAAAAATATACCAGAAAAATTTTAGTTTAACTTACAAACTGAACCCCAGTTTGGAAAAAAATCACTTTGGTTTTAAAAGGAAAAATTCAAATACATTTTGATAAAGCTCATTTTGATTGCAAAAAATCAATTTAGTTTTGAAATTGTATTTAAAACGGTTGAATCAGAGTTAGAAAAAATTGATTTTTACTTTTTTTAATGTTGTAGCTCGATTTTGGAATAATTAAATTTGAATTAAAAAAAGAACATTGGTTTTGTCAAAATCTAATTTAATTAATAAAAAGTAATCTAGTTTAAAAATTAATCAATTAGATTTGAAAATAAATTCTATTTAATTTGGAAAAAAACGTGTAATTTCGAAAAAAGTTCAATTTTATTTGAAAAGAAAGGTTCAATTAGACTTAGTAAAAGTACAGATTTGTTTAGGGGTAATTCAATTTGAATTTTAAAAAAATACAATGGTTTTGTCAAAAATTAATTTGATTTAGTTAATGTAGTCTGGTTTCAATTTGTTTTGTAAATAATTTCTACTTGATTTGATTTAAGTTATGCCGGATATAGGAAAATTTGAAGTCCAATTTTATTTAAATAAATTTCCATTTGAATTAGAAATGGTTGGATTAGACGTGAAAAATTACAGTTTGGTTTAGGAAAAATTAAATTTGATTTAGAAAAAGTAGTCAACCTCAGAAAATATTCAATCCCAACAAAAGCCTATCCGTGAAAAAAGGTCGAAGTTCCAGACCCCCTCCAAAAAGTTAGCCTGTCAGTGTAATGATATCTACCCTGGGCCAGCCTCCTACTTTTATTGGGTTGTCCGGAAAATAATGCAGGATTTTGGTATTAAACAAAAAAAAAGAAACTAGTTACTTTAAAGCAATGTTCTTTAATCAAAATAATTTCCCATACTCTCAATACATTTCTCCCAACGTGTTGGTAACTTATTAATTCCGTCTGAGTAGAATTCAGAATTTTTAGAATTGATAGTCAATAAATGCATTTTCCAGTTCCGTTTGATTTTTGAATATTATGTGTTGTAAGTAGTGGTCCAGGTGTCTAAAAAAATGGTAGTCAGTAGGCGAGAGGTCCGGAGAGTAGGGTGGGTGAGGCAAAGTTTCATAGCCAAGCTCCAATAATTTTTGTGACGTTACACGTGACACATGTGGTCGAGCGTTGTCATGCAACAAAATGGGCCCTTTCCGATTGACCAAAGAGGGCTTCATTACTGCCAATTTCTGATGCATGGTATTAATTTGGTTACAGTATGATTCAGCATTGATGGGTTCGCCAGGATTTAAGAAGCTGTAGTGTATTAAACCAAATGAAGCCCACCATACCGTAACCATTACCTTTTTTTGATGAGTTGGGGGCTTTGGAAAATGTATTGGAGCTTCTCCTTTGTCGAGCCATTGTCCAGAACGTCTAATGTTATCGTGTTTTGGGGTTTTCTACCACCACTGATCGCAGAACATCATCATTAAGAGAGGAAGGCCTTCCACGACCTTCTTCATCTTCAAGGCTGAAATCTCCCTCCCGAAATTTTTTAAACCACCTTTGCACAGTGCACTCATTAACACAACCCTCGCCCCAGACTTGGTTAATGTTTCTAGCCGTTTGGGCTCCGCTTCGGCCGAGTTTAAACTCGTAAAAGAAAATCGTACGAAATTCTCGCTTTGACATTATAAGGATGACTGAATTATTTCCAAGTAGCGGAATGCTACAGAGGTAAACAAACAATATCATTTGGAAGAGGATTAATAAGTGTTGACATTCATACAAATGAGTAATCCTGTAAACGTAAACAGAATATTTTATATAGATTTTTTTTAATGAAAACTTAAAATCCTGCATTATTTTCCGGACAACCCAATATTTTATAGCACTGTTCTTTTATTTTTATTGTTTAACGTTTGGTCAATTTCTAAATGACCAGTGAAGAGTCTGGAACTCATTTCTTCTTCGCCACCTTCCGTTCACCCACCTCTCCTGCGCGAGCACACATCGTCCTTTGATCCTCATTCAGGAACTTTTATTTTTAAATTTTTAAAAAGTCGAATAAGGAAAAATTCAGTATTACTAAAAATAATTAGGAATAATTTATTAAATTTTACGTTTCTTTTTGTTAACAATGCACATTATTTATAATTAGATTTGATTATCTCCGGAGAAAAGAGTGTTAGAATAGTATATTAGAATAATAAGAAGAAAATGAATAGAATTTCAGCTAATTGCCATTAAAAAATAATTAAATAAACGGAACATTACTAATAAATCCATTTCATTTCGTGGTCCGATTGACTAAATAACCTCTTGCACATATTATTCGGAGATCGAGATATTCGGTCTGGTGCGACGTACCTTTTAGAAAAAAGTTTTCTTTATCGTACCAACGTTTCGATCTTTATTGGTATCATCTTCAGGGCTCACCGTGTTTGTTTTCCGTGAAGATGTGTCATTCTTTTGTGCCATCGGGCACTCTCAACACAGCACACAAGAATGACACAATTAGGCAGAAAACAAACACTTTGACCACTGAAGATGATCTCAATAAAGATCGAAACGTTTGCACGATAAAGAAAATGTTTTTCTGAAACTTACGTCACACCAGACCGCATCTCACGATCTCGGAATAATCATTGGCTAACGGTCACTAAACACTACACACTGTTTCAATTAATTAATCTTTATGTAAGGTTCTGGCTGAATTAAAAAAGTCAATTATTAATAGAGCCGAAGATCGTGGGTTCAAATCCCGTTCGTGACACTAGATTTTTAGTTTCAAGTAAAACCTTATATAAAAAGATTAATTGATCGAAAGAAGTAATTTGGTCAATCAGACCACTAAATGAAATGGATTACTAACAAATAGTTAAGTATACAAGGTATTTCGGTTCGTCTATGCATATACTACAAAAGTTTTTTAAAATTTTTTTGTTACCTTTTTTACCTATACAGGACATTATACTATATAAGTATATCTACATAATATATCACTCAGCAGAAATTAATTAATGTTTTTAGTAGAAATAAATAAGTTAATAGCCCGAGCGGGATTCGAACCCACGATCTTCGGCTAGATTCGCCGCTGTTCTACCTCTTGAGCTATCGAGACCTCGATCCACTCGGACACCAACCCCACCTTTTGAATTTTCTCTCCTTTTTGCCATTTTTCAATGTTCGAATCCTGCTCGTGCCATTGTCTTTTTTAACTCAACTAAAAACCTTAATTAATTGAAATATATTAATTGGTCAAGCGGACCACGAAACTAGTGAATTTAACTAGCATTAATGTCAGCACAGCACCGGTAAAACACATTGCTGGCACTCGGTGTGTATGATTAACGGTCAAGGAGGTCTCAAGGCCAACGTCGGTTGGGGCGACGTGATGGTTGTCAGGATGGGAATGAGTGGATAGGGCTCGAGCAGTTTGGTTAGGATGGTTCGAAAGGTTGGTAAGGAAGGCTTGGAATCGTTGACAAAAGGAATCTTGAGGTCTTTGAGGCTAGAGAGGTTATTGACATAAAAAGGTGCTTTGACAATATGTCTAAGGACTTTTGATTGGAAGGACAGGATGCGCTGGATATTGGAAGGCACGGCAGTGCCCCACAGTTCCACTCCGTAAAGCCATATCGGTCTTAGTAAAGTCTTGTACAGTGTTAGCTTTGTTTTAATTGTCAAAGTCGATTTTGGTCTTAAAAGTCTTCATAGTAGTCCAAGTCTTGTATTAAGTTGCTGTTTTTTAAGTCTTGTGTGGGGATTCCACGTCAGTCTGCTCCAAGGTATTTTACTTGAGTGAAAACTGGTATCTCTTTGTAAAACAATTACAAAAGTTTAGTTTAATAGTTTGAATTAAGTACAATACTTTAACGACCTTTTTGTTATATTAAACTTCTCGTGTTAATTCATATTTGTCACATTTAGTTATCTACTGAATCGTCGCCATAATATGTGTAACTAATAATTCGAATTATGATTTTATGTGTTTGATAAATAAAAGTAGGAGGCACAAAAAACGTGTAATAACATCCTTCATTGAAATAAATAAGTCAAAAAATTATTCCGAAAATCTGAAATCGCCAAATATACTGATTGTTGCAAGAGGCTTTAGTCTCTTAAGCCAGTGTCCAGGGATAAAAATAGAGTTAGTAAACCACCTTTCTTTTCGATTCGATCATTAATCTTCAGTTAGTATTCCGGGCTTTATCTTTTCTGGGATGGTTAATAAAACCTATTTGTTGTGACATCCGAGAAAGGAAGTAAGCGTTCGTTTTAAATTCAATTAAGATCACACGAGACTGAACTGCACGAATACTGGGTACAATGTCAGGTGCGAAAGCTCCCTCGGTATTAACAAGTACAAATGCCTGAATTCAAGTGCACATCAATTAAAAAAGGGATCCGAAGATTTGTTGAAATCGAAACAACCTTTTGTCTCGGACATTAAAATTAAATTTTCAACAATTTAAAAGCGATTTTGTTTTGAAAAGATAGACTACCCATTCCACCTCCTCCCCGGTAATTAAATCCAACGAAACGAGCTCGGGAGAAATTTGACCAGTAATTCATCTGTTCGCTTTCCAAGGGTACGTCGACTCGAAAAACATAGATAATAAATAGTATCTAATCTAAACGAGTTTACAGTACCACCACGGATAATCCCTTCATATAACTAACCGCCATCAATCTTCTTTTTTTTCTTTTTAGAAGGTTTTTTTTTTGAAAATTAAAATTTGGGCAATCGGTCATTTCTGATTTTTCCCCCCAGGTATACCGTGTTTGTAAACTGTGATTTGTGTGTTATATATCCTCTTGAAGGGCCGCAATAATTATATCATGTTCACACTTGCGCCAACGTTCGTGGGTGCACTTTGCCGTTCAACACTTGTGATTGACGTATCGGATTGAATATTTAATGAACAGATGATACCTCGTGGATCAAATTTGTCTCTCCGTTGTTCCACTCCGAACATTGGCCAAATTACATCCAAGAGGGAGCCATGGATAGAAATCACTCTTATAAAAAATAAATACATATTTTTATAGTCAATTTTAACAAACCATAAAACAATTAAGAGAATAAATGGAACTTTGTTTCATATCAAATAACTAAGCGCTAACTAACGGGAATTTTGACAGTCTGAAAATAATTATTGAGAAAATATAATTTAAAAGCATTAGACCTTCTGTCAAATTTCATGAATCCAGGGTTGAAAAAGTGCAGCTTAACAATTTGCAATGGTTATTTTAAATAACCGGAAAAAGATGTTCACCCTAACAGGTTTTTTAGTATTATACATATGTTATATATTTAAAAAAATATTTTTTCTTAATCTAATTAATTTTTTCCTAAACTAAGACTAGTTCAATAATTTTCAAAATAAAATTGAATTTCTTCAAATCGAAGTGTGCTTTTTTAAAAATCAAATTGAATTTTTCTTTAAACAAATCAAAGTGAATTTATTCAAATATAATTCGACCCTTTTTATATAAAGTTTTTGAATTTTTTCTGGTTTAATTCAGTCTTTTGAAAACCACACTGAATCAAATGTTCGTCAATTGAAACCTTTTTTGAAGTCTGAATTCAAAGCTTTCTAAAACAAATGGAATTTCATTCAATTCAAATAATACACTTTCCCCAAATCAAATTGAATTTTATGTGTGGTGTTTAGTGACAGTTAGTCAATAATAATTCGGAGATCGTGAGATGCGTCTGGTGTGGCGAAGGTTTTCGAAAAACATTTTCTTTTACGTGCCAACGTTTCGATCTTCATTGAGATCATCTTCAGCGCCTGGGATTTATAAACATTGTTTAAATTTTACAAATACATGTAGCTGTGAAAAAATTTCTAGCATTCATTGTAAAATTTAAACAATGTTTATGAATTCCAGTCTCTGAAGATGATTTCAATAAAGATCGAAACGTTGGCACGTAAAAGAAAACGTTGGTCTAAAACTTACGTTACACCAGACCGCACTTATGATCTCCGAATTTTATGCTAAACGAAAACTGTATTTGTTTCATACTAAGTTGAACTTTTCAAATATAGTTCAAACTTTTATCAATCAAACTGAAATTTTTAAAGACTTAATAGAACTTTTTTTCAATTCTAATTCAATCTTTTCTGAATCGATCGAAAGGTGTTTCAATTCAAACTGAAATTTTTTAAAATAAATAGATAAATTCAATTTTTGTGAATGAATTGAACATTTTCAAATAAAATGTAACTTTGGCCAAGTAAATTTAACTTTTTCCACAACTAATTCAACGTGTTTGAGAATAAAATTGTATTTTTTTGCATGAAGTATATTGAATTTTACATTGAATTTTGTCTAATTTTATTTCAATCTTTTTGATATCAAAATGAACTATTTCCAAGTTTTTACGTCAAATAATGTATTTCAACGTTTTTTTAAAATGAAATTGAACTTTGCCTAGGTCTGAATAAACTTTTTTTAAAATGGAATTAAACTTTTCCCGAGTAAAATTAAACTTTTTTACGAATCTAGTTCAACTTTTGCCTAATTTACTTTAACTTTTTCCAAGGTTAATTCAACCTTGTCAGAATCAAACAAGTCTTAGAATGTTATTCAAGTTAAATAAAATTATTTTAAATAGATAAAATATTCTAATTCCACCTTTTCTACAACAAATTGAACTTTTTTCCAGACTGTTTTCAACATTTATAAATATAATGGAACTTCATCCAAGTAAAATTGAATTTTGTGTTTGTCCAATCCTTTTGCAAATCAAATTGAATTTTACAAATTAAACTATATTTTTACTTAAGTTAAATATAATTATTTGAAAGTAATCTCAAGAAATTCTTTTTCCAAGAGAACAGATTAAAAACAAAATTCTTGTCTAAAATGAGTGTAGTAGAAATTATAAAAATGGCAGAATTTTATGATGCTATTTGCCCGGCATAATTTGGATGTTTCAAATGTATAGGATTTTTTAAATAATACGATTCAAACTGTTTTCATTGTATTATAAAAAAAGCCTACGCCTACGAAAATATACCTAACAAATGGCATTATAAAAGTAAAATATAAAATAAGGAAGGAAAAGAAGGTAGTCATCTTTGAAGTAAATGATGATGTGGAATGCAGTCAAAGCCCTTCTTTCGTTTGTCCTTCCTACTAATGAAGTGAAAGAAAAATAAAAGAAAAAATACTCAAAATAAGGTACACAATCTTTATGTAGGAATTATAATTGCCAAACCAAATTTATTGTTCTTTTTCCGTTTCAAACTAAATAGAGAAACGAAAAGGTCAATGCCGACAAGAAATATCATTAATAAATTGAAGAATACGCGTCATTTTGACGAAGAATTAAAATTTATTAAATCACCTATTGACAGATATACTAAGAGATTGATTGGTATCTCTATTGGTCGTTTTATATAATAGCAGATTAAATAGTTCATTCTAATTACTTCGATTTCACGAATAAATTTTCATCCATAAATTGTAGGATGTGCAATCAGTCCACGAATAATTGACTTGCATGACATATGTTTTCTCACACGCATAAAGGCAAAGCTTGCTGATACCTTTGCAAAGATTTAATGCAAACTATTACTATTAACTTTAAAGGGAAATTTTCTCATTTACTTGTTGTATTAGAGCTATTTTGATTCGAAGTTTGAAAATTATCTGTATCGGGGATGCGTGGAAGGCATTGTTCCCCTTCACAAAAGCTGTATCAAATTGTTATCAGCGTTTCCAGCGTTGCTAATCAATGGAATTGTAATTATCCTTTTATCTCTATCTATTTGATATTTTGCCGTTTTGTTTCTTTGGAACTGCCGTCGATCACGACAGACGATTTTCCCTTCGAATAATTAATTAGCGGCATTACTTCTTACCTGAGCCACGTGTCTGTCCTCTTTCACTGATTCAATTGTTCGTTGAGAATATTTTCTATTCGATCAATTATTTGTTTAAACAATTCGACGGTGTTTGTGTTCCGACAGCGATCGAGTTTAAGAAAAATAACAATCTAATAAACCTCGGGTTTTTTATGATTGGGCTATTGTCTCGGGAAAATTAATTACCTCGAAAATAATTAATTTAGCGTTTGTGCTTATGTCTCGTCGTTCAATTTCTCCGGGATACGAAAGTCATTACATTTGACAAGTTAAATTATCCTTTTAGCTCAACAAGCCTTCTCGCGGACGTTTAAAATCTCTACTTTTACACTTGAAACAAAATACAGCGCCAAATAAAATATCGACATCGGCCTTAAATAACTTTCTATTAATATTTCACAGTCGTCGATTACTAAAAAAAGCTCTTTATCTACATGTAATAATTAACAGGTTAATTTAAATTAATGCTATATCTACAAAGAAAAGTGAATGCGTCAATTTTGTTTATTGTTAACAATAATCAATATTCTCTTATACAGCATATAACATAAATATTGAAATTCAATTAAGTTTACATAATAAAAAAGTTTGAGGTTTCAAACGAAACACTTCGTATTAAGGCATGTATAAAAAATAAAATGGACAATATTGAGTTGTCTCGGTGAAATTCGGTCAAATTTGAATGGCAGACGCACTGTAGATGTCTTAAGGAACAGGCCAGCAAGAAGATGCAGTCCAAAATGACCAAATTTCAAGAATGTATTAGCTTTTGAAGCAACTCAGGAATTTTTAACTTCAAATTAAGATTTTTAAAACTAAATGCTTTTTAACTTCAGATTAACTTGAATAAAAATCACCCTTTTTGATTTCAAATTAATTTATTTAAAAATTACCTGTTTTTATTGTCGAAATTAACTTTTTTTTCATTTCGAATTAACCATTTTTAACTTCAAATTAAGATTTTTAAAAATAACCCTTTTTAATTAAGTTAATTTACTTAAAAAAAAAACCCCTTTTTAACGTCAAATTGGGTGATCAAAATTTTTGTATCCTCACAGACTGTCGAAGCATTATAGAAAGGATAAATAACATTACCTCAGAATATAAATGCAGAAACTATATTTTCGCCCAAATCCGTAGGGAAATGGTTGAGACAAAAATCCTTGGAAAAGGGTGGCATTGTGTTGGGTGAAAGGGCATGCAGGCATATTGTAAAATGATACGGTGGACGCATTTGCAAACGAGGCTGCAACATCAGGTCCAACCCTTGATATTAAAATTCTTAAAGATGACGGGAAAAAGTTTTGTAGAAATCTGCGCCAAGAAAAATACAACACTTCATATGTTGGCAATTATTACATTATAATGTTCCATGAGCTCAAGAAAAAAATCATGCTTTTCGGAAGGCGATAGCCCACAAGGAATGTCAAAGGTTCTGTTCGAATATTTTTAGACTGAAGCCAAATCATGGCCTATGGGGAAGCTACAAGAAGAGAATCGGTTTGGCATCGTTTCCGAACAGAAACGCTAAAAAATCTGAGAAAAGTCCTGAACATTTCCAAACCAATAAACTTAGAATCTGTTCTAATAAGCAACAATCCTTTCAACATAATCTATGGATTTCTAAAGTCTATAAACGTTTCTTTTTGATTATCTTCAACCATGAAAATTTAGAAGATGAGATGATGGAGCTGTGTGAGTTGGTGCGGGCGCGCAGCGGGGACCGAGTCCAGGTCGGCCGGCCCTGCTCGACAGTAAAATGGAAATAGAAAACTTCATGGTAAATCTGCAGCGCAAAAAAAAAAAACGAAAAACTTCAAATTAGGATTTTTAAAATAACTTCTTAACTACAGATTAATGTACATTCAAATAATCTTTGTTAACTTCAAATTAATTTACTTAAAAATAACCAGTTTTAATGTCAAATTAACTTTCGTTTACTTCAAAGTAAACTTTTTTAAAAATAACCCTTTTCATTTCGAATTAGCCCTTTTTAACCTGAAATTAAGATTTTTAAAATAACCCTTTTTCAACTTCAAATGAACGGATTTAAAACTAATTCTTTTTTAACTTAAAATTAACTTATTTCGAATTAACCCATTTTAACTTCAAGTCAACCTTTTTTGATAATAACCCTTTTTTACTTCAAATTAGCTTATTTTTATTTAGAATTAATACTTTTTAACGTTAAATTATCTTTGTTTTAAATAACCCTTTTTCACTTCAAATAATTTTAACTTCAATTTAACCATTTTTCAGAAAACCTTTTTAACTTCAAAGTATTTTTTTAAAATGACGCTTTTGAACTACAAATCAAACTATATAAATTTCACTTTTCTGTTTCCCTTTTACATCAAATTTTAGTCATTTTCAAGTGGAAATGTTTTATTCCAAATTAATCGTTTTCAACTTCACATTATCTTGTTTAATAATGAAGCTTTTTAACTTCAAATAAACCTTTTTAAATTTAATTTAACCTTTTGAAGCAAACGTTTTTAACTTCAAAGTGACTTTTTTTAAAATAATTCTTTTTAACGACAAATCGACTGAATTAACATTAGTTAATCTTTTTCGTTTCGAATTAACCCTTTCTACTTCAAATTTTAGTTTAGTTTAGTTCATGTTGAAATATTTTACTCCAAATTAATTCTTTTTAACCTCAAATTATCTTATTTGAACTTGAAATGAACCCTTTTTAAGTGAAGCCATGGAGCTGAACTAGTGCGACGTTTGTTTGACAAATTTGACACGATAGGTCCTTGTAAAGGAAGGGCTCAAAACGGTCATAAGATGAAGTTCTGCAGAATGTTTCAGGATTAGTTCTGGTTTCAAGAACTGGAATTGTTATTGAAGGACAACATTAATCAGCAGAACTGGCCCTCCATGAACATTGAGAAACACGGCATAGGGTAGAAACTTGGGAAAAAAACTTAAAAAGCAATTATGATATGTGATTTGGACTGGATTCACTGGTATTCACCGGATACCCGAAACGATTTGTGTTACTGTGTAGGAGTTGTTCATTCGTCAAGAATTTGTACCTGATGTTTTCACAAATTCTGAAATGAGTAACTAACGGAATGAATGTACGCAAATATTCTGCTGGGTTACCCAACTTTTGTAATTGTAAAGCAGTCTGTGGAAGCAGGTTTATTCATGGGATTGTAACACCCACCGTATTGTTCTGACATGCCAGCTGTCTGATTAGTTTTGTTATGATCTTTAGCTCACTTTGAGTGAAAAAGTGTAATAATTGTACCCAATCAACTTCTGTGCAGTGCTTCATATGTGCCAACACTACGAGTGGTCCCAGTTATGGAACGACCAACTGCCTGACCCGCCCTCCAAATAGTGTAGACCTGTTGGCTGACAGGTTATTACATATTACGACAAATTTAAACGTTGCTCTTGGGTAAAATTTAAATTGATAATTGTCCAGAAATCGAAATATCTTTGTAAAAAGTCATCTCACTATTGTTACCTGCCTGCTACACCCAGCGTTGTAATGGTTTTCTTTTTACAGATTGTTATTGTTCTTATTTAATTAAAAGGAAAAATTGAACATCAGATCAAAATCAAAACTTATGTGCTAGGGTGTTACGATATAGTTACCTGGAGAATATCGACAATCTACACCATCTGGGATCTCTATGCCACACCCGCCATGAAATCCATATCTTGGCTCAGTCTAATTTTTAGCTTTTTTTGGCTTGATATGTTGAAAGAGATAAATTGAACAACAGAAATCAAAACGAGTGTTTCAATAGTTAGCTGTCGGCCGGAGGGTTGGCATCAACGAGGGATCGACCATCTCCCTGACAGTCCTACCTTAGTCAAAAACTTTGCTCCATGTGATTTTAATTGTGCCACTTACGACCTGAGTGATGTAAGGGAAAAATTAAACAACCGTCCAAAACTCCGGCAGTAGACTGATTTAGCAGTCATCCCAAGGTGGCGATTTGTCCAAGGTTGTGTCGACTGGGACACGGGTTATCAATCGCTTTTGAATAATTTTACATTATTAAACAATATTACATCGGTTTATTATAAACAACATCGTTTATTACCACACTTGATTATCAAATATTTACCGGTGCAAAAATCCAGTCAGTGTTGATAGAAAAGTATTGCCCATTTTAACCTTAACTTGTTCATCGATTAGATTGCACATACTTGCCTATCCCGGGCCCGTGAAAGATTTACAAAAATAGCAAATCCCTTTAAATTATTAATAAATTTTATTCAAACAGGAATCGACGGTTAATCTGTATTCAACAAACGGGGAAGGCGAGTAACTAAACGTCGTCAATTACTGTCAGGATTCGACGCAGCGGATTGGCCTTTAGAACAAGAAGATTTCAATGGCAAGGCTAAAACCCAACACATCTATTTTCATTTCCATAATTAAATTGAATCAAAATGTAATGATAAGATTGACATATTACAATTGTTGTAGAGCTGTTTGTGCTAGGTTCTTAGATTTATGTTATTATGTGCCATATATAATATATAAATCTTTGATAACTTTCACCCCCTCCAATTTATTTGCCAAGCAATAATTTGATCCTATATTAATCAATGTCGTACAAAACATTACAACAATTTGATACAGTTTTTGGCCACTCATGGCGAAGGGTTACTCAATCTCAATTGGCTATTTTGTCTAGAAATCTTCATTTGAAATATATACCTCGTTTGTTTTTATTTTTGTAAAAGGATTTAGAAAGTTTATACGACAGAAAATCCCCGGATAAATTGGATTATCCCGTGCTTGGAACATGCCAGAGGTGAAGGATAAACGTTTTTGGGAAGGGCTTAATTAGCATTGTATGTATTTTTTAAATTTCGAACTCTAACTCACGTTCGTTTATTTTGGTAGCATGATATTTTTTCGATTATTATTTCCATTATCAATTTAAAAACGGAGCGTTGGCGTGGAGACGTGGACGACAGATGGAAGAGATTAAATTAAATTTATTGCGTTTGTCTCTAGGCTTCTTCGAATTGTTAAACTTCGTTAATTGTTAATAATTACATGAAAGTTTAATTTGGCCTGAAAATGTTCTATTAGAGAATTATGAATATGGATTCGTGTAAGTCCATTTAGATTGGAAAAAATTGAATTAGTCGAAAAAATTCGATAAGTTAATAAAAATTTTATAAAAGTTTCATTTGGAATAAGGCCAATTAAATTTATGAAAAGTTGTATTAGACTAGGAAAGGTTTGATTTAATGTAGGATGTTTAATTTGATTTATAAAACGATGATTTAGACCAAAAAATGTTGAATTATCTTATGAAAAATTTCAATTTGGTTTAGAAAACGTTGATTTAAACGTGAAATATTTCTATTTGATTAAGAAAAAGTTGCATTCGAGTAAGAAACAAGTTTATTTTGTTAATGTTCCAAAAGACCAGTTCGATTAAGATAAGTTGAAAATACATTATTCAAAAAAACATTTTTATTTAGAAAAGGGTGAATTAAGCCACGAAATGTTCAACTTGATTATGTAAAAGTTGATTTAAGCTTGGAAAAATTTCAATTTGATAAGAAAAGGTTGCATTAGACTAAGAAAGGAACAAGTTAATTTTGTAAAAGTTCAAAAAGGCCAATTTGATTCTTGGTCATTGACCCCTAATTTTAAGGAAGGTAGTAGAAATGTAGGTTTGATTTGGAAAAAGTTGGATTGGATATAGAAAAGAATTGAATTATAATAGAAAAAGTATAATTTTATTAGGGGTAATCTAAATTTCATTTAGAAAAGGTAGATTTAAACTTAGAAAAAGTTCTAATCTAATCTAATTTAAAATTATCCACTAGATTATCAATATGATAGTTGAATTTGACTTGGAAAGAATTCAGTTGTCAGTATTTTAAAACCAAATTATTATATTCGGACAAAATTCCGTATGATTTCAAAAGAAGGCACTTTTAACAACTCAGTTTCGTTTGAAAAAAGTTCAGTTCGATTTTAAAAAGTTTGAATTAAACAAGAATAAATTCGATTTTTTTAAAAGTTAGTCCAAGAGAAGTTGAATTTGTTTTGAAAAAGGTAGAATTAGTCTTGAAAAAAAATTGATTTAAAAAATGTTAAATTAGATTCGATACAGAAAATGTTCAATTCTGTTTGCAAAATGAAGTTATGAACTAAGGGATGTCCTATTTGGTTTGAAAAAGTCAGTTTAATTTTTAAAAAAGGTTCATTTTGTCTGCAAAACGTTCGAATTGAGTTGGGAAAGGTTTAGTTTCATTTTGAAAATGTGATGTTACAAGAGGGAAATTTTTGTTTGATTTAAAATATGTATCATAAAACTTTTTTTTGTGTAACGTCACATTTACAAAATAAAACTAAACCTTTCCAAACTCAATTTGAACGTTTTACAGACAAAACGAACTTTTTTTTAAATTGCAGCTTTCTCTTCATCGAAACTTTTTCAAGTCTAACATTCAGTCCTTTCCAAATCTAATTAAACTTTTTTTAAAATTTGATTTACAATAAGTTTAATCAGGGCGTCGGTGGCCGCAAGTTTTAGTCCTTGATACTGGGCTCATCATTGTAACGTAAAGGTCCCGGGTT
Source organism: Cimex hemipterus (assembly GCA_039619505.1). Lineage (NCBI taxonomy): Eukaryota > Metazoa > Arthropoda > Insecta > Hemiptera > Cimicidae > Cimex > Cimex hemipterus. The sequence goes on along the minus strand of CM077105.1, from coordinate 28,370,171 downwards.
CGAATCAAGCGGCCCTGCATTGTTTCAACAAAAAAAAAATTTAATTAGATTTGGAAAGGAATGAATGTCAGACTTGAAAAAGTTTCGGTGAAGAGAAAGCTGCAATGTATAAGAAAAAATTTGATTTGGTTAGAAATAAGTTCAATTGATTTTGGAAAAGGTTTTAGAACTGGTTACATTTGAAAAATTATGAATTTGATTTATATAATTTAATTAATTAATTTTTATTAATGATTTACATAAATAATAAAGGCTAGGGAAAGTTCCGTTAGATTAGAATTCTGAAATAGACCAGAAAAAAAATTCAATTCATTACAACAGTGTGAATTGGACTTTGAAAATTTTAATTTCATTAGAAAAATATTGAATTAGACGTCAATAGATTTAGAAAAAAAATCGGACTTAAAAACTCTTTTTCCATTGATTTAGAAAAGTTTATAATTGGCTAGGAAAAGATTTAAAATAAGTGTTATTTGATTCAGAACAGGTTGCATTACACAAGGAAAATATAGATTTTATTTTACAAAAGTTCAATTTGATTTAGTTAAGTTTGAATTAAAGTACGTAAAGATCTGTATGATTTAGAAAACGGTGAATTACACCACCAAATGTACAATTTAATTTTGAAAAGTGAAAAGTTTGAACAAGATCACAAGATTTATAAGCAGTTCAATTTTAATTAGAAAACGTTCAAAAAGTTCACTTTGATTAACAAAAGGTTTAATTAGACTAGTAAAAGTTAAATTATATAAGATTATATATAAGAAAATATCCATTTTGATTTATAAAATGGAAATTTGACAGCTAATGATATTGATAAATGTGAATGTATATTGAATAAGCAAACTTTTATGAATTTATTCAATCATTTTATTATTAATTAAAATACAAACGGATAATAAAAAGCCTCTGGATTTTTTTGCAATTAATCAGCGGCTTTAAGAGTACCTGCCATTACCTTCGTACAAAATAAATTATTTTATGTTTCTTCATGTGAGACGAGCGAACCTTAGCTCCATTAATTTTGCAAAAGGTCGGCTTTTATAAAGATTTACCGCTTGGTCTTCCCTCGTCTTGGTTTTAGCCGGGAAATCCTTGGTAACTTGTGAACTATAGTTTTAGAAAGAAGAAAATTCTTGACGTGGAAGTATTTGAAGTCAATAATAAACAATTAACTCGATTAAATTGGCCTTTGACTACTGCCCCCAATTACTTGCCAAGGATGATTCTGTGATCCTTGGAGTCATCCGATTCACTTGGAAATCTTGGACCGTCTCTTGTGACTCGGCTCAACTTGAAGATCACATACAAAACAAGCCGCTTAAAGTTTCGCATCGCTTCAACTTGGAGCTTAGTTAGACGTACATAGTCGTTAACTATGAACTCGTCACGCAATGCAAATAGTAATAGGCTCTTCTTTAAACGTATGAATGAAAATGTGTGTATTTAATCTAAGAAAGCGATTTAGCCCGTTGCACTTAACAGTTACAAATAATAAGGGCTGAGTGAAAATTCAAGAGATCACAAACTTAAATGAAGTCCAACTTCACAGGTCCCGACCAGCTTCCAATTAAAACTTTCTGATAAGGCAATATGTGTCGGCGATATTCCTTATCTTGTACAAAATTTGAATTTCGCCCGTTTCGACGGGTTGATTTATTTCCACCCTGGGAGGATTTGGACGAATCCGAAATCGGTTCAATAATCGGCACCATCCGTTTTGCCTTTTTAAACCGTTCATGTTTACAAACAAAGACATCAAATATCAAAAAGTTCCCATATAGAAATTGAAATTAGGTACTTATTTAAATAATATTCCTTGGGATTTATACATTTAATTCAAAGTATTAATTCGACTTCAAAACAAAGGTTGTTATTATTATTGCGAATAAGGAGTGTAAAGGTTAAAAATTGATTATACAACACATATAAAAATACTATAAAAATTATTATTACATTATTAAATGTTTAAATTTTTCCCTTTTTAACTCTTTTTTTTAAATGACAAAACAGCTAAATTGTAATCTTATTATTTGTTCAGTGTAATTTTTTATTGTAGTTTGATCATACTTAATTTTTACAATAAAATCCTCGATTTTTAGCCTCCTGGATTATTTTTAACCATATTATAAAACATATTTACCAGTATGAAACATTTTCAGAGAAGAAAATTTGATATCAGTGTGGAATCATCATAATAAAAATATGACATTAAATTGTCAAACCGTTCTAATTTCAATGTCTTTAAATGTTTATTAAGAAGTTACATTTTGTTATGGCTTTATAGCACGTCATAAAAACAAATGACTCCTTAAACCAAAGTATAACGACCTTATCAATTATTTATACCTCTAAGACAAAAGGTTGTTAATAAGCTCATTGATTATTAATTTCTTTCAAGTATTAGTCTTCCTTATTCTCGGCTCGTATATCCAGTATATCATACTTCACGAGTCTTTACTGATTCTTGCATTTGTAAGACAATGCGTTTAATCCATTTCCTACCTATTTTGCGAAACGCAAAGGATGTCAGTCGATAAAGGAAGGAATGAATTGTGTTGTCAAAAAAAAAGGAGCATTTGTTCACATCGAAAAAGCAGATCCAGCATGAATGGCCTCTTTCATATCTGGAACACGTTCTACCACAAAGAACGCGTCTTTTTGTACCGTTTTTCTAATATTTAATTGATAACTGCCGACCAGGCGATCCTTCAGAACCTTTTCAATGGAGTTGTTCTTCAAAGGGCCAGTTGTGCTAGGGAATATTCGACAGAGTAACGAGAAAAAACTTTTAGACATTTTCAATCCACTAGATTATGTTCGGTAGACATCTAGAATGCCTTCAAGTGGACTATCATTAGGATTTTGAGACTATTGAAAATTAACAAGTATAAATCCATTTTATATTTAGTGGTCTAATTGGCCAAATTATTTATTTCAATTAATTATTCTTTTAATGTAAGACCTTTGTTGAGATGAAAAATTTAGTCTGACGAGCGGGATTCGAGATGGCGTCCGAATCGATCTCAAATGGTAGAGCAAAGGCGAATTTACCCTAAGGTCGTGGGTTCGAATCCCGTTCGTGACATTAACTTTTTCATCTCAACCAAGACCTTACATAAAAAGAATAATGAATTTACTAAAAAGTATAGTTAATTTTCGCTTTTACAATTCCTTTTTTTTATTGAAATACAATCCATTAATCTTGCCAAACAAGCGATTCGCTGATCTTGCTGACCGAAGAAGTCAATTAACTGTATTGTAAAAGTCATAGCATCTCGTTGAAAGTTGAAGAGGGAGAAGGAAAACCTGTCCGGATCAGGGGTAACAACCTCGGCGCCCAATTTTTTCGGCAGTCGACTATGCCTTTTTCCAAGCCTAATCGGACTATTTTCCAAACCGGATCGAAAAATTTTCAAACCAAATTGCACTTTTTCCAAATCTAAATTGAATATTTTCACAAATAAATTCTCATTTTTTCAAACCAAATTCAACCTATTCGATTTAAGTTAATTTAATCTAAGCTAATTTAAAATTATCCACTAGATTATTAATTTAATGAATGATATGATAGTTGACTTAGATTGGGAAATAATTCAGTCTTCAATATTTAAAAAAAGTTTGCAATGAACGATTGAAAAAAAGTTCGTTCTAATGAAAAAAGTTCAATTTGCTTTTAAAAAGTTTTAATTACACAAGAAAAATTCAATTTGGCTTTTAAAAAGGTGCATTTAGATCAAGAAAAGTTGAATCTGATTCGAAAAAGGTATTGGGTTGTCCGGAAAATAATGCAGGATTTTAAGTTTTCATTTAAAAAAATTTATATAAAATATTCTGTTTACGTTTACAGGATTACTCATTTGTATGAATGTCAACACTTATTAATCCTCTTCCAAATGATATTGTTTGTTTACCTCTGTAGCATTCCGCTACTTGGAAATAATTCAGTCATCCTTATAATGTCAAAGCGAGAATTTCGTACGATTTTCTTTTACGAGTTTAAACTCGGCCGAAGCGGAGCCCAAACGGCTAGAAACATTAACCAAGTCTGGGGCGAGGGTTGTGTTAATGAGTGCACTGTGCAAAGGTGGTTTAAAAAATTTCGGGAGGGAGATTTCAGCCTTGAAGATGAAGAAGGTCGTGGAAGGCCTTCCTCTCTTAATGATGATGTTCTGCGATCAGTGGTGGAAGAAAACCCCAAAACAACTGTTCGAGAACTTGC
>CM077105.1:28340867-28365849 GCA_039619505.1 Cimex hemipterus | reverse complement strand
CCTCTTTGGTCAATCGGAAAGGGCCCATTTTGTTGCATGACAACGCTCGACCACATGTGTCACGTGTAACGTCACAAAAATTATTGGAGCTTGGCTATGAAACTTTGCCTCACCCACCCTACTCTCCGGACCTCTCGCCTACTGACTACCATTTTTTTAGACACCTGGACCACTACTTACAACACATAATATTCAAAAATCAAACGGAACTGGAAAATGCATTTATTGACTTTATCAATTCTAAAAATTCTGAATTCTACTCAGACGGAATTAATAAGTTACCAACACGTTGGGAGAAATGTATTGAGAGTATGGGAAATTATTTTGATTAAAGAACATTGCTTTAAAGTAACTAGTTTCTTTTTTTTTTGTTTAATACCAAAATCCTGCATTATTTTCCGGACAACCCAATAGAATTAGACTTGAAAAAATTTAAAAAAAAGGTCAATTTGCTTTAACGAAATGTGAATTAAACTAGATAAAATTCAATTCGATTGAAAAAATAGTGCGTTTAGACCGAGAGAAGTTTAATCTGATCTAGAAAAAGTTGAATTTGATTTTGAAAAGGTAGAATTAAACGTGAAGAAAATTGATTTAAAAAATGTTAAATTAGACTCGGTACAGAAAAAATTATGTTTTATTTAGAAAAGGAAAAGGTAAACTAACGAATGTTCAGTTCGGTTTGAAAAAATCAATTTGATTTTTTTAAAAAAGGTTAATTTTTTCCGCAAAACGTTCGAATTGAATTTTTTTTAAATGTGACAGATAAGGAATATTTCTCTCTGATTTAAAATTAGTTTAGTTAGATTGGGAAAAAATTGAATTAGACTTGAAAATGTTTCGATGAAGAGAAAGTTGTAATGTACATGGAAAAATTAATTTGGTTAGAAATAAGTTCGCTTGGTTTTGGAAAAGTTTGATTTGATTATAAAACAGGAAGAATCATACTTGAAAAATTATCAATTTGATTTGGGAAAAGTTTAAAAAGCCAAATTAAATTTAGAAAAGACATAAGATAAGTTGATTCTTGGAAAAGATTCAAATGTACTTGAAAAATGTTTAATTTGATTTGGAAAAAATTCAATTGTGTTTGGTAAAAGTTTAAAATAAATACGAAATTCATTTAGACAGTTTGGAATTAGGCTGGGCAAAGTTCGACTTGATTTAGCAAACTTGTGAATTAGGCCAGAAAAAATTCAACCCGATTAAAAAAGAATAAATTGGACTTTGAAAATTTCAATTTAATTGAATATTGATTTAGATGTGACAAACGTTCAATTTTATTTAGAAAAGTATCAGACCTAAAAATTTTTCAATTTGAGCAATTTTAATTGAAAAAGTTTAAATTAGACACTGAGGACATCAATTTAAATTGGTATATGAATAAGTAAACATGGAAAAATTGCCATTTTATTTCAAATGCGTTTTCTTATGAATATTTTTGAACACACTTTTGTAACTTTATTTAATTTTTTAAGAGTGTTTTTTTAGACTGAAGGTTGTCTTATTATTTTCATATTTTACTCTGTTATGCTATTATAGTTGAAAATAAAAATCAAAAATCTAAAAAAATTACAGAGAAAAATAACCCTTCGAATATCAAAAGTGCGATCATTTATATTAGCAAAATTTTGCTTGATAATTGTCATGTAGACCTACCTCAGGTTATAATATTCTTTCCAATGGTAGATCATGTCAAACGTATGTAATTAAGCTAAACTAATAAATTCCTTATGGTCGAAGCCATAACTTAACTGTTTACCCTGGTTTTTTTTACATTGAATTATATATATATAATTTGAGTGCTTATACAAACAACCCCTTTTCACTTTTTATATACCTAACCTAATTGAAAGTTGATGGAGTATTAAATACTCCGCAATCCACCATCTCATACTAAACAGTCACGCCAGCAGGTTCGGATCCTGGAATTCTCTTTGGATAATTTTGCAGGTGGTCTGAAATGTTTTCCAAACTTCTTCATATTATGGGGACTTGTCATCGAGAGAGAGTTGTATTTCTCGTGCTGTGGACCCAAATAGATTCCAACTCTACAAGGAGTTGAATCACTCCCTAACTCTTGCAATGTTTTTTCTGCACCAGCAAATTATGTTCCGTTCTCTTTTTTAAGCTGGTGGTTTAAAATACGGGGGGGAGTTGTTTCTGAATTTCAGGCCTTGGGTTGGGAGTACTCTGCAGTGTGCTCTCTATGCAACTCAGATGATCGTGAGGATGCATTTCATTTTCTTGCTAGATACTGAACGAATTGAGCTATCTGTATGTGGGTAGAGGTTTTCTGACGAGGGAACGGCTCCGATTGCCGGGTTCTTGTTGATTTTGCTCGGAAAGCCTAGTTTTACAGGTATGAATACATTGGAATGTAGGGAATTAATATTCTGTTGGTCTTGTTTCGTTTCTTTTTGTTGTCTTTTTTATTATTTATTTTATTTTGTTCTGTTTGGGTTAATATATATAATTTCTAGTGTGTAGGCTTCTAAATGCGAATTTGTTTGCATGTGAGGGACCCTTTGTAAGTTGGAATCCTTTTGTTCTTTGAGGTGTCATGCTTATTATTTTCAAAGCTTACCGCAATTCAACCTTGTAGTTCGAAAATCCTGTAAATAATTGTAACCACTGAAGTTGCTATTTTAAATTCTCCTTTTCTTATAATTATATAATTAAGCATATTCTTGGGATAGTTATACACTCCGAACTCTGGCTGAAACCATGCCATAATAATACTGTTTTTATTTTTTAACTGTAATTTTTTTTTTTCATTTTGTACATTAAATCTATCTATCTATCAGTCACGCCCGTACATGCATCCATTCTAAACACATGCTATGGACACAAATCTAAAACATCCTATACGCAATAAAACACCCCTCTTTCCTCCAAGAATTGGAACGGGGACCCAGATACTCGTTGGCGTCTTAATATATGGGGTGGCAGTCCTACGCGCTTCCTATAAGGAGCCAATGAATTGCACCCTTAAACTAGATGGGACCTAATGAACCACCTTTGTCTACATCCGTGGGCTTTGGCCCACAACTGTGAATTTATTAAGGCTTATTCTTAATGGGGTGAGGATGACCCTTCCTTTGCGTGTCGGATCCTCCGAAGCCTACCTGTCGATACGGTTCACAGTATTTCTTAAATCATGTTTTCAGTGCATTTTTAGCGTCAGGTGTCGTCTGTCCGCCTTTCCGTTACCATCCAGATCTATGTCCAGTTCTCGTAGAAGGGGTGGCGACTAAGTTTATCTTTTCTTGGTTAGGTCATTTTTAACATTTTCATATTCTTTTACTAAGACAAGCCTTAGTAACTTTTAGAATATATATTTTATCACCTCTTGCCATTATGTACTTTAATTCCGAACAAACCTGACGACCGTGAAATTATATAAATTGTTGCATACACATCGTCGTTAAAGTTTTGTGAAGGGTTCATTTAACATTATCCCTGCTGTTACGGGCCAGGTTGCCGGGCAACATCAACTTTTAAACTCGCGATGGGAAAATTAATAATTCCCGTTGAGCGGTGTAGCAATGGAAAGTACGATATGCAAATGGGAATTGTTATTATTAAAGAGAAATTTACTACCTTGAAGGATTTCAATTCGACCACCCTCAACGGTGACTTATGAAAATGGAAAAAGCAAATTTCGCACGTATAAACAAAAGAATAAACGATTCCATAACTTTCATTGCTTCCAATAAACAATATTATTTTAAGGTGAACTGAGCTTGGAAATAATAATCGTTTGTTTTAATTACAAAGGTTTACCGAAGAATGGAGAAAATTTATTCAATTTCCGTTTTTTTCAATCAAACCAACTTCTTAATACGAATTAGAAAACATGCAAATCGTAATTGTTTACAAAAACGCTGACCTGAATAAATTTATAGTCTAGGCCCTATGGCAATAAAAATATTGCACGCAGACAAACTTGAATATTATTATTTTAAGATATTGGATTTTTATTTATTGGTAATCGGTCGAGTGGACCACGACAACTAGTGAATTTTTATTGATTTTATTTTATTGTTGGTAGAGGATTTGTATACAGGCTTTTCGTATCGATTTCCAACCATACAGGTGAGACCGAAATAAAAGTATTAACACTATAATGCCTAGAAAGTGAAAACGACCAGACATAAATCAAACAACTGTTTAACAAGGGGGCCGACTAGAAATGGAAAAGTCAACTTTCGCAATATTCCTTTTCATTCTCCTTCGAGCCTCTCATAATTCGTCAAACTTTTCACATTTTAAAAATAAAGTCCTATTAAGTTTGGGCCACAAGTTTTTTATTATTATGCAACCCAATTTTAGGTTGTTCACCTCGCATTTGGTGTTCCTGGTTCTCCGTCTTGTCTGGCATAACGTGGATTTTATAAATATATATGTTAATTTGCACAAAAATTATTTTTACAAATACATAACATATTGTTATTAGTTTGTTTAGTTCGTATTTATTTCAAAGTATAATTCTTGTGGCTTGAAAGGTGGCCCTTTTGGTTCCTATGCTACGTTCTAGGTATGCTGGATGATTACATAATTCGGTCGTTTCGGAACATTTTGGTCTGCCTACTAAGTTTTATGGAATTTGATTTTGAACTCTTTACTCTTTTCTTAGTACGCTTTCAATATCAGACCAAAGTATTTTGTCATCAACATCCCAGGATAGTAGCCGATAGAATTACTTTCTCTAGAAAGCCTCATCTCAACTTATTATCATGTTGTTTTGACTCGTGAGAAGTGCGGCAGTACGTGAACTAACGAGTAGTGATAGGTAAAGAAATAACGGAGAAATCCGTTATTGGAAGTTTCGTTGTATTTAGAAAACACCGGCAGTAGAGAAATTGGAATATAGGATCATGAATTAGTGGTTTGCAGACTACGATGACCTCAGCGATGTTACAAGTTTGTGGCCGAAAATCTAATCCCTTGAAAACTGTTGACCAAAGCTTTCTTTCAATGGGCAATGCTTCTCGCCAATCATGCATTTCATTTGATGTTGAGCTCATTACTCTTTTCTAAGCACACATCCAATATCAAATGGCAAGATCAGATTTTTGTTTCATCAGCATCCTATGACACTTGCAGATAATGTCATTCACCTGTAACTGTCCTGGGATTATACAACACCCTGACATATCATCATCATCATCATCATCAACTGTCCTGGGATATACTTCCACCATGGGCTTTATGACTCGTGAAATCATTGTACGAAGCATAGTGAGTTGCAACATAAACGGCGTGTGCGATGAATTATCTGGTTTAGTGACTATGTTGACCTCAGCGATCTTGTAGGTTTGTGGCACGTAGTGTGAAGACTGCATTCGTGATTCTGGTCTTCTAGCTTTTCTAAGCAACTCCCTGATGATCAGGCCACAAATCCACAATCTATTGGACCTCTTTGATTGTTACTGCATCATTCGAACTTTTTTCTACTATACTCGGATGAAGATATACTGAGAAAAATTAAAAAAAAAAAAAAAAAAAAAGACGCCGCTGCTTTACCACTTGAGCTATCGTGACCTCGATGTGACCTCGATCCACTCGGACATCATATCCTCCTCTCAATATGGCAAAAGGAGGGAAAACTTGTAAGGTGAGATTGAGATGAGGAGTTGATATCCGAGTGGATCGAGGTCACGATAGCTCAAGTGGTAGAGCAGCGTGTCTAGCCGAAGGTCGTGGGTTCTAATCCCTCTCGTGCCATTAACTTTTTTTCACCTCAACTAAAAACCGTAATTAATTGTGATTTTTTATAAGTATTTTTTCTAAAAATGATTGAATATCGATCGTTGATTTAAGAAATATAATATTATTCGCATCATTCCGTGTACACAAAGAAATGAGCAATAATAATTTTTATTTTTAGAATGAAACATAAGAAAACATTAAAGACTATCTTAACATAGGATGATTTTCAAATAGTTAATTTGTAAAATTTTGAAACGGCTTAGTTTTTTCTAATGTTTTACATTTTTCTATTTGGTGAATAATTGAGTTAATTTGTAGTTTAAGATTTCGAGAAACCTTCAACAATACGGGAACACAAGCTAGTAGAAATATTTTCAGGGAAATCATGATGGTACCTCGGCGAATGTCGGAGCAGGGCTTGGAAAATCGTGTTAACGGGATTGGATTTGTCCCACAGGGAATTCGCACTCTTTCAAGAAAAGCGTGTCGTAATTAAAGGTGTCCAGACATCGTAGCACAAGACATACTTTCCATTGGTGGAACTACTGAAGGAGGCGGATAACTACAGAAAAGAATCAGAAAGGAGTTAGATCGAGAAAAAAAATAGACAAAAAGGTGGTCATAACCGGATCAGATTCTATTTGATCAGATAATAAAGTAGATAAATTCCCAAAATGTGCTAATCGTGTTAATAAGTGAGCGAAAGTCGACAAATTTTGTTACCCGGGTGTGCAAGTTTGAAACTGAATAAAACACAAACGTTTCAAAAACCTGAACGCATGTACTAGCAGATTTAGCATACTGAAATCTCGAAAGGTCGTTTACAATGAATGCCCTAAATTTTCTACGAATTACTTCGGTAGGGTGGATTCACTAACGCTTAACACGTTCATCAAATAAGGATTCGTTCAATTACCCTCGACAGGAGCAATGTTTGTCTATGTTTCCGAACATGTCACGCCGGAAGAATATCTAATCGAAAAGGCTGTCGATTTTTGGAATGTTTTAATTTAATGTAATGTAAATGACCCACTGTCTTCCTTATTGTGGCGTACTGCTGCAGACAGTTCAAAAACTGTGTAATTGGTCATGAAGTCTGCTGGGTGGTTAATTGTAGTTTGGTCGTTTCCGAACAATTTGCCCTGACTAGTCACAGAATATGACTATGATGAAAAGTAAAATAAGCCTAAAAGGGATGAAAAAATGGTGCTATTTGAGTCTAATTTTATGAACGATATATATACAAATCCGCTGTCCTCGCTTGACTCAAACAGCCTACGGTTTGGGCTAGCCGTTGTGAAGTCATTTCTTGAGGCTGGGTTCCTGAATCTGTTCTGCGATTATTGTTCGTCACTACGTTCTGAAATACTTCTTATGTTCCCTTCTTATATAATAGTATGGGATCAATTTAAAAGTGCATACATGACGGAACAACATCCCAGAACTTTTACAGGCGAAAGACTTCAACAAGAAATTTTCACCTCAAATTACAAGACTTGAGGTTATGGCACATGATAACAATGGATGTAGCAGAACTTAACGTATGTAGGTTCTACCCAGAAAAGAGAACACCGCAGACTATATCATATATCATACGATACTACGAAAATAATATCGTGCCTACTCACAACCAAACAAAAGCTTCCAAGAAACACGGCTGTAGTGAGACTACCAAGGCTATGGAGCTTTTTTTTCAAATTTGTTGTACAATACAACTACCTTAAAGTAGGTAATAAGTAACAGTGAGAACGGAAATTAAAACAAAACAAAATTAAAACCAAGAGTGGAGAAAACACCCATTGGTATTACTCCAATGTTACAATAATATTGTGTGTTCAATCGATTTGTGTGTCATTATCACTTTCACTGTTATTACCATCACTTCCTACAAGATCTCGCGGCCATTGTCTCTTCAGCGAGGTGGGTTTGAGGGGATTCGTCGGGATGCGAGGTTTCTGATGTGTTGATTTACGTTAGTTGGGAGGTTTTTATGAAATTTACGGTAACGGAAACGTATTTCATCTTGTACGAATGGAATATGTAAATCTGTATGTGTAGTTTGGTTCGATACATAAAATGGAGCATCTAGTATTTTTCGTAGTATTATAGACTGGGCAGTTTGAATGCGGTGGATATTGGAATGTTTGGCTGCACCCCACACTTCCAGTCCGTAAGTCCAAATCGGTTTAATTATGGTGTTGTAAAGCAGTCTTTTATTTTTGAGAGGTATATTCGAGCGTTTGTCAAGAAGTCGTGCAAGAATTCTAAATCTTGTCATAACCTCCTGACGTTTCAATCTTGTGTGTGGATTCCACGTCAGGTGTTTGTCGATATACAATCCGAGGTACCGCACCTTGTCCGCAGTTGGGAGGGGAGTGTAGTTTAAGAAAACAAGGGGAGAGATCTTTTTACGAAGAGTGAAGGTAATGTGGGTGGATTTTTCCGCGTTAAATTTTATCCTTTTCTTTTTACACCAGGACTCTAGTAGTATGAGGTGTTGTTGGAGGTTTCAATTGGAAATGACAAGGTCGGGGTTGCTAGAGAGAATTGCCGTATCGTCTGCAAATGTGAATGTGGTGGTTTCGGGATGAGTTGGCATGTCAGCTGTGAAAATCTGGTACAGTGTAGGGGCCAGAACGCTACCCTGAGGAACACCAGCATGGATAGGAAAATATGAAGAGAGGGAATGGCCTTCAATGACTTGGAAGAATCGGTCAGTGAGGAAACTGTGTAGTACGAGATAGTAGGTGGATGGCAGGATGTCCTTGAGAATGAATAGCAGGCCCGGGTGCCAAACTCGCTATGGAGTGTATCAAAAAGTCTGAAGTAGAGGAGAGAAGCACAATAGTCCTTCTTTTATGGACAAGTTGTATCAAAACTCTGAGATCGACAAGAAGAAATCACACAGAAGAAGATTCTAAAGTTTGATTGTTTCGGTCTTCCAGCCTTTGCTTTCTTGACATGGATCACGGAGTTCAGAACCAATATTGAATATGACAAAACTCGCTGACAGATAATATAAAAATAAGAACTGACCAAACTATGAGACCTAGAAATCCTGTACGTTTTTGCTCACGTTGGCATAAATACCTCTAGAAACAGCATCCTCAGGAAAAAGATAGACATAGGATTTCGTCAAGAAATCCTGACCTCATCATGCAACTAATCTGGATTAATATCAGATGAAATTGTTTTGGCAACAGCTGAAAGAAACCTTCCAGAAAACCCATCTGCATTTCCATCATCAATGCTTATAAAAAGTTTACAGAAAGACAATGTGGAGGGGTCCAAAGTCCTAATTTTATAAATGAAGTTCAAACGATAGTGAAGAGAGCCCCTTCAGCGACAAATCTACCTTGTGAATATGTCTAACGTTTCTTTGTCTATTTTGTCCGATGGCCAATTTTGGAAACGTTTTTCTCTATTTGTTTCATATTTCATATATAATGAGCCGAGTTGCGTGTATCGATTTTTATTGCACCTTTAGGATAGTACAGAGAGTGAAGGGAGGATGATCTGAAGGCGGTGGTAGTCAAACGTTTAGTATTTATGATTTATTTGTTCCCTTGGACAGTGATTAAAAATATTTTTTCAAAGAATTAGGTAGCTCGGAATCGAATCAAAGTCAAAGTGTAATTTTTCCAATATAACGCACTATCCTAAAAACCAATGAAAACAAACAGATTTGTGTAAGATAAACAAATTTAATTAACACTAGAGAACTCATATAATCAGATTGAAAACATTCTGTTAAAAAAAATTCCATGCTGCATCCCATTCAACAACTATAGTACTTTCAAATTATAAAATAAACAAGAAAAATTATTATTTATAAAAATATATAAAATAGTTTATCTTATTGCTGGTTATGCCTATCAGAGGTGATATTTTTCGGATAAAGTCTGTATTTCTCTTTACACTAAACTCAATAATATTTCTAACTTAATCCATTAGATTTCGTTGTCCGATTGTCCAAATAATATCTTTCAATTAATTAATCTTTGTTGGTTAAGATAAAAAAGTCAGCGTCAGTAGTGATGTTCGAATTGGTCCGAGTGGATCGAAGTCAGGATTGCTCAAGTGGTAAAGCAGCGGCGTATTGAGCCGAAGGTCGTGGGTTCGAATCCCGCTCGTGACGCTGACTTTTTTTATCTCAACCAGTACTTTACATAAGGAATATTTCTTACTGTTCACGTTTGCAAATTAGAAATCAAATAACACAGAAAACAAAACGTTGATGAACCGTTCTATCGACATAAACCGTACATCAAATCCGCTAATTATACTTTATAAATACTAATTTATTAATCAATTCAATTGGATTGAAACATTATTGATTTAATTAATTGACATTTCCCCAAGTGCTTTGTTCACAATGAAATCGAATTATAATGCGATTCCATTTTCTAAGAATGACAATAACACCAAATATTGATATAACCAATAAAACGTTAAGGTGAAATATTTCGACACCATCAGCAACATTTCTCTCAAGCCAGAATGCAGAAGAGTTTCGCATCTCTTTGTAAAAACTAATTTAATTTCCGAGATATATCTCTATTTAAAATAGTTCAAAAGGGGGAATTTATTCGTCCGTGAAATAAGGCTTTTTAACCAAACTCTATTATAATCCCCTTTGCTCCACTTTCCAAACCGACACCCGTGAAATGCTTTGCATCTTTATTACTGTCAATCTTCTCCATTGGGACATAGTACTAACTAGCCTACATTGTAAATAAGTCTCATCTCCTTTTAAAAGGACGGTAAATAAATATGTAATGTGTTTTTTGAGAGTAAGTTATCATCGTCCATAAACCGAGCAAGCCTAAGACTAGCCCATATAGCTGCAGATCAAATAGGCCTTTCGCGTTGTTTTGCACTTTGGCCATTTGGGCTTTCGTGGAGGTTCTTTATTGCCTGGTAGGTCGCTTTGCTGCGTAACCGGGTCGGGCAAGCACCTCACTTAGATGTACAAATACATTGACTACAGCATAGAATTAGATGTAGACATAGGCAAGATGTGCCGAGGACATCTATTCGCTCAACGTGTTTCCTTCTGACTAGCAGCAGTCTCAGTTTAGTTCTCTTCGACGTAGTTGAACATAGCTGTGTAAGAAGCTCTTTTCGGAGGATCTTCGGAAGAGGTCAAAACAGAGACTTCCTTAAGGTTTTCGCTGAGCTTTCGACAGTTTTATATCTGCAGCATCTCAAATCTAAAAAACAGGTACAAGTGATCACAGAAAGCGTTTTTTTTTAAACTATATATATACATATACAATCAACTTATTTTAAAATTTTAACAACAGGATTACAGATCAAATCAATAAAAACCGATAAACATATACTCTCTATGAACGAGGGGAAACAGAGGCAACGGGAAACAAACCCTTTCTGTGATCACTTGTACTTGTTTTTAGACTTTTATGAGATGCTGAGCCACAAAAATCATTGAACTTCTGTGTCCAAAAAACCATGTTATTTAAATTCGTATTATGGTTTTGAAGCCCTGAAGATGACAGTATAAAACTGTCGAAAGCTCGGCGAAAACCGTAAGGAAGTTTTCTCTGTTTTGAGCTCTTCCGAAGATCCTCTGAAAAGAACTTCTTGTACCCAGCAGGTCGATAATCTATTTTCATAGTTATAGCTGTGTAAGTTTCTTTCGTTTCTTTTTCGATCCTCTGCACTGTTAAGTCGCCTTTAAACTCAGCGAATGATCGCATTTCTCGGCCAGCGCCAATAATTTAATATAATAGGTTAGAGCACCGCGCGATGGCTGGATCACCATCTCTTTCCCCCCAAATTCACGCAGAGGCGACTCCTCTAAATTCAAGCTATGTAGAAACCGCAATACCCGTACTGTGACATGAAGTGCCCCGGTTTCGGTTTCAGTCTTTCGTTCTCCAGGGGCATCGTAGGCACTTTAGCGCTCCACCTGTGTAGCCACTCTCTGCCCCTTTCACTTATATCTGGTGCCTGCAGAGTCTCATGGCTGATAAATCCTTAAGAAATGAGAGCAAGTTGAAAAGAAATATATTATCACCTAACTTTGTAGATTAATCAAGTTTTGTCACTTATTATACCTGTGAGAAAACACATGAAAGGATTTCTCGACGACAAATCAGATTTGCTATTTACAAGAAGGATCCTTTGGGCAACCCATTTACGAATGGAACTTGCCCGACTCTTTTGCCTCGCCATACAACGTAAATACACACTGCCCATAAAAAACCGACCACCTGGTTTTTGACGGAAAAAGGCCAATTTTGGAAATCCAGCCTTTTTTTCACAGACCTGCCCTAAAAAACAAATTTTACGTTAGACTGCTTTTTTACATGGTTTCCTAGCTTCAGTCCTTCATCAGTACACTTAAAAATTCTGGAACCTGTCAATTATTGCACTTTTTACGAAAACTTCAAATTGATCTGTGGGAACAGAAAATCGTCCAGGAGCGACGCCTTTTAACAATCGATAGGAAATTTTAATAATCATTCAATTGGAAACTTTCCTCTTAGCCAGATTTCTCAAATGTTTTCTAGTTATTCCCGATTTTGGGGGAAAAAACGTGGTTTTTTACGTGCTCATGGAAATAATCTATCACTCTTTCTCTCGATTTACAAGCATAAATTTTGCACCGTCATGTTAGAGAAACTGCGATAGGCAAACCAAGATGGCTGTCATGTGAAGCAGTGTCTTGAGACATTCTTCTTTATTTCAACGGGGTGATGAATCTGCAGCATAGTCGTCGGACGAAATATACCAAAACCCATAAGCAGATTTAAATGATCAGACCGAGCTAATGTGTCCCACTGTACCATTGCGTCAGCACGTTATAATGTACGTTATTATTGATTACACTCAAAAACTTCTTTAGATTCTATCCTACTATTTTTGTTGCTTAGTTGCCAAATTTCTGGATACAAGTGTCCACTGCCGAACTCAGGTCTATCAGACCTCTCGAAATCTCACAATTTCTTTAACATCTAATTTCGGCTTTATTGTTGGTTCAGGATAATCGTCAATAATTTAATATTGTTTTCCAGAATGAACACATTTTGGGTGACACTTTTCGTAGCAGCCGTCGTCGTCGTCGGGTGTTTTAGCGCCCCAGGCCCCGATTGCACCCCTTCGGCCCTCCTGGAGCAGCCGCCCCGGGTGAGAAACATCTGCGCAGCTTTGTACCAGGTCTCAAACGCGCTGCAGGCTTACATGGACGATCAGCTAAATTATCAACGTAAGTCCCACACGTCATTCTCGATTGAAATTACCTTCAACGATTCCGGTTCTTATGAAGATTAGTCTTTATAAATGAAGTCAGACTAATCTATCTGAAACTAATCCCCTTTCTCAAACACCTCATTTATTTCCATATAAATTTATGATCATTGAGTCTTATATATTTACGTTAAGAAAATACTATAAGAAAACTATAAAACATTTCTAGTAGAGCCATTTCCATTACTATTTCTGACAAATAATGGTTGAGAAAAAAATGCTCCATCTTTTTAGATACTTTGGCAACATACATGCCATAACAGACAACGTCTCAGAAAGCGTACTCTGGGACGTTAACGCAATACACAAAAATATTAAATTCACCATAGAAAATGAAAACAACAACATCAACTTCTTGGTCATAATTCTTACCAAAACCAACAAAAAACCCACAACCACAACCACACAAAGGCTAACGTGGAATCGAAAGAGTTTGTAAGGCGATCAAATCAGCAGAATCGAAATGACTATTCTCTATCTCAAGGAAGGGAATTAGGAGGCTGATAGGAATCCTGACGGGCCACTGCCCACTGAGAAGACACCTCTTAATGGGTATCCTGCCAGATCTCTTTTTCCGTTTTTGCGAAATAAAAGAAGAAACAGCAAGGCACTACTTCGCAGGGTGTGATAGGCATGCTAGGTCTAAATTTGAAATCTTTGAAGGAGAGGACATCATTCCCCGAGATTAAATGGTCCAAATTCTTGGGGTTTGCGAACAGGTCCAAGAGGTTTACGGAGGACACGTGAGCCAAATATATAACGTGAAATCTACACCCTAGCCTGAAACGTAAAAGATGAACCGCCGTTACAACCTCACGAAACAACTCACCTAAACTTTAACAGCAAACTGATAATTTACAAAACTCTCATTCTTACAATACGGGCCTACGGAATGGTAGTTTGGCGCTCAACCAAACATTCCAGTTCATCCCGTTTCGAATCTCTCCAATCCAAAACCTAAGAAAAATAGTTAGCGCTCTCTTCTACTACTACAGTAAAACCATTCATACTGACCATATTCCATTCGTTCACGACCTTGTAAGAATGTTATCAGAAACTGCATTAAACTCTTTCTGTAAATCGAACTTCCTCGTTCAACAACTTTTCACACTCACCGTTCCTGGCAATCTTCCACGTCGGCTGAAGAGACAATGGCCTAGGTGTTTGCTTCAATGATGCGTGTGTGCCTGCAGTGTGAGGAAGTGTCAGTTGTTGCTTCTCTCATCATGTTTAATTATCATGTTAGATAATGAAAAATGCAAACCTGCACAACTTTTCTGGTTACTTGGTAATTAGAACATTGAGAAATGTAGAAAAAATTTACCTGCCGTTATGGAATCGTATTTGCAATGCCATTGCCATGTTTTTATGATCGAAGCTGTCATCGAAGGCCAGTAAAGCATCCTATGAATACCCGTTTTAGTTTAATTGAACGCATACTCCTAGAAAAAAGATTCACGTACGAATAATAAAAGACCCATGCACAACATAAAAATGATGACGTTCAATTTTATAATTTTATATGTATGAATTACCAAATTTACTATATCATAACTAAAACTGGAGGTGTAAATAATAATATTAATAATTTTAAAAAGAGATAAAAAGATTTATTAAAAGTTTAGCTAAAAGTATGTAATATATGTCCCGAAGTCAAGATTTCTCAGTAGAAAAGGATTGCTATGCAATTATAAACTTTATAGATATTATTCTACATCTTTATATTACTAAGAAATGTTTTCTTCTCTTTTTTTACAGCGATGCTTTCAGAGGGAGCTGACGATAAAGTCAAGAAGCAAGACCAGATGACGGATCATATATTTTTGCGTTTCGGCCGCCGGCGTTGAGCCCCAAGTGAATCGATGCCCAAACTTAAAATAAATGAAACACAAAAAAAAAAATTTAACAAATTCGTCTCCATTCGCCCTAATCCCAAAGACTGTTTTAATTTATTTTCTAGTTAAATAGACTTAAACTACAATTACCGTTGTTATGTATATTTGTGATGATAAAGCTAATTTTATTTTTTAAATCATTTTATTTTTTGTCGATAACTCGTTACGGAGTATGGAATGTTCAGTATTACGAATATTTAATTAATGTGTAAAATGTAATTCCTAAAATAAAAAAGTTTAATAATTTTCCCTGCCTCTATGTTATTCTTTCATAACCTCGTCTATTATGTACAACACGCAACGACGAAAACTTTAATTTTAATTTTTAATTTACCATTTAACCTTTCCCTCAGCAGGTGTTAAGGATACTGTTAAAAACTCATCCACTCAAAAAAAGCTACAGGAGGTGACCTTGTTGAACATAAAAATAGCAATATTTTGTTAACCATTTTTAAACTCCAACCATAAACGTTCCAATACAATGGAAGTCTTTTATGTTCGCCCAACCTCCAAACTGACAAATCTCAACAGATTAAATTATTTTTCCTTCCTCTTCGCGACGCAGGGGGATGTTTTCCATGTTCACCCAAGCCCTAACCACAAAAGACCACCAACCGAATTACTACCTCTTCATCAGTTGACTGCCAATTCTTAATAAACTTGAAAAACAATTATAAGAAAATACTCCCCATCCTCGAATTTTCTAATATAATTCCCAATACTGCTTAGTGCAGCTCGATGTATTTTTATGTTGAACCATCGATTCTGTGGTTTACTGCAATACTGTCTACAAACCTCCTCATCTGCCTGTCCTGCCTCGCCGACAGGTACTTTAGGCTTTGGAGTAGAGCCAAGGCGGACGCTGGGGACCCTCAGGGTAGTGTCGACCCATCACGACATAACCTAACATACGCTGCCATTCTATACTCCAATTCCGATCTCGTTATAGTTCACCCAACCATTAAAACCCACCTTCCTTTCCTAGAACAATGGTTAAAAAATGGAGAATCAAACAACACCACAAAATACCAAACATAGCCTCTACTCTCCGTCGAATTGCTCTCCCCCCATTCTTGGGCTTTATATAGAAAAGCGACTGACCGGAAATCCTAAGGACCAATGTTTTGAGGAGTATTGAAGCTCGATGGCGGATCTAGCTTAGCCGTAAGAAAGACCGTTGAAGTCAGTAGCTTAGAGCCTCGTGTAGCTGACAGCCACGTCGGCTTCTGAGAGTGCGATGTGGTGTCGAGAGTTGCCTTGCTGCTGTAAGTGTTGTATGCTTGCTCCATTGTGCGTGATGAGATCTCGTCGACAAATTCCCTCTAAACAGGATTAAATCCCTATATACAGAGAACAACAGTGAAGACAGAGATACTTGTGATGATGATAAGTGAGTATTGGTATGTGTGAGGAGGGAATATAGCTACAAGGAGTGTCGGAGAGATAAGATAGTGGTAAAATTGGCAGAGCATGAGTGTTGATTGGAGAAGGGAAGAGAGAGAGAGAGAGAGAGAGAGAGAGAGAGAGAGAGACAGAGAGAGAGAGAGAGAGAGGGTTGAATAGCTAGAGCAAATAGAAGAGGCTGGCATCTGAAAAGTAAGACAGATAGAGAGTGCGAGAGGGAGTGTAGCAGATAATTATATAATGGAGATTGTTGGATGAGTTGAGGGGGAAGAGATAAAGGGAGGGAGGACGAAAAAGCGAACATGGTGGTGCGAGAGAGCTCAAGATAATAGAATTGATAGAAAATGGAGAACATGGTAAACGGTTGAGACCTTGGAACTAAAACGATGAAAAGAGGATACGTGGGACAGAAATAGAGAAAGAATGAGATAAATATAGAGAAAGATTTTAAAGGGTAGGTAAATAGAGAAAGAAAGGCTATTGATGGAGGAAGTGTGTCGTGGTCTCGATGTAAAAGATAGAAGAGGGAGTAATATGATTTATGATATGGTGGAGAGTACAAAAGTACACAGACAGAGGTAGAGAATGATACATAGCTAATTATATACATAGATGTGCAGAAAGTCAGAAATTAGAAGTGGGCGATATAGTGAGACAGAGTGAGATGGTATAAAGTAGAGGAAAAGAAAGACAGATAGCATGGAAAGAGTGAGCGGGAAAGGGTGAGACAAAATAGGGGTAGAACTATAGAGGAACATATAGATACAGAGAGAAAAATCGAGAGGATTTTGGGAGAGATATAGGATTCACTATTTTAGTGGTGGACCAGTTAATACATGACAATTAATTAAGGTTTCTAGTTGAGATGAAAAAAGTTAATGGCGCGAGCGGGCTTCGAACCCGCGATCTTCGGCAGATCGCTGCTCTACCACCTGAGCTATCGTGACCTCGACGACAATTGATACGGCGACGGAGTTCTTTAGTGAATTTTTAAATCATTTTTCACTGTTTTCGTGGTCCGCTCGACCATTTAATATATGACAATTAATTACGGTTTTTAGTTGAGATGAAAAAAAAAATTAATGGCTCGAGAGGGATTCGAACCCACGACCTTCGAGTGGACCGAGGTCACGATAGTTCAGGTGGTAGAGCAGCGGCGTATCTAGCCGAAGGTCGCGGGTTCGAATCCCTCTCGTGTCATTAACTTTTTTTCATCTCAACTAAAACCCGTAATTAATTGTCATATATTAAATGGTCGAGCGCGCCACGAAAACAGTGAATAGTTTTTAGTTGAGATGACAAAAGTTAATGGCACGAGGGGGATTCGAACCTACGATCTTCGGCTAGATACGCCTCTGCTTTACCACCTGAGCTATCGTGACCTCAATCCACTCGGACATCAACTTCCTATCTTACCCACACCTTTTGAATTTTCCCTCCTTTTGCCATTTTTCAAGTATGGTGGTGTATATAGGACTGCAAAAAGACACCACGGCGGCACCAAAATGTCTTGATCTCGCTCGAAAGTGTTCTACCTCTAAATTGTGTTGCAAGCACGAAATCCTATTGCAAATACGTTAACGCAAATTATAAAACGTCGTTCTCAAAGAAAGCTTACAAGAGTACAAGGAACAGAAATTTCATAACGTAATCCGTCGTTACTACCCAAAATAACTTACCTACCTTGAAACTGCAAACAGAGTTAATAATTGTTGCGATGTGTTTGTTAATGTAATTTAGAGTTAGACAGTACAGCATCGTTATATGATTTACCCCTGCATTACCACTAAAGTTTTCACCGTAGAAACTTAAATTAGATAATTTTCTCTGCCAGAAACATCAAATCTCTATACATCACTCAAAGAGCTTGAATAAAAATTTCAAAAATTAATTATTAAATCTGTTATTAAATTTATACTCAATTATCGGTTTATTATGGTAAATATACTTTTCGTAATAAAACTGCCCAATCCGTGAATTTGTAGTTGGAATCATGCTTGAATCCTGATGATATAGACAGGAAATGTGACAGCTTTTTCCTACTTGAAAGCCCTTGGCTAAGCCCAAAAGTAGCACTGGTG
Organism: Cimex hemipterus; assembly: GCA_039619505.1. Lineage (NCBI taxonomy): Eukaryota > Metazoa > Arthropoda > Insecta > Hemiptera > Cimicidae > Cimex > Cimex hemipterus. Next base: position 28,347,482 of record CM077105.1, on the reverse strand, counting down.
TCAAAGTAGCCAAGCACGAGTCACAAAACATTCGTTATTTTTGGTCAAATAGATTCGGTTGAATTTGAAAATTGTCAACTTTTTGAAATTTCTAAACAAGGACATGCGGTCACACCTATGGCCTTCCAGAGATTATGGAAAATGTGGTAAAAGAACTACGCGAATCTTATCACCACGACCAAGTGATCAGGGTACAATACTTAACCTTGAGCTAACATCAAAAAGGGTCGGCAATGACAAAGAAAGGAAAAGAATTGCATGGAATAAAATATTCAGCCCATGCTTTACCTAACCTAGAAAATTAAAGTGCCACAAAGAATACTTTTAAGTCAAAAACAATTTAAACGTTCAAAATCAATTCACTGTTTTGTCTGTATTTTGTGGATTTCTTCTTGATGCAGATCTTTCCCGGTCAGTTTGGTCTTACTAGATCATTTTGCCCCAAATGATCGGAAACGGCCAAGCCACAAAAGTTCGTCGAAGAAGCGTGTCAATAGACGTTAACTCGCTGTGAAGTGAACTCTGTCGGGACACACACAACTTCTCAACTTGCCCTTCCTTCTAACTTGACTAAGTGGCGGTTCAAACTTTACTGTGGCATACCTTGGTCGTTTGACTGTTGACGTCTGCTTTCGGCACGATCCTCAGCATACTCGCTCTCTTCAAAGAACTCTTAATCTTGATTTCTTTGTATACTCGTGGAAATGTAATCGACGAACAGAAAAGCTGAAAATGATCAGATACTTATTTCAGTCCCCGAAGTACAATAGTTGAAGACGGTATTTCAAACTACAAACATAAACATGTATACATTTGTTATCACCAATAATGTCTTATGTTGTGATTTTTTAAGACCTTTATCCATTACATCTTTTTTTATGTACACTGATGAAAAAACCCGTTCAATCCGGTCTACGTTAGTTTCTGTTTGTCAGTCAGTTAATATGTCGATTTGATGATAGTTAATTTGTGATGGGTGACAAATTACGACTCGATACCCTTTGCGCAGACGTCAATCGCTTTTGAATCGAACATAATAAGTGAATCCGGACATATCTGCGGTTAATCGGGAGGACCCGCGGGTGCACGTGACTTGTCGTATCACGATCCATCAACCAACGCGAATCTATTGTTCTAGTGTTATTAGAGTGTTTCGTCACAGTGGAAATTAATTGAACGACGGTGTCAAACTGTCTCAATCACAATATATCTAGATACAACTATGCTAACTTGTTGTACATAGTTACGTGATTTCAATAAAAGGAGATGGTTTGTCCATTCCAGCGTGTCAAGTTTCATGGTTAGGTACATAAACATTACCTACGAGAAATTTTGTTCGAAAGGGTTAACCTTACAGTCTATTTTATGCTGCAATCAGACTGAAACATGTTCCCAGCACATGTTGAGCAAAAATGTCTTGTGGTATTGTTTATTGATAGTCCATAATGCACACCATATAATGCCGAAGCTTGTTGATGTTTTAAATGTGAAGTTTATCCTTAACGATATAAACTCAAAAAGTGTAAATTCTCGTTTTAAAACCCGTTTATAACGTGGACTTTGCATGATTAAAGTTTTTAAAAAATATTTAAAAAAAGATGTTAATTAATTATATAAGTTAGATATTCAAGCGATAGGTAACTGCTGCACTTAAACTGTAGTTTTAGGGATCCGTCAAGGCATTTATGCGTTTCCTTTGCAATATGTCATAAATTGAAAATGTATATCATTTTATAGCGGTATGCCCCTGCCCTAGGAGTTCAGGGTAATATTCTTTCATATGTGCACTTTCTCCAGAGAAAAACTTTCGACATATCTTAATAGTTTATGAATTATTATTACTAATTATTGTAAAACCGCACAGAATTATCGATATTTTTTATTCAACTTTTTAAAACGCTTGAATTTAAAATGCTTCTTTTTTTTCTACTGTAATCTTTGTCTCATTAATACTGCCATATATGTATCCTCTCTTGGTTGAAGGTAGTCCAAAAATCAGTCATCTGTGTTGTAACAGATATAGCGAACGGCGTGCGTTAAGAAGATTTAGTGTAATAGTCTCGTGGTTTTTGGAGTTTGTTTGTACCACAAAAATCGGATAAATGATCGAAGGAAATTATGATTGTCCCTCTACCTTTAAGATGTTGCTCCACCCAAATGTCGCCGTGGCCGAGTCGTTAAGGCGTCCGAAAGATATTTGCCACGGTAGCTGTTATGGGTTCGAATCAGGGCATAGAACTTTAATTGGTAATGATATGTAAAAGTTATTTTAAAGTGGTTCTGACTCCTCGTCCTCGACGAACAACCGATAGGACGCTAAGCCCTCCCAAATTACAGGGCCTTTCGAGATTTGGTTCGAGGCATCCCAGACCTTGCTCGTAACGGCTGATTTGGCATTGAGAAGAGGTTCAGCCAAACTGAAGGAGCAAGGTCTACGCAAGCCGAACCAAACTTTCTTCCCAATCACAAAACCAGCATATCTCTTTTCCAAAACCTCAAAACATAAATTGCGCTATTAAAATAGTATGAATGAGCGACCTTTTATGATTTCATTCGAGACACGCTGGTCAGCGTACCGTCGGCACTGAAGGGGCAAGACCAAGGGGTTGTAGAAACTCTATTTCTACATGAACATTTTCCATCAAGAAGTCGCAAACTTTCGTCCGATTCTGAAAAGAGCCGAGTATCGCATATTTAAAACCTCAAAACATACGAAGCAGCCGTTGTGGTTTTGTGCCAGGTCAATCTCGAGGTGCCGGTGTTTTTGAAAAAAGTATGTCGGGTTCGAATGCAGAGCCCCCGGTTTCGAACCCGAGGCCTTTACTTTACAGCGATGAGGTTGCGATCATGGACGCCTTTTTTAATTGTGTGTTAATTGTGCTATTGTGCCAGATAGATAATACACTTATCGGGGCGTCGGTGGCCGCAACGGTTTAGACGTTGTCACGGTTCTCATCACTGGATTCGAGGAAAAAAGGAAAATCAAAGGATCCGAGTTCGAATCCACCGGCCCTGCATTCGAACCCGAGGTTTGATATCTCTTTTGGTAAATTTCGCACTTTTTATTTATCTTTATTGTTTTACAAAATCAATTAAACGACGTTAAATAGGAAGATTAGGAACAAACAGGAAATTTAGCAAATTAAAACTGCGAAAGATCGTTAACAAATTAGACTATTCTGCAAAACTTGTTATTTGTGTTAATGTCGAGAGGTATTTTTGAAAAAAATTGTGCTTTTCCGGACAATAGCACGATACGGAGTTTGCTAAGCGATGATCCAGTGTGATATTTTACGAACCTTTCTTAAAAATATAGGCTTCAATTTTTACGTAACATTTTATAGTTGCTTGTAATGGAAATATTAAGAAAAAATCGTAATAAAGTTGATGACCTTACAGCCTAATGAACATTCTAAAAATTTATAATATTAAATACATAAAAAGACACACTGGTAGACAGAGAACCTACAAACCAATTTTCACTAAGAGATAAAAAAAATACGTTTATCACAATCAGTATGTTATTGCTGTCCTTCCCATTTCGTATTAATTTAGTGGCATCTTTCTCGTAGTTGATACCTTTTTTTAAAGATAGGTATGAGTAAATTTGCTAGATTTTACATATTCATGCAGTCATTGTATGGTGTTAAATTTCCTTTTGTGCTTTGAAATTCGGGGAATGAAATAGAAAAACTGTTCAGCAGTTAGCAGCCCCGACTTTAGCACGATTAGCACATTTAGCATATGAAAACTGCGTAAGAGCTTTCATGAATTAGACGATTCTGCAAAGCTTGTTATTTGTGTTAATGTTGAGAGATTTTTTAAAATTTAGTCTGTAATTTTTACTTATCGTTTCATAGTTATTTTGTAATGGAGATGAAATAGAACAAATGTTCAGCGTTATAAGGTCAGAAACAATTAAAAACAAGCTTTTCTCATAGTAACAAAAATGATTTATAAACACGAATTCATAAAAATTCTTTTTATTTCATTCGTCAACGGGAATCAAATAGATCACGCGAAATTTGAAAAATGGCAAAAAGTAGGGAAAATTCACATGGTGCGGTTGAGATGGAAAGTTGGTGTCCGAGTGGATCGAGGTCACGATAGCTCAATTGGTAGAGCAGCGGTGTATCTAGCCGAAGATCGTGCGTTCGAATCCCGCTCGTGCCATTGACTTTTTTCATCTCAAGTAAAAACCTTAATTAATTGTAATGTATCAATTGGTCAAGCGGACCACGAAATTAGTGAATTTAGTTGAAAAGAAAGATGAAATAAAAATTTGCTTGGATTTACGAGGACTGAACAAATTCACCAAACGTGAGAAGTATATTGTACCGACATTGGAAGATGTTATGAGTTCTTTAGAGGGGAAATCAATATTTTAAATGTTAGACTTGAAGGAAGTTTGTCACCAAATAGAATTAGATGAAGAATTGTGTGTCGGTCTAATTTATGCGCTTTTGAGACAATCTTTGGAAGATTTTAAATTTTGTCGATTACAATTTGGAGTAACATCAGGACCGGAATTGTTCCAGGGACAAGTAAATCCGTTATTTGGAGATATACCAGGAGTCATTATTTATTTCGATGACATTTTGGTGACAGGCAAAGATGAAGAGGATCATGATGTAGCTTTAAGGGAAGTATTCGAACGTGCCAGGAAATACAATATTAAATTTAACAAGGCAAAGTTACAATACAAACAAACTTATACTACTTTGGGACACGTGTTTTCAAGTAAGGGTATATCAGTTGTTCAGCCATATCTAGAAGCTGTTTTAAAGATGGCTGTTACGAATAATAAAGAATAAGTCTTTCTGTTTTTGGGAATTGTCAAGTATGTTACCGGCAATATCAGCTCCACTAAGGGAGTTGACAAAGATGGGACCATTGTGTTGGTCAGTAAAAGAAAAGCGTTTGTCAAAATAAAAAATCTTTTAGGCGATACATCGCATTTAGCATATTTTGATATAAAGTAAAAGTAGAATTCTTACTGACGCATCTAAATTTGGCTTTGGCGTATGCTTAATGCAGAATGGTAAATCTATACTTTATGCATCTTGTTCATTGTCAAGAACTGGCCAAAGATTTGCAGTCATTAATAAGGAGATTTTGGCCAATTTGGGGTAAAAAGGTTCCATCAGTATACGGTCAAAATGTAAATTCTGGTCATTGACCCTTGGCCAGTATTTTTAAAAAAGACTTGGACAAACTAAGCCCTAGATTACAACGGCTAAGGTTAAAAAGTTGCTGTACTATAAGATAAGTGTGAAATATAAACCGGGCCGTGAAATGGTAATTCCAGATACGTTATTACGATCACAGTTGGAATCTGAATTACCGGTTGCAATTTAGAGTTTGTGCAAAAGAATTGGTTCCCCATGCCGGAGGGCCAGGAAAAAAGTTAGGGATTGCATTAAACAAGGACCTAAATTTAGTGAAATTGAAATAATATCTTGTCCAAGGCTGGCCAAACCCAAAAAAGCTAAACGAAGAGCTCCGTTATTACTATACTTCAGCTAGTCAGATTGAAGAACTTGAAGGACTATTGTTGTTTAATAACAGGGTGATAATTCGGCATGATTATGCTTGAATTATTGCAACGAGGTCATTATCTTGCCGAAAAGTAGGTTGAAAATTGAACAATTTAAAAGAAACTGTCCAGCTTGTCAGAAATTTGCAAGAAGTAAGATCAAGCAGCCCTTGTTAAGCCATCCACTTCCTACTAGACCTTGGCGGACGTTATTTGCCGATATTACGACATACAAGTCTAAGGGCTACTTAACTGTGGTGGACTGCTGTAAACGAAAAATTGAAAGGCATATTTTCCAGGTTTGGAATTCCAGATTTGCTAATGTGTGATATTGTTACCAGGAGTGCAAATTACCCACAAGCAAAATTCGTTTGCTGAGAGAGCATAAAAACTATGTTTAAAATAATTTATGATCAATGTCCAGATTTATACCTGGGATTATTAGAATACGGAAATACGCCACTTAAACGTATTAATTTAACCCCATCACAGTTATGGGTAATAAAAAATAAACATGCCACCCCACATTCATTCATTGTGAAGGGCCTTGTGACTGGCCAGCTAATTCGAAGGAACAGGACACATTAACGAAAAGCAAATACAACATGGCGCAAGAAGAAATTCAAGACTTAACAAATGGTATTGATGAAGATGGGAGACGTAATCAAACAAGACAAATAAAACTGTCAAAGATTCTAATATTTCACGTGAAACTTGTTATATATACTATTTCATGATATAGATATTGATGATACAGTGTGGTGTTTTACTAACCTTTCTTAAAAATTTTGACTTTAAGTTTTACTTAACATTTGATAGTTTCTTGTAATTCTTCTTGTAAAAGCGTAATAAACGATAATTAGCCATTGTGTAGTGTTAATTTGCTTTTGTGCTTGGAAATTCGAGAAATGAAATAGAACAACTGACTGTTCAGCGGTTAGCAGACCCCGGCCATAACTAGTTCTATAACTAATCCGGGAAGGGCCTACCTGCGTCACCTAACTTCTCTACTTTAACACGATTAACACATTTAGCATATGAAATCTGCGAAAGATCGTTAACGAATTAGACTATTCTGC
>CM077105.1:28261926-28340857 GCA_039619505.1 Cimex hemipterus | reverse complement strand
TTTGTGTTAATGTCGAGAGGTATTTTTGAAAAAATTGTGCCTTTTCGAACAATAGCACGATACGAAGTTTCCTAAGAGATGATCCAGTGTGGTATTTTAGAGCCTTTCTTAAAAATTTAGGCTTTAATTTTTACTTAACATTTGATAGTAGTTTGTAATGAAATGAAATGGAATAGAACAAATGTTCAGCGTTATGACGTCTCACCTTCGTCACCTAACTTCTCGACTTTAACACAATTAGCACAAGTTGCGTATTCTCTTTGATTTATTTAATATTATCCAGTCTTACCCAAGAATCTGTCGACATCAGTTTGGATTTCAACGGGTAGCTGTTACGCTTAAACTGTACATGACATAGATATTGTAGGGATATATTGAGGGATATTTAGGAAAGGGGCAGCAGTGGAAAAAGGAGGATTGTAAGAGTAAGAAGAAGGGAATAAAGAGATTAGTGTGATATGTGCAATTAGTATCATTCCCGGTGATTAATTGTTAATAGCGTGCATGCTATTACACGGTGTCGTCCAAGGGCCCGAAGTTTCTCTGTTTTACAGATAAGAGACCCCCTTGAAAAACAAGACCGTCTTCTGATCACTCTCGTTCGTCTTGATATTAAATTGGCCATTTGACGAAGTCGGTCGTTTCGAACGTGAAAAAAGTTTTAAAAGCCTAGGACAGGAGGGCTGAAGGAATTAGCAGGCGTTTTCATTTCCTCTACTTCCTCTTAACACCGGGAGATACGGCGTTTCTCTTAGCCACCTGACTCGTTTGCCACGTATTTTAATTTTTTCCCCTTCCTTTTCGTCTGATCCCCCTTCAGAAAAACATTTTCCTCTCCGTCGGAAAACCGAGTGAAGGCACAATGGATCTGATTAAAAAAAATTCACCTTAAAAAGATTCTCGTTCTAATTAAAGTGAGAGAAGTGTAGGATGTCTTGTTTAAAAAAAAAACCGTATTTGTTCATGTATGCTATTTCATTTCATTTTAATTTCTATCTGGTGATAAAAAAAACTTCTCCTCAACCAGCATATTATACAACACTAATATTACAAAGAAATAATGTTGTTTTATATGTACCAGGTAGTCAAAAAATTTGAAAAAAGAACTCCACGCGACTTACTTTACTATTATTCAGAAATCGTGAGATGCGGTCTTGTGTGATGTAGGTTTCAGAAAAACATTTTCTTTATCGTGCCAACGTTTCGACCTTTATTGAGATCATCATCAGGGCCTGAGATTTGCAAACATTTTTTACATTCACTATTTTTTTAAATCCTACATGTATTTGTTAAATGTAAAAAATGTTTGTAAATCTCAGGCCCTGATGATGATCTCAATAAAGATCGAAACGTCGGCACGATAAAGAAAATGTTTTTCTGAAACCTACATCACACAAGACCGCATATCACGATTTCTAAATAATTATCAATTAACTGTCACTAATCACCACTCTACTATGTTGAGTTTACTTACTTTGTTCGCTATCTTGAGGTAATTTTTAACAGGTGCCTAAATTGGTCAGCTCTCACTAGATCCTTCAAATCTGATGCATTATATTTTCTGAAAATGACAGAAGATACATCGTGGCGAGCGGACAGCCAAAATGCTTCTACCCGTTTGTAATATCACTTGATTTGTATATACTTTTATTACTCAAAGTTTCACATTTTGTAACGTTTAAAAATTGATTCTTTGTTTAAAAAACTAAATTACTAAGGAAAATTTTAAAAAGAGAGGTAAAGGTTGTTTTAGAGTTTTAATTAACATTTCAATCTCGCGTACGTTCTCCTCTTGCCTTAATTTCATCTCGAAGACCCCTTGGTATACTTTCTACTCTTGCTTCCAGTCTTGTTGGAGGTTACTCCTCCTTTGAGGTTATCTCATAAAAGTTCGATGTGGTTCAAGTCTGGAGAACGATCTGGCCAGGCTACTTTTGATGTTGAAGGTTTGTACTATACCAGCGAATGTGGACGGGCTTTAAAAAAAGGATTTCACCGCGGGTAGGCAACGCATGATGTTCCAAAATTTCATCCACTGGCCGTCGAAGACCCTCCACGGACAACAACCAATTCTATGCGACACTCCGGCGAAATTCCCGCTTGCACCATCAGTGAGCTACGTTGAAAAGGTCCTCTCCTTGAAAATTGCAGGCTTTGTACATTTTATTTCACCTTCCCCACCCTCTTACCCGCCAATCTGAAGATCGTAGAACAAACACTCATCTGTAAAACGTACAGCTCACTAATTGTCCAAAGACCAATGGTTATGTTCTCGAGCGAATGCGGGATGTGCAACACTGTGTTCTGGTCAATTCGGGTCCTCTTAATGGGCGAAAAACCATTAGTCCATACTAATTTAATCTTCTTCGGACAGTACGTTCAGAAATTTAAACACCTTGAACTTCCTGAGCTGATGAACGCCTGAACATGGTGCCGGTTTCACAAAATGTTTCTAAATCAAAAAAACAGCCATCCTGTGGTTCTGTTAACCTAAGGCGTCCAGGCCTTCTATGATGGGACTCAGTTTCTCATAAACGTTTAACGACGTCTCGCAGAGTTTCGTAGGGAACTCCAATGGCAATAGCCGCATACCTGATGGAACGTCCATCATAAACAAGTGCCACACCACGCGCAACATCCACAGCACTGAGTAGAATTTAAGTTTAAAAATTGAAATTAAGAAAACAAAGTTGAAAACTAAACAGTTAATTACTTTCGAATTCAAAAGAGACTGAATGAATTTTTTAAATTCCGTAAAAAATAAACATTGAAATATCCGTTAGCCTTGTTTTGAATTAAGGAAGTGTGTTTATCTACAATAGATAATCCCAATTTAAAACATAGTATAAACAAATATTTATCGGTCCAAAAATGAGACAAATTAAGGGCAGAATTTTCCTCCATTGATAAAACGATTTTTAAAAAAATCAAGTGGGTGCGATTTTTTGCCAGTCGGTGTATAAAGCATAAATACGTCCTGGCCTCTAATACGATTACTGATGCTCCGCATACGGTCATAGACGTGTGAGAATAATTGATACCATTCAGAATACAGGATTGAGAATGTCCGTAGGTGCTTTGAGATCTAGCCCAAAATTCAGTTTGCGAGTTTATTGCTGATGAAGATCCTCACATCTATCGAAGAAACATCCTTGCATTTGTTATACGCCAGTATATCTCATAACAAACCAGTCCATCCCACTCAAGTTCCGGTTTTTCTCCATTTTTAATGGTGTTTAAGGATGATGAGATGATATCCAGTACTTAAGACGGTGAGAGCAAAAAAAAGAGTCTTTTACAAAGCTAGATTGTTCAGCGGCCTGTGAGATTTCTCCTTGAGGTTTTCGGGATGCACCTCTAGCTTGATCGTTTCGAATCATTTCGATCTGCCTATTTTAATAAGTAGTGTGCTTTTCAGCACTTTGTAATAGTTTTTTATTTTTTTAGTCAAAATATTCTCAAATAAAATTCGAGTCAAGCAATGTGTTGATAGCGGATCCAAGTTTACGCCTTGGACCTGCTTAAAAATGGTGTTTTATTCATGATCTGGTAATATTAATTCATTTTTCTTTAATAGGACGCATTGTTGAGAGGAAGTTTAAATGGAGTTAAGAGTGAAAACTTTATAAACTTTCAGAATTGATTTGGCCAATAAATCTCACACTCGTCTTTTTTTCGTTCAAAGTTTGAAATTGTAGTAAAAATGGATTTTAACGAACAAGATTGATATTGTGCGAATGCTCATTTGCTCGATAATTTAAATTTTATCAGTTTGTCTATAAATAAAATAACATATTAGATTATTTCTGGGTCATTTCGACGAGGGGTTCCAGTTGCTTCTGGAAAATTTCTCTCCACAACATTTTTATTATAATATATTTTTTTTAAGATTGTTCATATGACTTTGGAGGAGAAAAAGATTGCCAAAAACACGCCGCTTTATATTGTACAACCACAGCTCTACACATTTGCACATGTATAGACAGGTCCGGGGATAAACATAATATTCGTCCAGGATTTTGAATCTGAATGGAAATCCGGGCTTAAGTTGATATTGAATAGAAAGATAAATCAGACAACAATCGAACAATATTCAAAACAATCCCCATCAATTGTTCATTACAGTGTGCTTTCTTTACGGATTCGTTATCATGAATTTTAGCACAAACGTGACATTTAAGCCCAAGCTCGAAAAACATTTTGTTCAGGGAACGATCCGGTTAAAAGTGAAATGCGGCTCAGTCGCTTAATCAGATGAGTCAATAATCAATTCACTCGACAGTAAATTGCACCAAAATTCACCCCTAGTGTCAAAATGCCAAGAGACAATATCAGCGTCTCTAAAATAGCATTTATTTATTAGATATTTTTATATTTTTACATTAACCCCATAAAAAGAAGAAAAACATATAAATAAATAGACAATGGATCAAAAATTCCGTGTACCGTTGGTCGTTAAAACAATGAAAATTCCGAATGTATTTAAAAGAAGAGAAAAGAGAAAAAATATAAATGGGGGTCAGGATAGCTCAAGTGGTAGTGCAGCGGCGTATCTAGCCCAAGGTCGTGGGTTCGAATCACGCTCGTGACGCTGCCGTTTTTTTTTTTATCTCAACCAATAACTTACATACAGATAAATTAATTGAAAGAAAACCGCCAAATATAATGAATGTATATACAGGGTGTTCGACTACTTTCGTAATTATTACACTTTTTCTGATTTTTGAAGATTTCACGACCTTGCTTCAAATAAACAATTACAAAGTTGAAAAACTTACTATTGTGATTTTAAACTGCTATTTCCAAATCTAGAAACCAAGCAAATTTCAGAAAACGTACTCTATTTAATATCCTTTTTAGGGGTGCAATTTCTTGTTAATTACTTTTGTCAAAGATGTAGCAAAGAAAATCGTGGCTGACAGATTGATAAGCTGGAAAATTAAACAAAAAAAACGTAAGGATATTTTCTATAAATTGAATTGTTTAAATCTGGGTTTGAAACCGAAAAACTGCAACACGACTGAAATTTTGATTAAAGGATTCAACCATGTTTTTTCCTTCCACTTCCATTTTTGGCACTAACATGTGATGAACTGGTGAACTTTTTTTTATCTCGGGTTCGAACCAGGGACCTTTACCTTACAGTGATGAGCGCCGTGTCCAAGACTGAACCTTGCGGCCGCCGACGCCCCCTCTGGTGAACCTTAAAAAGGTTTATGAAATAGCACAACCCAGTTTCGTTATTTCGATTCTTTTAAGGAACTAACACGTGGTAAACTAAAGGCTAACAATTAATTAAGGTTTTTAGTTAAAATAAAAAGTCAGTGTCACGAGCGGGATTCGAACCCACTACCTTCGGCTAGACAGACCGCTACTCTACCACTCGAAATATCGTGACTTCTATCCAATCGGACACTAACATCCCATCTCAACGCCACCTTTTGAATTAATTAATCAAATTAATTTGAAAGATATTAATTGGTCAAGCGGACCACGAAAACTGGTGAGCCTAACCTTACAAGAGTTTATGAACTAAAACAACGACGATGGATGGCATAACCCAGATCATACTAATGCAGATCGTCGTTTCTTACGCCCTTTTATCTTATTCCCAAACAATTCATGATAAGCAAAAACGAAGAATTTGCTTGATTTTTAAAAACTCGAAAGATCACTGATTATCTTAGTATCTCAACTTTTGGATTGTGTTAAATCTTTTATTGTGCAATTAATTACAAACACAAATAACAAAGGTTAGCACGACTAACCACACGCGTGGTGTTCCCAATTAAAATTACTTTCTTAAAATAAAGTCAAAACGAAAAAATGAGCTATTTTACGAATTCTGTCATATTTTCGATTTAGAAAGATACAATGCAGTTACAATTCGGGTCAAATGTTAGATTTTATCACACGACTATACTTGGAAAATTATCGCATAAAAAATATTCTCTTAACTCCCGCTAAAAAAAAATGCTTTATTAGTTATTCACAGATTATATAGTGGATATAAATTTATTTGCTTATATACACACAGGAGAGGATTGTGTGGACTTTATTAAAACTTAATTTACAACGTTCAACTTTCATTGTAAACTCAACTTTTCATTTCGAGCCTTTTTCCTCCAAGCATAATTCAATTTTGACACACTATATTAATTTAGGGGCAACTATGTCAAAATTGCTTCCATTTGACCTGATTCCCGGCGGTGTTTAGAAACTGCTCGGAAATCCAGCAACACGTGTATCTCATACAGAAAAGTTTCCCCGACTTATGGAAAGTTTGTGAGTTAAACATTAAAAGCCAGGGGTGGTAACTCATTTTTAATACTTTCTTGTCTGTGTGTCTAAGGAATAAGAAAAATAAAGAATTCCAAGCTTTATTGCAAAACATCGTTTGCACATGGTACACTGCTGACATAGGAATAGATGACTCTCACTGCATGGCAATAATCAGGATGATAGTAAAGGTCATTTGCATAAGAAAAAATTCACAATTTGGAAATATAAGAACAATAAATGGAAGCCCACCATCACAATAACAAAAAAGCGGATGATCTATTCAGCTACTGGTCATTAACCCACTCAACTTTAATCATAATTGTTACTACAAAACTTCCTCTCTTGGCTCTCACAGTTCATATCTCGATATCGACAAATTCAACTGGTTTTATAAAATTGTCACCAAATGACGTCACGGATGCGTACTGCTGCCAAGTAACGTTGTTACAAAAATGGTAGAGATATGTTTTTGAACATTGTTGATTATCAGGCTCTTCATTGATCCAAGGTCTCATATTTAAACTGAAACGGTCTTAAATTTGGGAATGTTTGACACGTGTCCATACAAAGGAGATATATGCAAACTATAGAGATGACATAGTAAGCTCACGATTGAACGAACTCCTTCTACGAAAAACAGATGGACTCCAAAAACAAATAAATTGAAAACTATTATTATTTTGGGCTTACCGCAGCAATAAATTATCACAAGATATGACAGTCAGCTTCTATCAAGCATTGGTATAAAATAATAATAACCTAACAGAGGTCTAGGCTAATTGTTATCTCCATTTTTTGCTACTACTGTGGCATTCCAAATCAAACTTCTAACTCATCACTGGCAGTCTGGCACTCAGCAGAAATACTAAACTGACTTATGACCGTCTGTGCCTTCAGTGCCGCTCCTAAGCCATATATGGCTCCTTGCAGCTTGCTGACTTATGACCATCCGACCAGAGTCACTCAACTTCACTCAACTAATGACTCACCAGTGAATACCCTTTTGACACCACCCACCTTTTGCAAACCTCCCTAGAGGGCCGTACGAGGGACTTGCTTTCCCGTAGCAGTCACTGTCCTCTGGCTTCACCATTTTGCATTTCTTGAACTTTTCTTTGCCGAGGATTCTTGAGCGTCCAAGGAAGGCTCGAAATGTGTTGTTTTGACATTTACATATCTTCATTCTAATCATTCAGTAAAATTAATACACTAATCTTTACTCAATTAATTAGTTATACAACTAGCTATAAAAAAAATATTATTCTCACGGCGTTTTTAAATCCCAAACAAATATTGAACCCTGTGTGAATTTATTGAAAGTTTGAATATAAAATAAAGTTACGATTACAATAAAAAGTAATACAATTAAACCTCATTTTTCTTATTAACAAATCTTTTAAAACAAGTAATTCTTTCTGAATTCATCTTTCTTTCGTCTTCTTACGAAATATACATGGTAACGTTAAAAATTTTTATTTTAAAATAGATATTTTTTGTGTACAACTAATTTAACAGAATTATTGTAAAAACATAAATTTTAAATAAAAGAAATTAAATATTTAATGTCATATTATTTATTTATAAGTTCCTGCAATGCCCAGTGACATCGAAGGATAAGTACGATAAATCGACATGTTCACTAAACACAATATATTATCAGTAAACAATAAAAAATACATTATATAGAACTTTTAATTTTTGTAGTATATAAGGAAAGTTTTTATTTTTTTGTTACTCTTGTAAACATTGCATGTATTTTTAAAGATAAGTGAAAGATGCCATCTTTGGATTTCATTTCCCGGTTCTATGGCAGACCACGCGTCCTGAAGCAATTTTTTATAGCGGCTACCATTACCTTTCTCCACCCTTTGTCGGCAATATTGGGTCAATGTCATCGGGTGTGACAAACAAAATCCTGGACGCGACCAAAACTTGTCCCAATAAACTATTGAGGAATAATAGTGACATGGAGCTCGGTCCTTCCGTATAGGAAACCCCTACCACTCTATCCATACGTTTATCGGGATTTCAATGTTAAAGTACTAATATAAGAAATTTTATGGACCTCGAAGGCGAAAAAAAAGACGTTTCACCGAGGGAACTGGAATGCATAGGATTTATACTATTTAACGAGATTTTTTTTTAAGGGTCAGCTTTTTCTTATGACATATCGGCCTACGAAATAACCAAATTTTACTGTTGTATTATTGAAAAAACTATAAATTTACCATGCTATTAGCTAAAGAAATAGAAGATATAAAAGACAAAACCTTTTATTTTGATATTGCACGTTCGGTAGGCCAAAAGGAAGACCTAGTACATTGGATTCACCAATCTATGACGAGCCATGCAATGACATCACAGCACTTGGCCGGAACTACCCTTCGAACGAGAAAGCACGTGTGTAACCTCGTCTGTTTTATCAGCGGAAGTTTAAATGTAAATAAACAAAACGGACTTGATTTTAATATTCAGCATTTAATATTTTCTAAAATACATTCCGAACTATAAACAATGAACATTGTTTAAAATGAAATCCGGAAAATTGATCGACATAAGCAAATCTTCCGTAAGTATTTAATTACAATTTTATTGCTTGTTTCATTTAACACTTGATATCGTTCGTTCACAACTTTATCTAGGCGAGAAATAAATGAGAATTATGTCATTTAATGTAAAAAGTTATTATGCAGTTTATTAAGGTGAATTAAGAACAAGAAAGACTGGTGTCAACTTGTATAAATGTTTCTTGAATTTGTTATCAAATCTGGCTTAGACGGTTTGATAAAATTTCAATTTGTCACAGTTAAGAATGATATCGAGAAAAAAACCCTCAACGCCATCAACTTAAAAGAAGTTTTAACTCAATAAATTGTCAATGAGGTTAACAGCACTTCGTCCTGATGATGAACGAACAAGGTTTGTCACAGCCAAATTTGAATCACACACAAATTATAGAAAATGACAATCCATATTGTAAAATGTCAAATTAGACATGGCATTTGCTTTTTCAAATTCAAAGTTATGAACTTTTCACCAAAATTGTAATAACGCGATGGATGAACCTGACAAAGAAATCAGTTCAAAGCAATCCATAGTATTTTAGCTAAACCCAACAAACAAGTCAAACAACAACAGTTCAATAGTTGAAAAGTATGGTGCTATTCGTCAACTGGGGTTTGCAGTTGTAACTGTTCTGGCATCTTAAGACTACTGGATTTTCAAACCATGCCTAATTATAGAGTCATCAGTGATCTTAGGACCCATCTTCTAGTACAGAACTTGACAAAACTGAGGTCTGCGCAGAACTTCGAGAAAAATGAATAATTACCAAAATAATTGTAGAATGGATTAAATTACAAATTACCTACATGAGTATTGAAAACGAAAGTTTTTTTTATTTTGGAGAAGCTGTTATTGTAGAGTCTGTTCTCTACAGATATACTGTAGCTATGAAACAAATGCCAGCCTTTTATAAGAAAATTTTAGATTAGTCTGTACAAATTATTAATTATATTAAGTCACGTCCATCAAAGACTAGACTTTTCATAATACGATGTAACAATACAGGCTTCTCTGCTTCATCATACAGACATGAGGACCTAGAGGTGGTTGTATCATGGAAAAACTTTCACGATTACAGGAATTATTTTTTGAAGTCTTGTCTATGTTGTTAGACGCAAAATCAAATCGACCAATGCTTTCAATGATGCGAAATGGCATATTTATCAAATATTTTTCAAATAAAATGAATGAGATGTCGTTCTTTGCAAGGGAAAAGTATGACAAATTTCGATGCTAGTGATAAAGTATTTCAAAAGAAAAATCCAGTTTTGGGGTGAATCAGTTGAGAAGGAAGTAGTGGAGTGTTTTCCTGTGTTAAATGATTTTTTAATAGAAAACAAATTGTACTACTTCCCAACAGCTTGAGATATAATGCACAAGACCATGAAAGGTCAAATCATTTTCAATTCCAATAAAGCCAACAGTATATCTTCAAGTAAATACAAATGTTTCGTAGACATTAATTCAGACTCCAACTTGAAATCTACTTTCGACTTTCCTACCCTCATTTTTGGCTCCATTTGAAATTATAAAATGTCAATACCGTGCTACAAAAAGGAAAATGCCACGGCTTTTGCAAATCGGGATTTTCTATCTATACAGCCTCCAAAACTAAATACCAAAGGAGCTAACCCAACATTCTGTCTCCCACTATTGAATGGAATGGAATGGTGGCAAGGGTACTAGGAAGTGGGGTTTGTGTGCCCCAGGCACTGGAGCCTTCTGGCTTATTGCACCTTCCTAGTTCCTTGGTTTAGTCAATAGACTCGATCCTCTTTCTCATAAATATCAAGTCATTGACTGTTATTGCCTCAATGTGGTTCTCTGAGTCGCTTTTGTGCGTCAGATTGAACCTCCATTGAGCCGTTGCTTCACAGTCGAAGATATGAGTGGCTGTTTCCTCCTTCTCATTACATAGTCTGCAGATGGGGTCCTCATTGTATATGCCCATGTTATGTAGATGTTTTCTCAGATGCCAGTGGCCGGTTAGTAGTCCTACCACTCCTCTGAGATTTGCCCTCTCCAATTGTAGTAGTGTTTTTGCTAGCTTTGGTGAGGGTTGTTTTATCATGAGTTTACAGTGTCTAGCACTGCTAGAGTTTATCCATTTTTCTCTTTGTTTTATTTGGATCCATTCTGCGATGGAGGATTCTATGTTTGTTTTTGATATCCCAAGGATAGGCTCGGGGCCTATGTATGGTCTTGCGGATCCTCCTCTAGCCAGTCTGTCTGCTTCTTCATTACCCAAAATTCCCCTATGCCCTGGCACCCAGGATACCGTTACCTTGTTGTGTTTTCCCAGGTTTTGGAGATTTTGGATGCATTCACTGGCATTTTCTATCTATACTGCCTCCAAAACTAAATACCAAAGGAGCTAAACCCAACATCCTGTCTCCCACTATTGAAAGTTAAACCCAGCATACTCAAATTGTGAAGGCTAAAACAACCTCATTAATATTCAAATGATTATTTTCAAATTTGACTCCATTTTTCCGTATCTATTGATTCCATTTTGTCCAATTTGTTTTTTGCATTCTGGATTTCGTGAATAAAGCTATTGTCAATCTATTGTCCATTTTCATAGTGATATCCCTCGCCCTCACCTAATTAGGAATGTATTGTCTAATTTATAAAACCGTAATTTCCTACTTTCTATCTACTTTCAAGTACTTGAAAATGAGGGGTCTGCCTTGGATTTTGTTCTGTGAAAGGGGGTCTGCTGGCTAAAAACATTGGGAAGCCCCATCTTTAGACAGTCTTACTCTTCATGAAACAACTTACTTACATGAATGATATCACCATCCTTTTACCCCCTACAAATATTATACAACTAGTTTAATTGATTGGAGGGGATCTCAATATTAGCCCTCTCGTACTATACATTCACTCTAATAAATACATTCAGTCTCAACATACACAAAGATACTCAAGATAACTATAAAGTATTAATTACAGCAAAACAACCTTGTTTCTTCTATAAATCAGAAAAGGGACCATAGTTACTCCCTGTCTTGCTTAAGCACAACTTTCAGGTGCCATTCCTAATTGCCAAAACAGCAGACTAAAACAGTAACGGAAGACATTAATAAATTGAAATTTTGCCGTAAACAAATGCTGGCTACATAATAAAAACTATGCAGCTGAAAATATCCATTTCTTTCCCATTTAATAAAATACATTTAATATTGATTTCTGGTCATTTCGTTTAGTTGATAAGCTTAAAAGCAGAGCTTGCAAGGAAGCAGGAAGAAGCAAAGAAGATCAAAGGTGATGAGTCGTACGTAAAACTCACTCCTAAACCTAAACCATTGCCAAAAGTAAATCCAGGGGTTGAAGAAAGAAACATAAAAGATCAAGAGCTAACATCTGAAGAAGTAGATTTGCTCAAGAAATCAAAGTAATTTTAAACCTTTTACCCAATGATAATTTTTATATGTACATATATGTATATATATATTTTTTTTTATAGAGAGGTTTTGGAAATAAAAGCTTCACTGTACGAAAAGCTTCAGAGTGGTGCTTTAATTTCAGAAGATGGAAAAGAAAGATACTTAGTTGACTTTGGCCGAAAATCACCTCCACCACAGCCAAGCAGCTCAATTGACAAAATAGATCCTACACTAACTGCTGATTATTCAAAATTCACAAGTGATCCAGAAAAAAACAGAAAAAACACATACAATGCTGATGAGAATAAAAGGGACAACATGCCTGTCGGGCCCAGTTACAAATTTGTCGATGAAGATTGGTAAATAATTTTATGTGTACGCAATCACTCGGTTTGATGATTATTCAGTTTAATTTGTTGCTCTATTTCAGGGTAGAGTATACAGATTGTCTTGGAAGGACGAGGAAGTGTCACAAGTCAGATCTGGAATCGATGCAGGACCGAGACAGAGTCCTAGCTAAGACTTTGCACAAAGAACAAGCGGCGAACATTTTGTCAAACCCTAACATTACTGAGGAGGAGTTAGCCGAGAAGGAGATGATATCGCACGACATGCACTTGGAGCTATTGCGAAAAAAATGGGAAGAGAAGGAACGCGAGCTGTTGGAAAAAGACAAAGTTCACTACGAAGATATCCTATTCGACGGTAAGTTATAATATTTATCATTAGATAAAACTTAAAGTTAAGTCTGATAAAACAGGAAAATCACAATTCATCAATACATAAAAACTTTTATTCAATACTCTAAATGGTAGAACCACTGTCAATCAATATGTTGATTTTGCATTTTATTTGTTATGTTTATTGGTAACTTTCAATGACCTTCAGGAGAGAAGGAGGAATTCCTGGGAAATCAGTACTACATTTGAGTCCCTCACTATATGTTCCAGGGAAAATAGTAAATCCAAAAAAATCACAAAACCATAATCAACATTAATTATAAAAAATCACTCACCTTGTTTGCCTTGTCCTGTCCACCCTCACCGATCCGCCAACCCTACTGCATGGCACCTGTCACTCTCTCCTAGGTCAGCAATGCCCCCTCCCCACATTTAGAGGTACAACTTGTAAAAAAAGTTGACTTTTTTCCAACCCCCTAACACTGAAAATATGAGTTTTCCTAATTTTTTGGGAAATACCATCAAGGAGGTGAACAGTAACATGTTTCCTGTCCAGAGTCATTCACCATTCCACTGAATTATTTTCCGATTTTGTTTTTCTGTTCAACAAATTACCTAGTTTTCTACATTCGATATGTATATTTTGATAAAATAATGTTCAACGCAAAACAGGAAGCAGCCCTTGTGGAAAAAAGCACCAAATTAACATTAGATTAACACAACACAGATAAAATTTTGGTTTTGAAAACCTGCTTGGTCTCCACCATTATTAAAATATTATTGTTTACTAATCTATATTAGCATATGCATGTACATACATACACATCTGTACAGAACTCTGAACCCAACACTTCTCGTCGTCCGCTGGCAATTCAACCTTTTGTGTAATTTATAGTAAACTACCAGCAGGCCTTGATAATCACCCACCCCTATTGGGAAGCTGTTGCCTTTTTGAGGCTAGTAGAGACACGTGAGGCTCTTTGGATTAAAAAATAGGCCCTGGATTTGTGAGTCAGATGATAGTCTGTGCATGTTTATGTGCACACTAGCTCAAAAATAAATAAATTTTATAAGCACAAGAAAAGCTGCTGCTTGTTGATCTGTTAGAAGGTATACTGCATACATTGTCTACCTTTAATGGCTATTTTGAAACAAAAACTTATAACTTAAACATACAGGCAATAATTTATTAGATTAATAACAATAAAATTATAATCTCAATTAATAAATTCTCTTATTTCCTCCTTCCTTGTAATATTTCAATATAGAGCATTCAGTGAGGATAGGCAGACCAAAATGATGAATAACAACTAAATTAGATTCATCAGACCACACAGAGATATCCCATTGCGATTTAGTTAGTGTATATGAACCTATTCAATAAAGTCGTAAATATTACTATAACACTAAATAATTGTCAACATATACAATTTCATTAAATTCTTTGATAAATTGATCCTTGGAATGTCCTGTAATGCTCTCCCATTGTCAATGCTCTTACCTCTGGCATGATGTCTTAAAATATATTGCTTGATATCAAGATGAATTTGGCCTAAATGGTTTACAGCCTTTAATATTGACAAAAATTGACATTGTGAAGACATGAAAAAAATATCTTGGTCATATTAATTGATGAATATATTTAATACGATTCGATATATGTAAATTGACGGATTCTTTTCATTTAAGACCAATTTATTATGTAATTTTTCCTTCAAATGTGCTCTTATCGAATAACAAAGCTTTTTTTTCTTTTTTTTTAATTGTATTATCTTTTACAACCATACAAATTCAATATTCAAATAAATTTGCTCGATACGGTGCCAGTACAATCGATAGGTTCACTTGATGATGAAGTTCTCTGTAATTCTCCGGTGACATTGAAATTTAGACAACTAAAAAATTGTAAACCATGCTAGTTTATACTAATCTCAAATTCAGATGGAAATACACGAATACATGGAGAAAGTTGTTTATAAAAATATATCAATATATCAAAAGGCTTGTACAGTGTTTTTAAACTTTGAAAATTTCTGCCTGTACAAAACAGACTACATATTCAGCTAATCTTACTTTATGAATTACGCTAAGTAAATTATGTTATAAATATTATTTAATTTGAATAACCAATTCATTTTTATAAACTACAACATTTAATTGTTCAACTTGAAAATACTAAGACTAACATAAAAGTTAAAACTTCACAAAACCTTAACAGTTTTAGGTAGAGGTACATATAAAAAAACAAGGAGTCAAATATTTTAATAACATTTTGACTAGATAATTTTCAACTCTCAAACATAACAAATAAATACATCATACACAAATTTAAAATTAAGTTTTTGGAATGAAATATTAGAGAGAAAAAATACCAGTAACAATTATTACAATGTAGTTACTGGAATGTTTTATAATAAACCTAGAACATAGTCTTATATTTTAGCTTATAAATTGCAATGATTGAATGAATTGAACAGCCCTACATTTGGGTGAACATTATATTTTAGGTAAAATTAGAAATATTCACTTTAAATGGTCATTCCATTTTTCTTCAGGTACAAAGAGAAATCCTTTCTAATATTTACTTTTTGCTGGTGTCTCTTATATGATACATGTCTTTATTTAATAAATGTACAAATAATACTTCAAAATTTAGGCTCGTTGTAAGTCTGTATACACGTTTTGGTGTTAAGTGCAAAAGACTTACAGTAAAATGTGTTCTCCAGATATATACTAAACAGTAAATTATTACTAGTCATCACCTTTACATAAACATATCTAAATAATAAACATTATTTTATAATGTTTTTCTGTATTACATTTGGCACACGTTTGGTCCTTAATGTAAGGTGCTTGTAATGTTTATTAGACTAGAGTGCAAATATAAGCATTGCGATTAACAATGAGGAGTGTAGATACAATTTTTCCGATGATGATCTCAAGTGAGTTTGACCAGGAGTTATTGAAGGTTCCGAGCCACTTCCTTCTTCTAGGTCTTCATCATCTGAAGGCTTTACTTCTTCGAATACCGTCAATTCAGATATTGCTTTGTCTTTAAGATTGCACAATCTTCCCTTGCAATAACAATATTCGACCCTGTTCACAATGTTGCATGAATCTAATGCAACTTCTCCACAGGCTTTTACTATATTGACACCTAAAATAAAAACAAATTAGAATGGTACATTAATTGCATCAATAAAGATTAAATTGACATTGAACACCCAGTGAGGATAGGCCAAAATTATCGGTAATGACCAACTTACAAGTTCATCACCCCACAGATCAAATTAATATATTTTAGTTCTTTTAGGATAAAATCATGGCCAGTTATGTTTTGTTACAAATTGCCGAAATTTAGTGCATTTAAACTTTCTAAATAAGGCCAAAACTAAACTCCTGCTCAAAATTAACGCACCACTTCAATATTTCACCATATGTTTTTCTCAGGTGTTTTTTGAACGTTATTTTTATTTTTAGTATTGTAGGTTATTAATAATAAAACATTACAAATGAAAATGAAAAGCAGAAAAGGACGGTAAACTTTATTAAAAAATATTCCATAAAAAAGACTGAAAAGGTCAAAAATTTTCATTTAAGTTCAAACACAAATTTAATTACTCAGTATCTGGTGTTGCCTCCCCTGGCTTTGATTACTGCATCCAGGCGTCTTCTCATGCTGTTGATGAGGTTTTTTACCCTTTCTTGTGGAATATTCTCCCATTCTTCCAATGCCGCTTGGCGCAGTTGCGAAAGGTTGCTAGGAGGTTGTATTCGGCTCCTAATCCTTTTTTTTAGCTGATCCCAGATATGCTCAATAGGGTTGAGGTCAGGACTACGAGCTGGCCATTCAATCCGCTCAATATTCTGTTCATTTAAAAATTCTTCCACCGATCTCGCACGGTGAGGTCTAGCGTTATCTTGCATGAATAAAAAGCCTTGTCCAATATTCCTAGCGAAAGGCACTACATGAGGTTGGAGGATCTCTTCCACATACCTTGGTGCATTTAGAGACCGTCCTGGAACAACGACTAACTCTGTGCGGGCCTCCATGCTGATACCTCCCCAGAACATGATGGAGCCTCCACCAAAGGCGACGCGAGGAATAATATTGCACTGAGCAAATCTTTCTCCACTTCGTCTCCATGTCCGAGCACGACCATCTGGAGAATTAAGAGCGATTCTAACTTCGTCAGAAAATAAAACTCTCTTCCAGGCATCAAAACTCCAGTTGAGGTGATCCCGGGCAAATCGCAGCCTGGCTACTCGGTGGTCTCTGGTCAGTAGTGGCCCTGAAGCAACCCGTCTACTGCTCAAGCCAAACTCATTCAGCCTTCTTCGAACAGTGGGAGCCGAAATTGAGACATTCCTGGTGCTTTGAAGGAGGCTACTCATTTCCGAACTTGTCACCTGCCTCGTTCTGAGGGCATGTAAGCGCAAAAATCGGTCATCCCTCTCGGTCGTTGCTCTTGGACGTCCTTGTCCAGGCCTCCGTGTGTTGCTGCCAGTTTCATTGAACCGTTGGAGAGTTCTTCCGATGGTGGTATGGTGACATCCAATTATTCTTGCAACTTGTCGCTGGCTGTAGCCCTCCTCAAGAAGAGTCATCGCTCTGACGGCTTCACGCTCACTCAAATGTCTTATGGGCGCCATAAGTTCTAAATTAAAGTTTAAACTTCCAAAAGAAATGGTGTCTGTTAAGCAGATGCAGTGAAACTGAGGAATAAACCAGGAGGAAACTCTTGTGTATCTTACCAAATCCATTTCAAAGCGGATTAACACGATTGTAAACAATTCTTGTTTACTTTTGTGGGATTGTGAAGCATAAAAAAGAGAATAAACATGAAGAGATTTAGCTGGATTTCTCTAAAAAGAATTTCTGTTTAAAAATTAAGGTGGTGCGTTAATTTTGAGCAGGAGTTTAGTAATATTACAATAAAGATTCATCAGTATTAAGTAAGGTTTTAGTTGAGATAAAAAAGTCAGTGTCAAGAGTGGGATTCGAACCCACGACCTTCGACTAAATACACCGCTGCTCTACCTCTAAGACACTAATTTCCCATCTCAACCCCACCTTTTGAATTTTCACTCTTTCTACATGGAAAACGAACACTTTTAGCCCTGAAGATGATCTTAATAAAGATCGAAACATTGGCACGATGAAGAAAATATTTTTCTAAAACCTACATCACATCAGACAACATCTTATGATATCTCCAAATAATCATTGATTGCCACTAAAAACTATATAAAATATTTATAATTTAATTCCTTTAAAAACATTTTCTAATGTCTGTTCTTTCTATTGTCAGTCTTAAGTAGTTCAAATCATTGTATTTTATTGAAAGTAAAGCATTATTTTATTTAAATTGAGAAAGAAGTCATATTTATCTACACATGAATATTTGCATTAATATATAGGGAATTGTTAACATAAAGTTTGGTGAATTTTCTAAATCTTTGGTGGTTGTTGGTCAAACTTGTGAATACAATTTTTCTTCTTTTCAATAATACAAATACAAATACAATACAAATTTTCTTCTTTTGAACATAAATTATCAAAAATTGTGCATTTTGTCTAAATATTGTCAAATTATAATGACAAATGACAAAAAAAATGAAGGTATAATTTAATTAAACATTATCATTAATATATCGGGTCTTTCTTAAAATTAAATAAAAAGTTTAAAAAATTTTATTGAATTTTTGGGCAGTTTATCCCACAATTTTTTTTTAAAGCCAGGAGCGATAGATAAAATTACCCTGATACGATGGAATTCTACACCATAAGAGCTGCAATTATCGGTGATAAGCTGTGTAAACATGTAAACATACCTGTACACTGCTGGTAAACTGTTTTAATACTGTCTGAGATATAACGTGCACATTGGGGAATATTTATTATAAATGATAGCTTGATTATTGTGACATCCAAATTCATAATCAATTAATCCCCTTTTTCTTTGATGCCATTAATATTATCGTAAAAGCTTCATTAAACAAAACAATTGCTAACACCCGAATCAGTAAGTGTGAAATGCTAGATAATCTAATTTCTGTGAAATGAAATGCATCCCTCTTTGTAATGCATCAGTTGATGTAGTTTTAGAAAAATATACTTCAAAAAATAATTTTCAATTCTAATGACTATCAATTCTGTTGTGGTGTTCAATTGGGCATTTTAGTATTTGTATTATTATTATTATTATTATTATTATTGTTTTTGTTTTTTTGCTGGGGCTTCCGACATCTTGGTCATTTTAGCCCCACACTTAGTCTTTATTCTATGCCCATTCAGACACATTCATACAAATAAATACGTTCATACACTTAGATACATTCATACAGTACACTCATTCCGTTTGGTCGGTGGAGTACTTGATATTCCTATATATAACAATTAAATTAAGCTAGATTGGGGTCGATGAGGTACTTTTATTAATATTCCGCCATCGACCCCGCACACACACTCACTCGCTTTCATCGTTCGAGGGGCGATGGTGACGTTCTATTCACCCTCACCCCTCACCATTCACGCCAATAAATACATGCACACAGACAAAACACAGACACATTACACATAAGATATACTATATACAATGAAAAACCCCAATTGCCCCTAGAAAGCGGAACTGGGGACCCAGAAACTCGCTACTGTGCTCGAGGACTCTTCTTAAATCCGGCGGCATGCCTGCACGCTCTCTGTAAGGAGCCAAGGCATGACACGCCTATAATATGTGGGACACATTGAGCAACCTTTCTCTGCATAAGGGGCACCTGCGTGGGCTTTGGCCCAAGAGCAGGTGCCCATGTGTCAACCGAGTATGGCCAATCCTCAGTCGGGTATTATTATTATCATCATCATCATTATTATTAATTTTTAAGGGCGTTTTTAGTATTTTTATTATGTATTATTTATTTAGTTGTGTGTAACCTGAACAATTTAGATTTTTTAGTAGTGACCAATTTGAACTTGGTCACAGCAAACTTGGATATAATTTATTAATTAGTTATTAAAACAGAAAAGAGAAAATACAGATGGGATTCAGTCACATATTGAATTGGAAATATTACATCAATTGTTATCCATTTCTGTTTCGGTCTAAAACTAGATCATTTCCAATCATTTAGATCATCCTGTTCTAGCTGTGCTGGTCTGTCCTATGCATTTAGGCCCTACACACTTTATATTTGAGGTATGCTTTAAAAATTAAATATCAGCTTGTATTGCCAGTTAACCAAACCACCGTCCATACAAAATATGATTCCCCTAATGACCTTAACTGAGCAATTTATATCTTTAAGTCATGCCCAGACTTAATTTTGTCAGCAAAAATGCTTTCCTTGGAAGTTATTAGAATTATTTTATTAAAATACAATCTACTGTAATACAAATAGGATTCAGCATATTGACTAGATTACATCCAATGTTATAAATTTATAACAAAATAATAGATAATAATTGTAAGAAAATAGAGTTTAGTCTGGCCTTGGACTATATTTTGATAGTTTGATCATAATTTGTTTTATACTTTCCAGGAAAAGTATAAAATCATTAATTAAAAAAATACATTACATGAGAATTTAAATGTAACTTTATTCTGTAAATGTAAATACATTAAAATAATATATTACAATCGTACTACAAATTCTGAGAGAAACAATTTGATAAGTGTTGAAAAACTCAATAACATCACATAATATATCATATCATCATAGTTACATAAAATGTTTGGGGATTAGTGACCGTTAGTATTATTAGAATTCAGAAATTGTGATATGTGGTCTATTGGGATGAAGGTTTCAGAAAAACATTTTCTTTATTGTGCCAACGTTTCGATCTTTATTGAGATCATCTTCAGGATAGTGAATGCACAATTTTTACAGTGTGTGAATGCATTTATTCGCGTGAATGAAGGGAGGATATAAGTAAGATGAAAATCTTTCCAGGCTCCCAACTTTTGTTTTTGGCCGCCAAACTTAGGTTAGATAATATTTTAAATAGGATGAATATGTATTTTAATTTTATCGACTTAGGATATTTTAATCACGTGTAGAATGGTTAAACATCAAATATATGAGTTGAGGAAAACATTTTTTTAATGATTATTTATCAACTTGAGTCAAAAAATGAACGCTGTAGCATCGTATCTGATCATTTGGATCCACCGCCCAGTTTTGGTGATGTGTTTCTACCTTTTGCCATCAACATTTAAATAAGTTGTTATACTTATTCTAGTACATTTTTACGTTAGAAAAGGGTTTTCATCAGGTCAGGGTAATAAGCAGGGCGAGGCACCGTCGCGACTAGATGAGAGCCCGAAACGGGCTTGACAAACCAAAACAGTGAGGATAGAAGGACCGAAATGATGAGAAACGGCCAAGATAGATTATCAAGACCTCAAGAGGAAAACTGTCAATATCATCTGTGCCATTTAAATAAAAGGGGCATTTTTAAGACCCTTGAGTACTTAGAAAAGCCTAAAAGACTCTAAATTGAGCTTAAATTCTATGCGTGTATTGAAGTAGATACGTTTTCCTCTCTTACCCTTAAATTATAAAGTATAAAATGTGGTTGTGTAACGTGGTTAAAAGATTGTTTCTTTTGGCCGCGACCCTCCATTTTAATTTGAATAAAGAATAAATATGTCAAGAAAATAAAGGAGTGTTTTCAAAACCGGTTTTCTCCAGCTGAAAATGAGTCTATGTTGGTTTAGCATAGTACGGTCAGAGTCGTGCCAAACTTTCAAAGCCGCTTAAAGTGTTTACAGATATCACAGCCTATTCAAACATTGAAATTAGCGTCTGGCCGAAGAAAGGGAGGCCGGGCGGATCAGATTATCATAGGGAACGAGCGGTCATATTTACAATCTCTTGGTTACGTTTGTATTTAAAGTTATAACGGAAAATTATACATTTCTCATTGATTATTAATACCACCCACAGTATCGGTCAGTTTGCTCACCTCGGTACTGTGTGACGCATCCTTTATACTTCGGAGGACACTCCATGGCCGTTGGCTTCATGCCTCTTATGCAAACAGGCGGTTCAATCCCCGGGAACTGGTATTCCAACTCCAGATTTCTTTCTTCGCCGTTTGCCCTGCAGATAAAGCATGCGTGTTGGCTGCCGAGGACGACTGAAAAATAGCCATATATTAAAAAATATGTGCTAAAAGTTACGAGCCGTGACAACATATATTCTATTTATTTTAAATAATTCAAAATAAAGTTTCATGTGTTTTTCTAAACAATAACAAGGTGATCATTTCTGTTCTCGGTTCTGCGTTTAAATGCGATGAAATAAGTGTTATAATTGGTATAAAACACCGACAGACACAATTTGCGCAACATCTATTTGGGCAAACTGTACATTTAAAAAACTAGTTATCCGTCACGGTAGATGCTTGTTTAACATAATAGAAAATTTCAAGAAAACAAAGAAACCAGAAGAATCATCAGAACAATCAATTGAACTCGAGTTCTGCTGTAGTTCGGTTCAACAACTATTGCCATTGACCAGTAGTTTGGTCATTTCAGATTATTTTGTCACATACAATCGATGTTTTGGTCTGGCAGACTAGTTCGGATTCTCGCCATCTTAAGGATTTGTTGTGCCAATAACGTTAACATAAATGTACTTAATAATGGGTAGTCCGTCTGCCAGAAGGTGGTGAGAGCAAAATAGTAAAAATAATCTTGACGATGATAATAATAAGAGAAAAGTAAAATATATAAACAAAGTAAATAATTTTATACACTGCGAAATAATACAGACAAACCTCTCTGATTATACATTATTGTAAACTGTTAACAAAAGTATAAATTTTCCTGAAATAAATAAACAAAATAAATAACTAAATAGAAACTAATATAATCAATTAAAACACAATAAAAATAGATTAAGTAGAAAAATAAGGATAAACAAATAAGAAAATCAGTATAAACATAAAAAATACGCGCAGTACCCCTTTTAGAAGCTTGAAGAAAAAGGTTGATGTGCCCCACATAATAGAGGCACGCCGCCTTGGCTCCATACAGAGAGCGTGTAGGTATGCCGCCGGATTTATGAATGGTTCTCGGACACAGTAGCGAGTTTCTGTGTCCCATGTTCCGCTTTTCAGGGGGAATTGGGAATTTTTTATTGTATATTGCCCTCAAAATATGCGTTTTATGTTTCTGTGTTTGATGTTATGAATGGGTGTATTTATTAGAGTGAATGGGGAGGGGCTTGTGGTGTCGCCCCTCGAGCTATCGTGTGACTTGAATCGATGGAGGAATATTGAGTACTAATCTACTAAATAGAATGAATAAACTATATGTAGCTGTTAATGTATTTATTTGCGCGAATGAATATTGAGTGTTGTTGAGTATATTTCGCATGCGTTCAGGGCTGCAATGACCAAACTGTCGGGTGTCCATAAAAAATAAATAAAAAAGAACTAAAAATGATAATAACGTGTAATAGTAGAATAAAACAATGTTATCATGGTGTATTGTACCAATGCAGCCCAAATGGATCCATCCAACAAACTTAAAAATTCTTTTCTTGTAAATACGTTGAACCGGAGGAATAATCTGTATTCAAAAAGAATAGGGCAAACCGGTATAAAATGAAAAATGTCCTCCCTTGCTTTCAAATTACAAAGACGACATTCTTAAGAGCTAGTGCTTTCCATTCCCCCCCCCCCCAAGTGCCAAAATAGCCCTTTTTTCCACATTTCACACGCCATGATCTTCGGAAGCCTGAGCGTTGGTAAACCTATAACTCTCGTTATGTATTTAAAGTGCGAATTTTAAATGAAAACATATTTTAGTGTCTGGGAGTTTTTTGGTGGCACTGAGAAGGGCCGGGGTCTTGAGTTGGCTGACCCTACATCGGTCGAAGGGACTCTGGTGCAGCGGTTGGCGAGTGCCGATTCGAGGTTAACGCTCGCCATCGTAATAGCTGCTTCATTAGTGATTAGACGAGTCTGAAAGAATTGGTGAGATCCCATTTTCCATCCCGTCGAAGCCAGTGGGGCCTATTCTTATGTACGAATTGGCTCTGCTCTGATTCGGTACAGAGTGGAGACCGATACCATACCGGAACCGGTGATGATACCTAACTGATACCGCGGTAGGTTCCCATTACAACATAGTGGGTCTAGCTCAGTTTTTAGCATGAATTTTTAAGTTTGCGAGAAACAGGAAATTTGTTAACAAAAAAACCATTGAGATTTCGTCTAGGAAATATGTAAATCCCCAAATCTGGGAAGTGTAACAGAGAATCGATTGACAAGTTAAACACTTGTAATTTAGCCCTTAAAGAAACTGACGTGTGTATGATAGCTCCACTCCAGATGGTGCTTACTCCAAACTTTGCAGTTTTTGCTTTTAAAACTGTGTGTTTTGAAGGTCAGCTTAGGCTAGAGTGACTCCCAAATACTTGTACTTATAAACTGCTACGACCCTTTGTTCTGGTATTTTCCGGCTTTCATCCTCACCAGTTTACCTTCATTGCGAAATACTAAAATTTTTATTTCTCCAGGTTGAGCTTCAACCTCCAAAGTTCGCAGTGCAATTCTAGCTTGTCAATGTTCGTTTGAATTTCTGGAATTCTTTTGGATTTTCCCGATAATGTAATCTGCATGTAGCAACATTACAACTTTTAGCTCCCCCCATCTTTACCCCTCTGGTCAGCACATCTACTAAATTTTTGATTTGTTGTAATTTTATTTATTCGATATTGAGGTCGGGTCAGGAGAAATGCGTCATCTCGCCAACCTGTAAGTACAGGGAAAATAAACCAAGCACTCTCGTTCAGAAAATTGCAAGTGCCACGTGACGAAATATATCTACTAATAAAACAGAACATTTAATCGATTATTCCAATTAATTCTCTCAACACACAACCGTGTAAAACATTCAACGTCGATGAAAAGTGAGTCAGCCTCGTGTGAATCGGCTTCTGGGAATGAAAGAACACCTCACCTGGTTAAATTGCACGGTCGTGAAAAAGAGAATTGATTTAAAGGAGCCGTTCCGCAGGGTTAATCTCATGTATTAAGTGTAAAGATATTATCAGATCGGATTGACGTTCTTAACAAGAATCTAACGCCGGTAGGTAGAAAGGAAGGAATGGTTTAAATGTCAATATCGAGCCGCGAGGTTGTGAACCGTGTGCGTCACCTCAACATTGACATTTTGTCACTTGAGTCATTCCTCCGATAAAATAACCCTAATTTATTATCGTTAAAAAATTAATTTACTTAAACTACTTAATTAATTCACTTCCACGTACGATTGCTTTGTCCGCTTTAGCGCTAATTTTATATCAAATAATTTTAAAGATTTGATAATCAGGATGTGGGAGAGAAAATCTTCCATTACCTGGATTGCTGTTTCAATATTAATATTTCATCACCAGACTGTCAGATTTGATGAAACTAAAAGGCATTCACATTTCAGTTTTACTCGATTCGCGGGTTGTTTTGCTGAGAAGATTCTATTGCGCTTTTAATTAAAAAATTTTATTTATAAATGAATATCGACGGCCAATAGTAAAAGGGAGGACCAGCGCGGAATTGATCCTGCTTTTAAGTCGGAAACTTCGCCGCTGATGCCCCCCTCCCAACTAGTTTATCGGCTAACTTATCTAAATGACTAGACTTATGACTTGGGGATGTTTATACCCATGAGTGATTTGTGAAGGAAGGGAAAATCTGTTGACAAACAAGTTTTTTTACTCAGGTCCTGTAACCGCCTGTAAGCGCAGTCTGTGATTCCCACAGTCATTAAGTATTCCCTAACGAAATTTCGATCCTAAAAATAAATTATTTTCAAACCGTGACAAATTTGTAGTATGGCTTAGATTAAATTATTACGTAAAAAATTAATTAGTTAATGAAAATATCTTGATTCATACAGCAAAACAAGCCTATTAACAGTTAATAACATAAACCATTCATATTTTAATTTGATAACATTTATTTTTCCTCCTCTCGAGAAAAGTATATAATACTTTTATATCTAGGCTTGGAGTTTATTGGCGTAAAATGTCTACTTATATATATAAAGATTGAAAGAAAAATTTAGAAAAATTGTTCTGTTATTTCTTGTAATTTGTAAGTTAGGAGAAAGGGTATTCTGGAAAACTGTGCTAAACGTGTTAAGAGTGTTAAAGTCTAGAGGTTTTATAAACCAAGTGAGAACTAATACATATCTTCTCACCGGTGTGCCTCGGCTAAAATCTCGTAAGGTCGTACTCGGATCTTCTTATATTAATAGAACGATTTCACGCTCAGCTTAGTACAGTGGCTGCAGTGTAGTTCGATGTGTTAGCGTTACCGTAGTTTTTGGTTCGGTTTCTTGGTGCACAATGCAGGCTCGTTCTAAAATGTACGAAACGGAACTTCTACTACACCCACCTTGCTCTTACAGACTTCCCGTGTGTAATCGTAATACTTCGTAAACTTTTAAAGTTAGGCTTTGGTCGCGTGTTGCTTGTAATCGAAGGTTTCTAAAAGAACCAGAAAAGAAGAAGCAAGTTAGATTGAAAAAGGAAGAATGTAAAAGTTGATCAAAGCAACTTACATTATTAAAACGTTACTTGTAATACAATAAGGAATTTTCATCGAAACAATTCCATCAGGGCAATTTTAAGCAGATAATCTTTACTTCTTTTTTACGTTAGCACATTTAACCATTGAATGTCTCAAAAGGTCCTATAGTTACTTTTGTACTTAATAGCACTATAATAGATTTGTCTCAATACCCAAATTTATTATGCCTCAATAAGAAATAAATGGTCCTTCATCACGAAACCTATTCAGAAACCTTCCTAAAAGCCATAACACATTTAACATAATACAACGATAGTGTGAAGACCCGTTTGAATCGTTGAATGGTCCATACGTAACTAGATTTTACGTGCATTTCCCACATTTTATGTACAAATTTATGTACCCAAAAAAAACCTAAAGCCTTCATCAATTCTTAGGATAATAAAAGCTTATGGTCAAATAGAGAAGTAAATATAGTAAACCCAAGATCAACACGAAAAAGCCAGTTATTGTAAGAAAATTTTCCTTTTATTTGTATTGTTGATCCGAGCGATTTCCTGTATCTTTTGAATATTAACCTTTTTCACGTCAAATTAGCCCTTTATAACATCATATTAACCTTATTGAATTTCAAATTAACTTTTTCATTTCTAATTAGCTTCTTTGATCTCAACTTGGCTTCTTTTATTTTTAAATTGACCCTTTTTACTTTCTAATTAAATCTTTTTCAATTTTAAATTAACTATTTTTAACTTAAAATTGTCCCAATAAAATTTGAAATTAACTCTTTTTAACTTCAATGTAAGCCTTTTTAATTTCAAATTAACCATTTTTAACATAAAATTGTCATTTTTAATTTCAATTTAGCTTTTTAATCTTAAAATAGCTTCTTTTATTTTCAAATTAGCCCTTTTTAACTATTAACCTCAGTGAATTTCAAATTAACCCTTTATAATTGCTAATTAGCCTCTTTAATCTCAACTTAGCTTTTTTTTTCAAATTGACCCTTTTAATTTCAAATTGACTCTTTTTAACTTCAAATAATTTTTTAAAATTGCAAATTAGCCATTTTTAATTTCAAATTGTTCTTTTTAAATTTTAAATTAACCATTACTAACCTCAAATTAACTTCCAATTTAAAATTACATAAAATAAAATATTATGATAATGGACTTTAATTTTAATTGTAGAAAAGTGAGGAATTGTGCTTTGTAAGAACCCAAATATTTTATATCTAAAACATCTGAAATTAGCAGAATGTGTGTGTGTATTTTTGGATGTACCCCGAAAGTATGAACCTGCATACAGTTCACTCCTTACGAAGATTAAAACATAATTAGGACTATTGTCAGGGATACAAATAGCTTTTTTACAAAAAATCTCTCTAATTGTGCTCCGTGACGAAGTATTGTTCGAGACGTTGCTTAAAATACCTTTTGTTCCGAGTTTAGTAGCAATTGTTTATTTTGCAATACACTTTTCCAATTAAAATTATTTGCCTTGCTTAACTGTCACGAAGATGAACTTGGCTTTCTACCATCCTTTTTTGCATATCATTATTTTTGGTTCTTCCAAATTATCCTCTAAACTCAGAAGCTCGCCGTAATTGCCCAATGAAACAGTCGCAACGTCAGTAATTTCTTTCATATTTAGATGTATGTATAATAAAAAGTCGGATCCCAATGAAAGAATTGTTCCTTGCTTCCTCAGGGTCTGCGAGATTCCGGTTATGTCTACGCAGCTCCATCGCTGCAAGAACGGGCAGTAGCGTTGTGTGCTTCGCTTTGTAAGGGGATCCGGTAATAATAAGCCGGGGGAGAGTTGTTTACATTCCTTCAACCTGTTCTACGGTAGCCCTCGAGGGTAATCGTACCAGGCGCCGCCCCCTTCGACCAAAAATCCAAAAACAGCCGCTCCATTATAACACACTGCACGCTTCATTGGACGTTTCGCAAAAATAATTTTGAAAAATCATTGTTTCGCCTTGAGGTGGTTTAAAATGAAAATGTCAAGAGAATTCCGTTTTGTTACAAACAAAAGGATCATGTCTGGCCTACTTTCGAGTAAAAATTGTAATTTTTTCCTTATTAATTATTTAAATTTTGAACTGAAAACTCAAAGTTTTTACAGTTTGTCAAAAAACTCTCAGCTTTCCACGCTTATTGAGGATAACAAGTTAACAGGAAAAAAGTTGTATTTACAATAGGAAATCTAGTCAATTTTTCCTCCTGCTCCTGACTACGTTTTACCTCCACCCACCGTGGAAAACTGAAAACTCCCGCTCGCCAACTTTTCATCAGAGATAAACGAGCCGAGGATATTCTTAAGGGGGATAAGAGCCGGGAGGGACTGATGAGCCCGTATGAAAATAAAATAGGGTGGAAAATGATAAATAGCCAGTATGCTTCTTACATAACCGGCTAATATACCATTCATGACACTTTTTTTCTATCGGAAATGTATCTTTCAGCCGAATTTTCCCCATTATCAGATCTGTTCATGAAAACCCTACCTTGAGACCTGACTTCATAAATAGATTAATCGGATATTTATATTCAAGTTAAACCACCAATTTGGGGTCATCGTCTTGGTATTTCAACCACCTCCTCAATGAAGATGACGCCAAGCCTGAACGCGCACGATTGAAAATAAACCAGCGATCATCCATTCTATCAAAATTTACCGCCTTCTTGATTCCTGATTTTTGTAAAAATAGTTATAGCATTAACATTGTTTGATATCTGGCAGCCAATGATCGCAATCGGTGTAAGGGCTCGGCAGTAGAGTTGGATGGAAGGAGAGGCTGTTGTGAAAAGTTTGGAATCGAGAACGGATCAGTTCGTTGACAAAAGGAATGTTGAGCTCGTTGTGGATAGTGAGGTTAGTGACGTAGTTGTAAGGAGCTTTGACGATTTGTCTAAGGACATTTGATTACAATGTTTAGATGTACGCAGTAAGGTCTCGTATAAGGTTAGTTTAGTGTTGGAGGTCATCTTGAATTTCGGTCCTAGAAGTCTTCTGATAAGTTTTTGTGTTTTAAATCTTGCGTTCAGATTCCATGTAAGTGTGCCGTCTAGGTATTTTTCGTATAGGTGTTTAACTTGAGTTGGAAATATGTATATCTTTTTTGTTCATCTATTCTAAGATTGTTTTTCAATGTGAACTTACACCGACTTCATTTTTCTTCGTTCACTCTCATCCTCCAACTTTTTGCACCAGATTTCGATAAGCCCAATGCGTTCTCGGATATTGACGTGAGCTTGGATAGGATTCGAGTTAAAGAAAAAAATTACGGTATCGTCCGCATACGTTGTGCTGATGGGATTGTGGTGTGCAGGTAGGTCAGCAGATGATATAAAAGATGGGACCGAGAATGCTCCCTTGTGGGACTCCGGTGTCGGTCTGATTAACGGAGTTGTCGCACCTGGGACTGTTAGGTATGATTTCAACGTATGATAATAAGGGGTGAAAATGTTTAATTTATGTTTATAAAACAAGCCCGGCTGCCAGACACAGTGCTACTTCTAGCAACGCACCCAAAGGTAACAACTCAGAAACCTTGTTGAACCGAAAAACGATGTAGACTGAATCCGGATTGGTGAGAGTGAATTAATTTATGGGGATTAATCGTTTTAAAAGGAGTCTTTCGACGATTTTGGACAGTGCAAGATGAAAGCTGATGGGCCTGGAGGATAGTTGGTTTGTGAGCTTTAGAAATGAGGATAACGATGGAATTTTTTTTCATAAGAGGGGATTACGAGCAGTTCGTATGATGGCATTTATTATAGTTAAGAAAACTATGGCTTTTTGCTTTTGTGGCAAGCGGTATTAATTAGGGGAAAACATTAACTAGTTGAATAATATGGCAAAATAGTAGTTAAAAATAAAAAGATATCAATATGAAAAATATAAAATGTCGAAAAGTAAACAGTAGTATGCAGCACATATTAAAAATTTAATAGTTTTGACTTATTCAAAAATGTACAACCTGGTCCATATGGACTCACGAAGGAAAATATCCTCGGTCGGAGCAGGATAATTGGTACTAATGTTTAAATACTGTTACGAGAGAGTCCATTTATAAATCACGTCGATCGAGATCCGAACGAAACGAAAATACCCACCCGGTGATTAGAACGAAAGTAGTTATCAACAATCGAAGGTCTGAAGGGAATCATCTGCCCTTTGACGCCAACTACTAAACACCCCTCCACAAAAAACATGGGATAATTACGTTTTATTAAGCTTATTATAAGATAAAAAGCTACATAATTTACCTAACAATGATATTTAATAACAAGAAAACTTTATATACACCCTCAAAACTAGTGTATTCTGGTTAATACAGATAATACTTTTCAATAATATATAGCAATTATCCGAAATTCAAAACAGAAACTGAGTCGTGGAGATAGAAAAAAAATCCAAACGGGAGACTTCAGAGGATCAAAATGATCGTAAGCGACCAAAGTTCAATATAATACACATTCGTTTTGTTATTTATTTTTTAATACGAGATTTCCCCTTGGGTTCGGTCATGATGAGCACAGACTGAAATATCACTGACAGTAATTTTTACTAAAGTACCAAAAGGTAAAAGAACACAAGCCAAAATATCAAGAGTAGGCGTATCACAATGATAGAGAGCCACAGAGCTACAGTTTCATTTTGTAGTTACTTTTTAAATTGTGATGTTTCCCTTTCGGGTCGTCGTAGTGATGGACATGCCAGTCGTTTCGACGTTTCTCCATCTTCGGTGGTGGGTTTGAATCCGTGCCGCACACTGTTTATATCCCTACTCTGAAGACCACAGAAAAAAATCTGTGACCTTTCAGCAACATATAAAAAGGGTTAAAACAAGTATTAAAAAACCCTGACCGTTGAAAAAGGCCAACAACCAAACGCGTCTAGCTGATCAAAACAGCGATGCGAGGCGGACCCAATGACCCTGATATGATGAACCCAGACAAGATTTCTATTACATCCCTTTCACTAACATACAAAATTATTAGAATTAGTAAAATGAAAACACGAACTGACCGCTGAAGTTATTTCAAAACGTTTGACGTTTTGTCAAACAGACAAAAATACAGCGCGAGACAAAGCAGACCAAAATGAACGGAAACGTCCGAGCTACTGTTTCATCATGTTAGTTATTTAATTTTTTAAATTGGAAAATATTGCCTTGCGTTCTGCGGGATGCATGACAGGCGTTTCGGCTTTTGACCATCTTCATTCGTCGGTTTGTATCACTGCGCCAACCTGGTTATATACCTGACTAATTAGTACATGTTAAAAACAGCTCCGACCACATTTATTAACTTAGAAAAAAATTAAAATGAGTCAAATAAGACACAAACCGAACCCTAAAGATATCTCAAAGTCACGCATCAGACACGTCTAAACAGCGAGATTAGGCGGACCAAATTGTATAGAACGACCTCGCTACAGATTCATTGATTTGGTTATTTTTAAAATTATGACTTATTAAGTCTTCAGGAGAGCTCGTCGCCATTTTCATTGTGGGTTTATAACGGTACCTCGCCCTGCTTATACCCTGACTTGATGAATATGGACTAATATAACATTAATTGACCACCATCATATAAAAAGAATTGTAAGTAAAATAAAACACAAACCGATCGCCGAATATAGCAAAAAAACGTTTGATAGTCTAAAGCATAGAGGATAGGACAGATCGGAACTACATAGTTTTAGCTGATACGTTTGGGAAAATCGGCGATTTTAAATTCGAACTTGATGACCTATTAATCGTATGTGCCAAACAGGATAAAATATTACATTTTAAACGCCGTAGTAAACTTGGAATCTGGATTATCCATAAAAGATAAGATACTAAGATTAGTCGAAGGTCCAATCCAGCCGAGAGAATGCTTCCCAACTAAACCCCAAATTACAGAAATAACATCTTATATTTAATGGTGAAAGCCATGTCTGTTTTATTTAACAAATCCAAGCGAGGGCTTTCTTCGAACTTTTCTTTTAAAATAAAGATTGCGTTAACATAAAATGGTCGATGAGTCGTAAATGACAGATTTTCTTTTTGGGCTACTGAAAAAGAAAAATGGCACTAAGGTTACTTTCTTACAGGAGAGGAAAAATATTTCTTTTTAACGAGAAAGGAAGGAAAGAAGAAATCTTCCGTTTTATAGAAGAAGAACGGTCTGCCCACGTTGTTAGGACTTTATTGGCCGTGGTAAATTTCATCCTGTTTGTTCGAACTTGGATTGTTTTAAATCGCGAGATGTCACTCATCCTTTTCCCGTCTAATCCGAAAATAATAAATAAGGCCGAAAGGATTTTTTCTTAAAAGCTTTCTAAGAATAAACCACAAGAACAAAAGTGATGTAGTTTCTCGAGGTGAATCGGCGGTCAAAGGGGTGAATTTGTTTTACACCTACAACTACATAAAAATGGGGAAATTCGCTTCAAAATAGCATTCCTTTAGAGCGGAAACGTCTAAAAACAGCTATAACTTTGACTTTCATTCATTCTTGACGACGATGAAGGCATTCTTCCACCGGTTTTACGACGCTATTTACTCCATGTTAACAAACAATAAACTAAGACTCTTTAAATAGACGCTAAACTATAATTATCGTTTTATAAATACGAAATGTTATTTTAAGTCAGATATTTCGTCTTTATATTTAGAAATCCCAGGACTATATCTGGACTGTCCGATATTCATTGGCATTTTTGTGCGTTTATTTTCCTTGTCGTGACGATTGCCGAAAAAATGTTGTAATATATGTTTGTATGGGATTTGTTTTGCTCCTCACCTGTTTTGATTATGTAAACATGTGAAAAATTTATCATAAACTACTTTTCACATTTTAGAAACCATTACGATCCTATTTATCGATGTCTAGCTGTGGAGTTTTTTTTTCGTATAAACGTGTCTACAGGTATATTTGTGAGAAGGAAGCGGAAATTTAAGATTTTTTCTGTCGTTTATTGTAGTTAGGTGTTCATGGTAAAATGTAGAATCTCGAAATGTCGTTCCACGTTTTATATTCATACAATTTTAATAGCACAATAACATTTTTAACAGGTTGCTATGGTATGCGGTAGGTGGTAGCCTACATACTCTAATTATCGGAGATGGTCTCTACTTTTCCAATATTGATAATGAAAATTATGTTGTTTTATAGGTCAAGAAATTGTCTAAAAATACTAAAGACATTAATTTGTAGAAACTATCGATACTTGTGGAGGTTTTTTCATATAAAAGGAAGCGAAAATTTAAGAGTTTTGACGATCTCTACTTTTCCATTATTGAAAATGGAAATTATGCTTTTTTATGGGTCATTTGTATATTGTTAGTTACTAGCGTGCTGGTTCCCGAAACCTTTCTTAAAACTTTACGTTTTTTCTTATTATTTACTAGTTTATTCTGATAGAAGAAAAGTTGTTTTTTTTTTGTTTTTTTTTATTTGGGTACATTTACTTTATTTGTACGTCCTTAGCTTGTTATTTGTGTTAAAGACGAGGTTTTTTCTTTTGTTAAGCGTCTTCTGTTTCGGACACTTTTCACTCCTTCGCTAAGCGATGTGCTATTTCACGAAACTTTTCTTAAAACCTTAGGCTTTGGTTTTTACATAACATTACAAGTTTGTCGGAAGTATGCCCAAAATAAATAGAAAGGTGGAAACAAGTTAGATTGAGACAGGAAAGATCAACAAGTTAGTCAGCAGGACAACATCCTATTTCATTGAAAGGTTTCCACTAAAGAAGTTTCAAAAGAATAATTTAGCAATTTTTGCATTTTTCGTTTTACTTTGGCATTAAAAAAATCAATTAACCGTTCATAATCGTGTGGCTTAAAAACAAACTTATTTGCAGACCTACGACTAGACTTTAACAAGTTAGCACATTTAGCGTAAACTTCAAAACATCGTCCATAAATTAGACGATTCTTCGCAAACTAGCACATGTTATTATGTAAGAACTAAAAAAATGCACCGGTTTGGTACCTCATTTTATGAACAGTCGAAGTTTATAATATTATGTACTGCAAGTATCTTTTTATGAACTAATATTTATAGCCACTATTAGCACACTTGACACAGTCTAAGGACTGCTAACCATTGTGGCAGTTTGAAATTTTGCAAGTCCTTTTATGGCTGGATTATTTACCATTGATAACCATGAATAAAAACTCAAAAAACATTTTAGGAAATATGATCAACCTTCATGAACATTTAACACATGAAAATCTCGAAAGGTCGTTTATTTAGGCGACAATGTTCGTGAACTGATCCTAGCACGCGATTTGGGGTCTGCTAGCCAGTATAAAATTATATTTCATGAACTTTTATTAAAACATCATAGTTAGCCTTTAGTTTTTACTTGATATTGCCACTGGAAGTGTTCAAAAAATAATCAGAAAAAATTTAGGTTCACAGTATAATATTTTCTTTTACTTATACGCAATATCAAAAAAATTAATGGATCGTTATTAATCTGGAACAAGAACTAACAAAATCTATACAAAAATGCATAAATAACCTGCCCGAATACGTTAAAATGATTTTTTGTTTGTCATCAATTCTTTCGAATTAAAAAAAGCGTATAATTTTTCCTAACTTTATAAACATGGGTTTATAAAGGTGCTAATCAGTTTGTGTTAAAGTCGAGAGTGTTTTATGATGGAGGTGTTTTTTTTCGACAAGCATACTCGGCATTAGCACAGTGTGGGGTGGTGTTGTTGGGCAAGTGTGCTATTTCGAAATTATGTTACTTACAATGGACAAGTACACCAAAAAATAAATAAATAAAAATAAAATAAAGAAACGATTAAAACAAAAGGAAGTTTTGAGATTAGAAGCATAGAAAAGAAAGATAATCAAAAGGTTGTAAAAGCGAGATAAAATTAACCTGCACCATTTCCAACAAGACACGTTTAAATTTGTATTTCTTAATCATCTTCAGCATCTAAAAAACAAACAATTAATTAATCTTTATCAATTATGAAGAAGAACGAAAATCTTACTAAC
The DNA here is from genome assembly GCA_039619505.1 of Cimex hemipterus. Taxonomy (NCBI): domain Eukaryota; kingdom Metazoa; phylum Arthropoda; class Insecta; order Hemiptera; family Cimicidae; genus Cimex; species Cimex hemipterus. Next base: position 28,305,378 of record CM077105.1, on the reverse strand, counting down.
TTATTACTAAGTTCACTAGTTTTCGTGGTCCGCTGGACCATTTTTTCAATTAATTAAGATTTTTAGTTGTGATAATAGGCCTTGGCACGAGCGGGATTCGAACCCACGATCTTCGGTTGGATACGCCGCTGCGCTACCACTTGAGATATCGTGACCTCGATCCACTCGTTCACTACATTCCCATCTCAACTCCGCCTTTAGAATTGTCCCTCCGTTTTGCCATTTTTCAAATTTCGTGTAATCTATTTGAGTCTCGGTGACAAATGAAAAAAAAAGGAATTTTTATGTAATCTTGTTTATAAATCATTTTTGTTACAACGAAAAAAGTTTGTTTTTAATTGTTTCGAATCGAGATATTAATCTGCTAAACATGCTGTCTTGTTAAGGAGTCTTGCGAATACAAATTTATCAGTTCTTAGTCGTGTTTAATTATGGTTGATTGATTTTTTTAAAAGCCAAAGATTAGTAAGAATGATTTATACGTTAAGATTCTTATTTTAACACTACATACACACAGTTTTTTATACATGTATGTATATATTTTTGTTTGTTTACTGTTTTAAAACACATTTACGACATTCGGCATATCTTGCAACAAGAGTCGCCATTTTTAAAATAATACGTAGCAAACTTTAATTAGGTTAGATTAACCTTAATTAATCCACATATATTATTATTTACATTTTTTTTATTTGCAGACTAATGAATGTATACAAAATTAAAAATGTTACGGTTGCTTGAACGTTCGTGTATTTATTCTTCTGGTCATTATAAATTGCCTGGTCTGAATCACAACCGTAAATTAGCCATGACTCACAAGACGCAAACAAGAACCTAAGAATTCTTTTTATAATTTCGAGGAATTCTGTGTACCAGTGTATGATGATGATGCCGGTTAGAAAAAGGAAAAATTGTATCTCGTATGTGTATGTTTCTGGCCAAAACTCTTGCATTTTTTAAGAATTCGTAACACATTAAAATCTGAATGTTATTTAAACATTTCACGTTTTCTATTTTTCATTCTTCTCTACACTCGCAAAAAAGAATAATAATAATAATACAAGGGTGTTAAATTAATGGACAAATTCCCGAGAGAATAAATCGCAGCCTGCATCTCGGCGGGGTGAAAAAGTTTGTAAGAACGATTAATCAAAGACGTTGTGAGGAAAAGAGCGGGAACGACATGACGTAAATTATTACTTCCGAGTCTCCTTAGGCCGAATCTTTCGATCTTCCGCTGTTTTCTGGATAGCATTTGGAGAGAATTGGGCGTATATCTACGGCTCAGTCAACCCCTAAAGAAAAGGGGTTGGTGGAAAACACTGTCAGTCTACCATTTCCAAATAACGGAAATCTTTATTTCCACTTCTGCTCAATTCTTCTTCGATCATTCGATGTTATGTTGTGTTTTTTCTTTCTAAAGCAATTCGTAAATTGATGGAGGGATGTTTGTTCGGAACGTCCGGGTGATTCATGGGTTTTAGTTATCGAAACGACAGTGGAAGCGTTAAACTGAATTATTAGCCAAAACGAAAAAACTGTATTCAACAAAATATTGAATAAAATTCTTTATAAAAATATATTCTTCTGAGGAAAAAGCATTTATAATAAAACATTATATTTAGGTACTCACATCTAAATGATCGTGGTCGACTATATACCTTTAAAATGCTTTGTTATATTTATTACTGTCCTACTAAGTACCAAAGGCCCTTGTGAAATTTTGTTCTGCTAAATGTGCTAACGTATTTGGGAAGGTTATTCTTAGGTTTGGGAATAAGTTTGTCCGCCCCTGTTTCTGTTTAACAACGTTTAATTATTTTTTTAAAACAAAACGATAAGTAAAAAGTGCAAAACTTTCCAAAAATGTTTCTTAGTAGAAATAGAAAGAATGAAAGATAATTTTACCCTGCTTTTTAGAACCTGCCTTCCTAAATCTAACCTTTCTGTTGTTAAATAACAACGAAACACTAAAGTTTGACAAACCTCTTTTAGCAGACATTTATGGTAGTTCGAAATAGCACGCTTGCATAAAAAAAACCTCTTCACAAATAATAGCTTTATTGTTCTTAAATAGCACAATGGATCATCGCTTAGCAATCTCGTACCATTGTCCGAAAAAGCACAATTAATTCGAGAAAACCACTCGACATTAACACAAATAACAATCATTACAGAGCCGACGTATTCATGAACGTTATTTTACAGTTTTCATATGTTAAATGTGCTAACGTATTCAGGAAGGTTATTCTTAGGTTTGCTAATACGTTTTTCCGTCCCTATCCCTGCTAAATGACGTTTAATTGATATTTTAAAACTGTAAAGATAAAAAGTGCAAAATTTGCCGAATTATCGTTGTAAAAGTTTCTCGGCGGAAATTGAAGAATGAAATTGACCTTTAACTTGCTTTTTTGAACCTTCGTTTCTAAATCTAGCCTTTGTGATGTTAAACTACGAAACACTAAATTTTAAAACAAATTCTTTTAGCAGACACTTATCGTAGTTCGAAGTAATATCGCGGAAATATCCCAATTGTAAGTTTGTACAAATAAATAATAAATTAAAAGTAATATTTTTATTAATAAATGCAACCGTTGTATTGTGTTAAATCTGTTATTGTGCTACCGAGATAATTCAGGAAGGCTATCGAACATGCTTTGTGAATCATTGTCCTTGATTAATAAGAATTAATTGATGTTTAAACAAAAAGTAAACGTTAAACGTTAAAAACGTAAAAAAGGCAAAATTGGTTGATTATATGTTCAAAAATTCCTTGGTGGTGATCGTTCGATTAAATTTAATTTTACCCCGCTATTTTTATTTAAACTTTTTTATCCTTATTCTCACAATTTAACAATTCTTTCAGATTATTCTGTTTATCCATTATAAGCAATAATCAGAAAGTAGAAATAGATTCTTAGAAAGTATTTGTGGAATAGTGTGCTACCACGGCGTTTAGCAAAACCCTTATCGTCTGCTTAAAAACAATTGCTATAAAAAAACCTCTCTTTTTTAACACAACACTTGCTTAGCACATGTTGTATAAATTAATTATTGTAAGGTTATACAAATAAATAGCCGTATATAAATTAAAAAGAATATCCTTTTCCTTATTGATAAACAATTTTGGACAGAAAAAAACATAATTTGTATTATTAATTTTTGACGTCTTAAAAGCATCACTGATTAATACACACTTCGGTAATATGTTGGTAAACCTGTTAGTGTGCTAATAAGATAGGACGAATGTAAGTCAACCGACATTTGGAGATCATCCAGCTAAATGTGCTAACGTGTTTATGGAGGTTATATCGTAAGTTTTTAACAAGTACTTTTTCGGGGTCATCAAGCGGTAAATAAATTAAATCCCGACCTTAAAAGAGCTTTGAATATCTTCTTTTTAAAAAAGCCCTTCTCTGACTTCATAAACTGAATTACACTTACCGAGGTACAAGGTACAATGTAGTATAAATTATAGGTACAATAAAAGGGGGCATCGGTGGCCTCAACGGTTTATAAGTCATACGTTATACGCTCATCACTGTAAAGTAAGGGTCCCGGGTTCGAATCCAGCGGCCCTGCATTTATTCCAACCCGACATACTTGCTTAGGGTTTATATCACCTCTGCTTTTGTAAACCCCTAGTTAAGAGAAAAAATATAATAAAAAGACTATTTGGCCATATTTCTTGATTGAATAACGAAATTTTATTTTACCCAAAAATACAAAGAACGATGGTTTAATTCCACTGAACTTGTACATTGTAATACTTCTCACAACTAGGTCAGCATATGTTGTTTGATATAAAGATGGTTTTAAGTTTACTTTGACTAGTTGTTAAGCTTGTTACTAGATTATTTTTAGACGAAAGAAATGTACAATTTTTTAACTACATGATTGAAAATCACTGGATATTTAATTTATCGATTAGGTTGTTCCCGTCTCAAAGAAAAGTTTAAAAAGATTGTCTTTCACGGTTTTCCGAAATAAAATATATTTGGAGATTTGGCCCCTAGTGACCCAGAGTACGTGGCAAGAAAAGGTCACACCGGCTCGTTCGATATGTCCGTTTCTGGTCCGGCTTAATTCAAATCATACGAAATTAATAAACAAGAGGAAAACGTTTCAATCGGAAAAATAAATTCCTCTAAACTCTATAATTCGAAAACAGTTGGTAATGGACCTTTCAGGAGAGACGCTTGATGTTACTAGTAAAATCTTGATTACATTATCATTAAAATACGTAAAACAGAACAAGGAAAATGCGTTTTCTTTTAGCTGATATACTATAAAGAAGGCAGACATTGACGCCTTTTAAAAGAAATGAACATGCCTCATCATGAACTAAGGTGGTCCATGCCATTTGATCACTATATGATTAATAACATAAACAATCTTTTAAATATTGTTTATTCTTCATATACATTTTTACCTGAAATAAACTGTATAACATAAACTCGTATAATATCTACGATAAAAAGCTTGTATAAAAAATTTAAGAAATTATACCACAGCTTACGTTTCTCCATGCCCCTTTTATTTCAAAAAGTGTTTTCCCCTTCCCGTGTAGGAAAATGATCAATCATTTCCCTCGACAAAAAAAAGACACAAAAAACGAAAAGTTACAGGAAATTGGCGACTTTAGGCCGAGGGACGGGTGTTTTCTCGGATCATTAACGGGAGTGTGGCGGCAAACGGAGGGTGGACTCGTGTATTTTCGCGTCTGGATTGATATCAGTAAAGGAAAATAAAAAAAACACGTCTGGACATTTCCGCTGGATTGAACAATAAAAGAAAAAACTTTTTTCCGATAGATTAAATATTAGAATAGTTCGGTTTTGGTTTATTAATTAGGATTATCACGGAATGGTCACCGTTCGTGCCTCACACGCCCTTTTTTGATGTCAGTGTTTCAACATTCTTGCTTGTTGCATTTTTAAAGTACAATTGCAAATAAATAAATTAATTTTAACAAATTAGTACAGCTTTACTCGTATAATGTAGCAGTTAAAACACAACTCTCCGCAGTTTTAGCTTTACTAGTCATGTATGCTCTTTCATCCACTTTATCGCTACTTTATTATGTAGGGAATGTTGAAAATTAAGATTTTAGGATTATATTATGCTTTATCCTCTAGGAGCTAGCTCTCTTGCTGCCTCTTTTGTCGAGCTATCTTACACAGCCACAATGGTTGTATGCCCTCCAATTTCGTTTTTTTCCCCCACTAGGCACTTTCTCCTATATGTACCAATGTTCTATCAGCAGGTGTGTTCGGTGTTCGGTTTTTCTTTTCTCCTTTGCAGAATCTACGCGAACCGATTGCTTTCCGAAGACCTTATTGTTAACAAACGTAGATTCGAAAACTTGCTGCTTTTTTGTGTGTTCTATAGTTTATTTATATTATTACAAGGAGATTCTGGGGTTATTTGCGCCTAGTGATGGTATATTCGCAGTACATCCACTTTCCTAGTTATTTCCATGATTGTATGGATCAATATACAACGAAATGTTTCGGGTCCTATCAGCTGAGGGGCACTCATTTTCTTACAAAGGCGTCAGCTTCGTGGTTGATCTCATCTCCTCTTTCATGGAACCCAGTCGTGTGTCGCGCAAAACCACACCTTCTTCATTTTTCTCAACTCCTCCATGTCTTGGAACCAAATAGAAGGCGACTTTGTTATGCCTGCCCAACTGTTTCCATTTGGTGTCGCAATACAGAACTATCTTCGAGCTGATGTACATTTCAGATTTCTTCTAGAGTGATTCACCTTTCCATTGTACGGACTTCAGCCTGAAAAATATTGTATACCGCACCAAGGGTTACAAGTTCTCTTGGGCCTGTGAGCTATGTCTCTCGTCATTCAACGATATCCTCTTCGTTTCTCTCAACTTATACATGATCTCAGACCCCGACCCCCCCCCCCCCCCAACTTGGTCGTGCTTTTCAGAACCATCTTCGAGCAGACGATAACCGAGTTCTGCATCAGACATGTCTTTATTTTTGTATTCTTGGCCCATCTCTCAATTACATGGACAGCAGTTTGAAAGAATTCGGTGTCCCATGACTTCTTGCTTCTTGATTTTGAAGGCTGATTCTGCACCTCTTGCATCCACCAGTGTACTGACAGATTGTACTTTCCTACTTCAGCGAGGGGATCTCAGGACATACCAAGTCTTTCGTTATATTTCATGCATACTAATAATTTGACCATAATGGTACCTCGACCAAAATTTTTCCATGAACTACTTGAAAATGTACCAGCCACGATAAAGTGATGTATCTTTCATTGCCTATTATTTGCTCGTTATTTAGTTCATTTACATTCCATGTTCTATTCTAGGAGACCGATGTCAACTGTTAAGGTTGTTGCGGGGCCATCGACGCTTCAGTCTTCTGTTTGGATTATTAGGTAATGAGTGGGTGACAGGTGACGAAAGGGTGCTGATGATGGCATAATTTGGAATGGAATGTGTAGTGGCCTCTTAAAGCTACCACTAGATGCCACTACGATCTGTAGAATGTTCTCGCCCTCCAAACTGCAGCCAATCAGAGTAGAGCACGTCCCTATATAAGCAGAGGCATTGCCTCGCTAGGGCAGACTCGTCCATGCGACGAAGTCTCAAACTCACTAATGACAACACATCAAGACCCGTGTCCACATATCACCGGATGGATGACAACAGAAGGAACGCCGTTGACGACGACAAGTACCCGCAGCATTAGCCTGATCGCCCCGCCTTCTTAACGGCCCACTTGGCCGCGAACGCTTAACGCTGCTCTCGGCTATAGCTGCTCCCCAGTACTTCGGCCTCTCTAGAGTCAACCGACTCACTGCGATCGGACCTTAGCCAACGGACAACAAATGGTCACAGACCAGCACCAACGGCGCCAATCCTACGGTCCCGGCCTCGATCCGTCGTCACCGCTTCTCTCCAAACATAACACCGGCCCTTTTCAGGGCCACCAACTCCCAGTCACTAAAGAATGTTTTGTAGCGGGATTGGGCTAGCTCGGTAACAAGAGATTTATGGATGGCGCGATTGAATACATAGAAAGGGCGTTGACTATTGTTCTGAGGATTTTGGATTGATTTTGTTTGAAGTTGAAACGCTTGGCAGTCCCAGAAAGTTCATATCCAAATGGTGGCCGGGAGGGCCATGTAAAGTTTTCGTTTGTTTGTTAGTGAGTCTTGATCGTCTGTCGAGTAGTCGTTTAAGCATGAAAAATCGTATGTTACAGTCTATGCGCTTAAATCGTTTGTTGGGTTCCACATCCGTCGTTTGTCCAGGTAGTCTGAGGTTGGCAATTGGGATGGGAACGTTAATATTTATTAATTTCAAATGTAAAAAATCTATTGATTTTTTTTGTACATTTCGTTGTTAAATGTATTTCTCTTGTTTATGGGTTTATAGCCGATGCCCAGTAACACAACTAATTTACCAGCAGCGGGAGAATCGGTGATAAATCAAAACATTATTTTTCGGATATGCGGGGACCGGTCCTCGCGGGTATCATCGATTATTCTAAAAGGCCATCAATCCCTCAATTTTCCGTGGATATTATCCGTTGAAAAGTGCATTACGGGACATAAAAGCCTCGGGTTATCTTTAACTTTATACGATCTGTTTTTCCACCGGTAATGCGGACCACAGGGCTGGTTTCATCTTTCGAAAGAAAAAAATGTGAACTGTAGGCGAACGAATTAGGCAACCTGACAATAACTCTTTAATGTCACTTCGATTCTCCGATTGGGCTGTATTGAAAATTTTCATGTGGGCTGTGGCTCCAAAGTATAAATAAGGACATCTCGACATTTTATGTACTGTTTAACCTAACCGTGTTGCATTTAAATTTAAGTTTAAATTCGAATCAGTATTTATAACTTTTATAAAGAAAAAAATATAAAACTAGCACAAATATTATAATATTAATATTATAGTTCGTTATCATATCAAACTTGTAAGTTCAAAGTTAAAAAAAAGTCCTATCTTAGTACCGAATGATTTATGGGCTTAGCTCAAATAAAACCGACTTACATCTGGCACGGGACCCTCAATTGTTATACAGAGATTCTGTAACTTATGCTCGGTCATCGTGACAATGGCTCCACATGTTCTAAACCGTTCGTGGTCGTTGTAAAAGTTTTATGCCCTAGGACATGTCACGCCACAAATACTATTCAACTCCATGAGCGGATAATTTTATTATGGGACTTTTCTCGATTTTCATACGTTTTGTGTACACATTTTCCCTCTCGACACAATATAGAGTACTTTTTTAACATGTTTCTGATGCATAATTTAACTCCTCAATAACTAATCAGAACTGGTCAGTTACTAATTGATTCGAAACATGACAACAAGTTGGTCAATTATTTATGTCACAATTAAATGAACTGGAAATGGTCAGATTAATTGGATAAATCAAATAATGTGGTTACTAATCACTTTGGTATAGCTGTCCTGGTTGTACGTTTTTCGGCATTACACCAACCGTGTGTCTATGTGGTTTTTGTGAAGTCAATTCTTGTGAGGTCACGGGGGTGGTGTGTTGGTTTTATCTTTGTCGGTGCCTTTAGTAAATAAAGTTTGTGTCAATTGTGATAAATTGATCTGTAATAACTAAATTAAAGTATTATTGGTTTGGTTTTCGCCGGCCGTGTAATTCATATTTTATGTTTGTTTAATAGAGTGAGTCAACCAATGAAATCAAAATAAAGAAAATCACAAGTTATTAATTATTAAAAATGGACTTGTGTCTCCTTTATTTTGATTCCTTTGGACAACTTCCTTTATTAAACATGAAAAATAACACGAGCCTGCATGTTCATAACCCCCAGGTCACTTAAAGAAATCTCACGAACCAAAGAATGTGCTAACGTGTTGAGGGAAGTCTTTGCAAGGTTTTCGAATAAATGTTGCGAGTTCATATTCGTGATTAAATTCCCCCCCCCCAAATTTCAAACGATATATAAAAATGTCTGCTTAAAAATGTATTGTTGAAATTAATTCTTTGTCACAAAATTTATGATGATCCTATCTCATGGTGATCTGATAAGTATAAATAGGTATGCGAGATAAAATGCGTACTAGCGCAAAAAAATTACAAATTGCCGGACTTATTTTTTTATTTATTTATTTTTTGACTGGGGCTTCCGACATCTACGATATTTCAGCCCCCAACTAATTCTATATCCTATTTACCCTTTCAAACACTACATGAATACAAATAAATACATTCATTCACATTAATACTTCCCTACAATATACTGATTCTGTTTGGTCGGTGGTATAGTTGATATTCCTCTACCAACCCTATATACTCAAACTAATCTAGATTGGGGTCAGTGGGGTACTTTTATAAATATTCCGCCATCAAGGTTTGATGGGTGATGATGACGTTATATTTTACCCTAACCCCTAGCCATTCACACTAATAAATACTTGCACTCAGACAAAACATATAGACACACACGGACTTACTATTCGTAATTACAACAACAAAATTTAGCTAATTAGAACATTGTCTAAGAAAGAGTGGTTTTCAAAGTTAGTACATTTTTATTGAAACTTGTAAACAAAAATATCAAAAGTTAAATTGTGACAATACGCCTTTAACAACGTACAGGTTATATTATTATGAAACGGACGTCGTTTAGCTTCGATCTCCGTTTAACCCACGTTCGACGACCGTTCAGATTTGAACCACGATCACCAATGAACACGGTTCAAGATAAACGGGAAAAGGGCATTTTTTTGACTTGAATTCGGTCTAGCAGCGAATTGAGTTTAAACCAACGGGTTTCGGATGAAAACGGTTGGAATGAGGTTCTAGGCATTTGTTTGACTTCATGGGCTTGAATGTCTATGTATATAGTAAGGTCGGATACGAGCTTGGAAAATGGATGGAAGGACTTTTGACTGAAGTGACTGGATTTTTTGGAAGTTAAAGATGTACAGATGAGGCATTTGTTTTGTAGTAATCTCTTTGATTAAATGACAAGACTTTTATCGATATAAAGTCCAAAATGGGGACGACATTAGTTTCTGGGAAAGGAACAGAGTTTTATAAATTAAACAATTGAAGATAGCTATTTGCTGGAATTTGGTTTCATTGAGTCTGATGCTCTGTAATCTTTGATAAGAAATAACTGTTATCGTTACCTGCAGTACGCCATAACAAAAATAAAACATTACTTATGACCACAAAAAGAACCCTACGCAAATCTTAGGGACTAAAACTGAAAATGGTAGTAGTAAGACCCAAAATAATCTATGCCTTATTAATCCGGACCTACGTCAAACAAAAAAAAACTATCCAAACAGGCAGCATACAATAACTGGCAATCCTGTGCATCGCAGGGGCCATGAAAACAACAAGCGTTAGAAATACAGTTAAACCTACCTATATTGAAAATATTTGTACAAGGAAAAGCTTAGGAAAAGTTCAAAAAAGTGTGATAAGTATGGAACAATAACAAATCACTGACGAGCGCTGTTAGTTCCGAAGTATATCTGCGTCATAAACCTGTCGACTTTAACACTTAAAACTATTAACAGTTTGCTCGTATAAGTTTTATTTTCCAAAGCTCTTTTAATCCCGCCTTTTCATTGCTTTCCGGTCCAAATCCTATGAATAACGCCTAAATAAATTAAAAAGAGGCTTTGTATTAGAAAGCAATTGTTTTATCGGAAAATTGTCCTCCTTCGGACTGTATCCATTCTGTGAAAAAACAAAGGAAATCGGATTTAATTAAACTTATCCTTTCCTCGGTTAAAAAAAAAGAATAAAACCGTTCGAAGGAAGTCAGAATGTAATTTGTCAGTGTAGAAATAATAGCTGTGGTCTTTATTTCATGTGGGCTTCTCTGACTACAGTAGGTCGGTTGTACCTTTTTTGTAAGTGGTCAATAAGACGAGGGAAGTAATATTGATAGTCCTGCGAAAGAAAATATACAAAAACAATTTAATCATTTGTGATTCGTAAGAAACAAACGTTGAAATCCGGTAATAAAATGATTTTGCTATCTCCTAAAATTTTGTCCAAGCTGAAGAGGTAAGTGAAACTCGTCCATCTGCTGGGGTATTTGGAAGGATTGGAATGTGAAAACTGATCCTTATTACCTGTGGGTGGGTTGTTCTAATTGTCCCAAAGGCCAGTAAATCTTCCGACCCTCGGTAGCCAGGTGGAATAACCATCCTGTCAAACCGACCTGGACCGTCCGTTGAATCGATTCTGATATTCCGGGAGATTTGAAATTGAAATCTCCAATTTCTTAGAAAACCGGTTCAATCCAAGAAAAGCGGTGTAATTTACGGAAATGTTGACTCTTCTCTCCTCAAGCGATCCGTAAATTAATTCTAATTGTCGCTCATATCTGTCGAGCAACGTGAAGGATTTCCATAATTAGAAGAAGAACATCACAAAGTTTGCGGAAAGATAAATTCTCTCTTCAAGTTTTCCTTGTCTCCGTGAAAACAAAGCGGTATGAGACGATTATGAATATTATCAATGCAAATGATCTCATATTAAACTGAATTTAGATTGCATTGGCAAAAAAGAATGTTTTAGGACTTACTCTCTTCTATTTAACAGGAAAGATTTTGTGTAAGCTGTAAGTTGTAATAAACTGTTAACTACTGAAAGAAGTTCTTTTATAATCGGTTTTTTATTTCACAGTCGAAATTAAGCACAAGAAAATCGTTTTATACCAGTTTAATTAAGAAAATGAAAGTCAGTCTTTGTGGTCCGCTTATCAGAGTCAGCAGGTATATAAGCAGGGTGAGGAATCAACCGTCGAACCTTAAACCGAAAATTGCATAAAGACTGTCCATCGCCCAGGAGAACTCAAGGAAAAATAGAATAATTTAAAAAAATAACAAAATGAAACTAGCTACGGCGTTTCCTATTCTGTTGTGCATCCGCCTATGCTCTTTGTTTTGGTCTTTCAGACAAGTTTTAATGGCATGTGTCAGTTAGCAGATTGTGATTTTGGTTCTTTTCCTTTTTTTATCGATTTGGTGTCTTAAAATATGTAACTGATTGATATGATTTGTGGTTTATTTGTATACAATTCTAGGTTTTCAATTAAGCCCATTAGTCATCATTTTTGATCACCATAGAACAACCATTATCGTCCCTGTTTTTTCGCTATTTCCTACGTAATTTTAATCTGGTTTATCTCCTTTTTTCTGTCTCATTTCTTGGTTTTAGTATTCATTTGCTTTGGTACAAATTCTGTTGTTGTTTTTTCGGGTTTTTTGTTTATAATTTGCAATTGTGTTTGTGTCATTGATATAATTATTAAATCTAATTGTTGAATACAGATTGATTAATTTTTCTATATTTTTCCCTTTAAATTATGGTATTTTGAAGTTATTGTTATTGTTTTTATCTGGAGTCCTGCTTTTGGTGGTTTGATTTAGCTTTCATGTGGTCTGCTCCTGTTTATTTTCTGTATAATGTCGAACTGGATTGTATCATATTTTATATGCATAGTTGTACTTAAGACAGAGAGGTTTTACTGGTAAAATGTTGTTTTTTACGTTAATGAACAAAAATGTGCAACCCGCGCTAGCCTATTTTTGAATTAGCTTTCGATTTTCCGGTCTTGTTTTCCCTTTTCGGGCCGGGCTTGTTTCGAAGTTCCGACACTTGAATGATGCATGCGAGAGCTGAGCCTATGTCGGGGTAAAAATCAGATTTATGCCGAAGAAAGCAGGCCCGTTGAAATTTTGATACACGGGTCTGGCGGAAATTTAAGTGCCGAATTATTATGTTCGCCTTTTATTGATTTCTTGTCGGAACAAGACAAAAAAAAGACTGCATTTTGCGGAGGCGAGGAGGGAAAACAAGGAACGAGTAAACAAGGAACGAGTTTATAGAAATGATGAAGGTGGGGTGAGTGTGAACTTTTTACAAATGATAGTCCTACTCACAGGTTTGTTGTTTACAACGAACCAGATTTCAAGCATTAAACGTTCATCATCAGGTTGAAGGAGTTAACAACAAATTTAATATCTCGACATGTATTATATACCAAATAATATCAAAATTAATAGTATAAATAAATATTGTATTAAAATTAATTAATATTTTACTAAAATGTGAGTACTTTGGGTTTTATTTTTTTTTTTTTTTATCAATGGTATATTGTTTTTATGAAGATAATTTTACTTTTGGCTGCGTATCAATTTTATCCCAGTTATAATTCATTATTAATATAGTTTTATAGAATTTACGTTGGAAGATAGTTTAACAGTTTTTTATTTAATTTAACAAGAACGAATTTTGAGGGTTGGGCTAGGCTTAAAAAACGTTGGGACATGTCGAGAAACGTGTTTGAACTCCTTGAGCCTGATGATGAACGTTCAATGCTTGAAATATGGATCGTCGTAAACAACTAATTTGCGAGTGGGACGTCATTTTTTAAAAAGTGAACACGAAACAGGGACAGGTTCGGCTAAGCCCGCACGACACGCCAACTGTGCGGTTTAGCGTTGTCTCAATTTGGTCCTAGATCCGTCGTTGAATTTGTTCATTTCATTCGAAACTATTTATATCATCAATATGCCACTAACAGCTTAAGTGCTAAAGATTAAAACTAGTTTGTTTTGTTTTATTTCTTAGAATTTCTAACAAAAGAATCAGAAAGTAATGAACAGGCTAAATAGATCAAAAAGGTGGTCAAAGCAGAACAACATTCGGTGTACAACGTTTACATCAATGCACTTGTAATGAATGTACAATAATGATTTGTTTTATTGTTCTTTAGAAATTAAAAACAATTCTAATAGCACATTTAGCACGATACAATGTTTGCGTGAAAATCCTACATCGAGAAAATTGTACCTTTGACATTTCCCTTTAAAATTTAAAATTATTTCAATTACACTTTTTACCTAAGGTTTTGGTCGACCTGGCTAAAATATAATAGAGCGTATTTCACGATATCTGAATAGTTATTTGTTGAACTATTTTAATACAACAACCATGTCCTTAACTCAGTCAATTCTGCTTTTTTATTTATCTTTGGCATTTAAAAAATTCTTATTTTTCGTAATATGGTACACATTTAACACTTAACAATGTTTATTTGGATTCCGAAAAACTAGAAATAACTAGATCATCGAAACCCAAACCTTCTCTGAACTATTTGGTTTTGAGAAAATTTTCAAATAAAACTGAGAAAGTAATAAACAAGTCAGATAGACAAAAGAGGTGGTCCAAAGTGGAATAGAACCCAATTTCACACCATTTGCATCAAGGCACCTATAATTAAAGCCATGATGATGATTTTGTACTCTTCTTAATTAAAAAAAAATTAATAGCACAATAACCCATTTAACCTGATACAGCGGTTGCATGAATACCACCCTTAACTTAGAAATACTTTTTTAACTTATCTTCGGAATTATGGTTTTAACACTAGTTGTTGTGTTAATTGTAACAATGGTCTTATCACAAACTAAAGCTCATAAAACCAATTCTAAAACCTATGAATAACTTTCTTGAACTATTTTAATACATTTAACACCATATAAAAGTCACTTGAATACTTTAAATCTATCAATTTTGATTTTATGCTTATCTTTTAAATTTAAAAAAATTCTTAATAGCATAAAAATATTAACATAGATAACAGCCACATGACTGTCTTACACCATCAACTCTGTTTTTCTCTTATCTTTGCAGTTTATAAACTTTTTTATAGCATAATAACATAATTAACACGATACCCCGCATTTGCTTGAATAATTATAAAACATTCTTAATTACACGATAATAATTTGACATGATACAATGCTGTAAAAACCCTAAATCTAGAAATTCTCCTTTTTTACTTACTTTGGAATTAAGAATGGCCTTAACACGAATTAGAACAGAAAAAACCTGTGAATAACCTTCTTGACCTATTGTCATACATTTGCCACAAAACCACAGCAACGAAAATGCCTTAAATCCATCACTTTATCTTGTGCTTAGCTTGGAAAATAACAAATTTTTAATAGCACATACAACAGCCGCATACCTTAAACCATTAACTCTGCCTTTTTTTTATCTTTCCAATTTGAAAAATTCTTAATAGCTATAATTATTCGGAGATCGTGAGATGCGGTCTGGTGTGATGTAGGTTTTAGAAAAACGTTGTCTTTATCGTGTTAACGTTTCGATCTTTATTGAGATCATCTTCAGGGCTCAAAGTGTTTGTTTTCCGTTGAGCCGGCACTCTCAACACGACAGATAAGAATGACACTTCTACACGGAAAACAAATACATTGAGCCCAGAAGATGATCTCAATAAATATCGAAACGTTGGCACGATAAAGTAAATGTTTTTCTGAATTCTAGTCACACCAGACCGCATCTCATGATTTCCGAATAATCATTGGCTAACGGTCACTAAACACCAGACACATTCTTAATAGCACAATGATACATTTAACACGATGTAGTGTTACATCAGTTACACATGTTACAGTCATATCATGTTGTATCGTAATACACACCATAGGGGCGTCGATGGCCGCAAGGGGTAAGCGTTGAGACGATGAGCATTACTGTAAGGTTAAGGTCCAGGGTTCGAATCCAGCGACCCTTCATTCGAATCCTACATACAATGGGCTTTCTGTTTAACTACATTATATATTATAACACATTTAAGATCATAGTCGCGTAAATACTTAAAATCCACTAAGTTTGATTTAAATAAATTCAATAACTTATAATTAATGACAAAAAAGAAGAAAAAACATATTCGATAACCTATTACTAATCTTCCTGGACAGGTTAGCCCATTTAGATATCAATACTTCGTTCACTATCTTAATAGCACGACTCATAATACTCATTGATAGCCTTTTAATAACCTTCCTTAACAAATTAGAACATGTACCCTGATGACCTCAACAAATTCTAAGTAACTTATTTATAATTTTGTTTAACTTAAACTCGCTGTTTTCAGTAATATTTATTCGTTACTTATTCGGTCGTACAGGAGTCGTATGAATATGAAATAAACCCACTACCCTTTGTCGCTGCCGGTTTCTGTAAAACACATAACCACGTCCCAAATCATGACTGAAAGGGCCGTATAACCGTAACTCCGGCATTAACTGGCATTAACGCTGCGGCTGTGAAACGTCCTTCTCTCCTTTGAACACCCTCCGCGCACTCGGAAATTCCACTTCCGGCTAAATGGAGAATTTAAGTAATCACGGCTTCACTTAACAGCTTAGAACGAACCAGGTGGAGCGTATAGCTCAATAATTAAAGTCACGCTGCTTTGGCACGCGTTTGAAATGACGCCCCGTTTTCATTTTGCTACACATCTCCTTTTATCATGAAAACCTTGATCCTTGCGTTATATACTTAAAGTTAACTTAAATTTAATATGGATTTGTGTACTAATTATTTTTAAAAAAATTCTGTGAATAAATGGCACAATGTGTTCGCTTTGTTTTCCTCAAGAATGCCTTGATTCGAATTTATCGGTGATAATCAAAATCTACTGAAAATAAGGAGAATTAAAAAAGCCGAGGATAGCACGTAGGAGCTTGTTTTAACAAAAATGAGAAAATATTTGTTTAATTTTGACTCACTTTAATTTTTCTTATGCTGAGAACGAAATTGACAGGACAAATAAAAACTGAGATCAAAATAAGGGCTAAAACATAACATAAACTATAACAAAGTGAACTTTAAGGGCTATTTAAATTGAAATACATCAGTATAGAATAAAATCAGTGTATTAGAACCAATTAAATTTAGCACGTGCATAATCATTCAATTGGTAGTTTTTAATTGCTTTGGAGTACTGCACGCGATGTTCCGTTACAAAGTTCGATCAAATTAAGCCTCCGAGAAAGAAGACTATCGGGGTGATGAACCTGTAATTTTGTTCCGACCATTTCTGTCCGCCAAGTCTCGATGATGGTTAGACGTGTTTCGGCTTTTAGCCGTCTTCAGCGTGCTGTTTATGTTATTCTAGTCCTTTTTACACGTCATTGAAATCTGAAAGGTGTTGGTGTTACGTTTATATGTGTTCATAACAGTTTGGGTTATAAGCAGGGCAAGGCACAGATACAATCTCAGCACCAAAAGTAACATAACATTGGTCCTTTCTGACAATTTGGACCGACAATTTTCCCTGTTTAGCTCGGTTAGATGAGGTTCGGCTTTTCTCCTTCTATTTGTTTGATTAATTATTTTCCTTAAGTTAATTGCACTTGTGAAATAAATGTGTGTCGGTTTTATTTTTGCCTATGATGCCTAGGTGTGAGGCACCGATAAACCAAGCATTGAAGATCGCGAACAACCAGAACCGGTCAAATCCCAGCAGACTACAAGAAGGACTAACAAAATTAAACGAAGATACACGGTTTGGGACGCCTATCTTCGCTGTTTTGTCCTAGCAAACGAGTTTGGGCATATCGCCTTCTCCAGCCCTGGATTGATTTAGTTACTTTAATTATCTCTTGTTATTTTTGTGTGCATGGAGGTCAGTGTTATAAGCAGGGTTAGGCACCGATACAAACCAACAATAAATTCGTTAAAGAAGAAACAGCACAGGTTAAAAATTAACTTGCAAAAATAGCTAGGTTATATCCGATCGTTTGGGTTCGCCTACCTTCGCTGTTTTCATCTGTCAGAAAAGTTTCGGCTTTCTCCATCTTCAGGATTTGTTTAGCTGTCATTTTTCTTAGTCTTATCTATTTCATACTTTCGTGAAATTAATTTCGATCATATTTTTTTCTGGGTTTATCAAAGGTAGGATTATAAGCGGGGTGAGGTACCAAAACAAACCAACGTCACCCCCGCAGACTATAATTGTAATCATTGAGATTTTTTCATGCTCTATATGTTGGGTTGTCTATTTCTAAGTTTTGGATCTTTTCAGTTAGTCGTAAAGAAATTCTGATCTTTTGGTTATTGGTTGGGGGAGGGATCTGCGAGTCGTGTTGAACTGGCACTGGGTTACTTATTGGGTCCGCCTATACTCGCGGATTTTGTAATTGCTCAAACGCTTTTTGGCTTTATGCCATCTTCAGTGAGGGACTGTTCCTAATGTTTCTTTTAATTATGTGTTTCAGTTCTTTATTCCCTTTCAGGTTGATATGGATAAATTTTGAGCCCTTTATTATTGCCACCCATCATGTTCTTATATTTTCCTTCCAGTCTGTCCGATTTATTGTTTACAGCATTATTTGTATGTTGTTGGAAATGTCGTTTTCGTCTTGTGGGTTAAACTTTTCCGATGTTTTCTCTGATGAGTTTTCCTATTGTGTTTGTTGTCTTTAGTCTGTATGCCTAATTTGTTAACAAAATTAATTAGTTAGTACATCTCTTTTTTGTTGGCGAATTCACCAATTTCAATGTTTCATTGTTGTTGTTTTTTTCTGTTTAGTGTGTATTTTTCGTGCGTTTTCGTGTTGCCATAGTGTATGTAATGGTTGAGAGGCTTGTCTAAGCCATGTCTATTGCCGACAATTTCCTGGAATTCGTCATCTGTTTTGGTAACTGGTTAAGTCTAAGAAGTTCCTTCAATTGTCTTTGGCTTCTGTACCGTACGTGGCTTTCTTTACGTAAGAAGTTCAGGCTGTGTTTTGCCGTAATGATAAAAAGAACCGAAGATCGGAATAACGGAGTGGAACAAACAAAATTCAATCCATCAAAACGGCGACAGACAAAGTCAACACTGACGCTCCTTTCACTTAACCTCTGACAGACCAAAACAACTAAGATAGGTAGACCAAATTGAGCATTTTTTTTAAACCCTTCTCTTTAATGTATTATTCAATACAGAATGATTTTTATATAGGTAGAGAGGTTTTTTTCTGTTAGACCTGGCATGTCAGCATCAAAGACATCTGCATAATCACAAACTTTAAACATGTATATATATACGCCGTCAATGTTTTCCCTTTCAATGCAGATTGGAAATTAAACAAAGCCTACTGTTTTTTTTTTCTTAATTACTAGGGGGTAGCTATGTATTCTGTTTTTCTCAAGATTGTTAACGTTAATGTGAGGTAGCGAAATGTCTTCTGGATAAAAACCTATTTACGTTTTAATGTTAGCTGTTTATTGGGAGAAACGGCGGAAATAAGTCGCCGGAACGGCGGATTTCGATAAATCAATTAGTTCGTTTTAACGGTTGTCATTTTCAAATTTCAATTTATCGATTTTACAACCGCCCATCTCGCAAAAGAAGGAAGTTTATCAACGAATCATCTCTTGGCTTCCGAAGGGAGGATTCGAAGTGAATTTATTTATATCATTTGACAACATGGCTGCACAGGCAGGGGGCTTTACGGTCAGGAGTTCCGAGTTTAGCAACAGAAGTGCAGGAAGCAATGAATTGACCTAACGACCTTTTGTCCTATTTACAATCTTTCCCCTTGGGTTATATATTAATTTTGCAACGACAGGTGTCACAGAACACTACTCTATAAACGTTCGAAAAAAAAAATTCTAAACCATTACTGCCATTTTTACCATTATTTTTATTAAATCCACTAGTTTTCATGGTCCGCTTGACCAATTAATCTTGCAATTAACTAAAGTTTTTAGTTGAGGTAAAAAAGTCAGTGTCACGAGCGGGATTCGAACACGCGACCTTTGATACGCCGCTACTCTACTACTTGAGCTATCGTCTCCAATCTCTCAAGTCTCACAAGTGGTAGACTAGCGGTGTATCAAAGGTCGTGGGTTCGAATCCCGCTCGTGATACTGACTTTCTTATCTCAACTAAAAACCTTAATTAATTGAAAGATATTATTTTTATTATTGTGGAAGCTCAAAGCGCAAAACTTTACAATAGTACCAAACCCAAACAAAATAATTGGCATAAATTCTTCTTTTCTCCGTAAATTGTTATCTATGTTTCATTCTACTTTTATGAATCTGTTTAACTTTGCACAGATTTATTTTTGACACCAATGTACTGAATGAGAGGTATTGTCAGTTGTTTTGTTATGGCATTTCCTAGGCCTACTGATAGGTTTTTTTTTTTTAATAATACAAGCCTTAATATTAGACGCGATTGAAGCAAAAAAGATCTTTTAAGTGTACCAAGTTGTAAATCTAAGGATTTTGCTGAGTAAATCTTTCTCTGAAAAGGCTATTTTCAGTCAGATCAATGTAACCCATTGTTATTTAATGATCAAATTAGTGAATTCGCAAAGATTACTATCTGTTTGAACCTGTCATTAATTCCACAACGAAATTGTTTTATTTTAAGCGTAATTTATTATTAGTTATTTAAACTGTAGAGTTAGGTTGGACCAATAGCCATTTATTCCATCAAAAACGGAATAAACATGGTGAAAAAAAAAATTGGGATTGTGTGAATATAATTTTTTTCCCATTTATCAATCTTTTTGGACCAAGAACGTCAGTTTCTGAATCAATTTCCACAAAAACATCTAAAATTGTTTTATACAGGTTTAAGTAGGTCAAATTTCAAAATTACACGTGCTTTTTAATAAGCGCTCGGTTACAGTTGCTTTCATGATTCACTTCATAAAATACTAGACATATATGAAAGTTTAATTTTTTTTTTTTTTTTTTTGTAACGAACCAAGTGAAATGTTCATTTCTTAAAAATCAAGGCTGAGGTTCAGATCAACGGATTGAGAAAGGAAACGATTATCCCACCTCAATTTTTCCGATAGGAAGTCCTCGAAGTTTTGGTACCAAATACATTTTAAAAGCATTAGGCAAAGAATATCAATATGTTTTCGTATAAATAAATTTCAAAGAAAATAAAGTAAATTAGGACGATTTGCAAAGAAGAACTGATTAATACTGATCAGTTTATATCTACCAGCGATAATAAACACGGTAAAATAATCAGTGTAGATCAGTTCAATTTCAATTGTTAAACAAACAAACAAAGTTTTTAAACTTTGCCATGAGTTTCGGTCAAAAGTCAACGATATTGATAGAGCCAGGAGCTTTAAATATTAATCATTCACAATTCATTATTGGTATTTGATTTTTTTCAAAATATACGGATTGGAATTTATTCGAATAGGATTCAAAACAAATTGTGTTTAGTTGTACAAAAAGTGAAAGTTTGAATCATTTTCGCACCATGTCAATTGATAATGCCAAAGGTTTGATTACTGTCATAACATTATATTATCTAGTGTATTGTACAGTAAACAAAAAAGTAAAACCTTTGAATTAATACATTAATTTGAAAGAAATTTAAAAATTAATAAAGTCGATTTTCGAGTTAGAAAATCGCTATCCTAGGATTGAGATGATTTATAAAGACGTAAACGAAAAAACAGTAGTCTAAATTGACAAAATTGAAAAGTTTCAATGATTTTCCAGCGATTTTAGGTCAAATCTCACCTCAACCGCTTCACAAAATTTTGCAAGGATACTTAGTACGTTTTGGATTTGATTAATTATTTTAGAATAATTTTTTAAAAATAAATGCGGCTATTTTGATTGAGTTAAAAAAAATGTTCATTTTTAGGATTGAATTGATGTTTAACACGGAAAAATATACGAAACGCGATTTAACACAATGTAAAATTTAAAAGTTTGAAATTAATTTCTCACGGAGTTTGGATCGTAATTGACTTCATGTCAGTCAGTTTGCCAATGCGTAGAGCTTGAATTATTTAGGAAGAAATATTTTTAAAAATTGGAGTTTTCCGAGGTCAGGATTGAAGAGAATACACATAGAATTTTCTAAATGTAAACTATGTTTGTAAATCCCAGGCCCTGAAGATGATCTCAATAAAAGATCGAAACGTCGGCACGATAAAGAAAATGTTTTTCTGAAACTTACGTCACACCAGACCGCATCTCACGATATCTGAATAATTAATAAACGAAATTAAATTACGCTTGAATAAATTAATTATAAAAATATGTCTTAAAAATGATACAGGAATGTCGGAACTTCGCTAAATCGTGATTTTTTAAAGTAAAGATTTTAATTTAAAAAATAAAACCTCTACCAAAAAGTAATTTTTCACCTATAAATAACATAATTACATACATAAACATAAACAAGAACTGAGCAAAGAAAACATTATTTAATAACAAAGTAAAAAAACATCTGTAAGCTTTTCGAGTGAAAAATGTTCAATATTCAGTTGATTTTTAACGTAAAAAGATATAAGAAACAATTGTCTACAAATCGCACAAGAAAAGTTTTTAAAAAATACCCCGCGATTTGGTGACGAAAGAAAACGAAATTTTTTAATTAACCAATGTGGATTTTAGGAGGCGACAAAAATCCCCATTCCAATATCCAGTTGATTTTTAACGTGAAAAGAAATAAGAAATAAATATAAACAGTTGAGTTTAAATTGTACAATACAAAATTGAAAAGCGCGTCTTTTTTTATTTTCTCATGAGTTTGGGTCGGAACGATATTTCACCTGAATCGGTTTTACCAGTGCAAATTATTTAGGAAGAAAGTACAAAATAATATAATAATCGTCTGTATTTAAATTGTACACAATTCACAAGCTTTGAAATTTTCCAGCTATGTAGTTTGGAAAAGAAACAAAAACTTCACTTAAGTATTTTTCCCTTCCAGTGAATAAAGTCAGAATGTATTACAACTTGGTGAATTATATTTTTGAATAAATAAATAGTTTGATTGATTATGGAAAATCTTTTTTTTAATATACTGCCATTTCAGCTTTTCAGTATTTGTTGGAGAATAAACGTCCATTGCAAATTTGGGTTTATTTATAGTTTTAAAATTAATATTAATTTTTATGAAATTTCGGTTCAGAAACTTTCATTCAATGAATAGAATTAGATTTCTTCTTATTATTTTTTAATCCGTTTAATGTGTTTCCTAAGTAATAAATTATTTGTATGATGAAGAAATCAATTTTAAAACAATTGGCATTTTCACTATTCGATGGAGAAAAACGTCCAGTTCAAGATTGATTAGAATAAGGAAACTTTTTTTTTACCGAAACATATATTTACAAAATAATAAACTTTTTTCTCCACGGATTTTAGTTTGCTGGAGCCGAAATATACTAAAATTGGAAATGATAGCCGTTAAATCAAATGAAACACTTCTTTTTTTCTATTATATCATGTTTCTTAAACAAGGAAATTAACCATTTTATCGATAATAAAGCAATTTCGTTGTGTGTATTGATCAAAATATATTTTTTAAAGAAAGCTTTTTTTATTTTTAATCAAATGTTAAGATTCAGAGGGTGATTTTATTATTTTTGGGTTCAATTGCCCCCTTGCATGGTCGTCAATCGTACGCATAAAATTTTATATTTTTTTAACACCCTCAAGGAAAACAACAACCCAAAAAGAAGAAAACACTGGGTTATCCCAGAGATGAGTCAGAAGGTCTTCATTGTTCCCCACTTCCGGAGACTTAACCAGGATGCCGATCCGGCTAATTTAAAAAGCCGGCAAATTAAATAGGAAATCGTCCCCCCCCCCCAAAAAAAAAAAAAAAAAAAATTAATTAAAATTTCGGCGCGGGTTGGGAGATGGATAGTCCACCAAAGCCGATGGCACGGTGCACGGGTGCGGTTGTAGTTGTGTTTTTTTTTCTTGGAAAATGCTTTCAGTTTTCTTTACCCGGAATGAAGACGAGCGCTGCTGAAAGATAAGACCTCCACATCCTCTTTCCAACTGAACACCGTCGAGAGTCGGGACTCAACTGAAGCGGACGTCTGACCGACCGCTTTGTGATTCCGTTCCCCCACTGAACGTCCCTCCCTTCGCCGTGCCTGCTCCCTCGCCCGACCACCACCGTCGGATCTTCTCCAGAGGGAAAACAATCGGATCCGCTGGCAAATCTTCAATGGTCTCGCACCCTCTGCCTAAATACGATAAAGGATCCGGTATGCTGTCCAAAAGAAAGAAAATACAAAAATTAACCACCGACTGGGTGGGTAACAACTTTTATGAGGACATAAAATAATCAACTGTTCAAAATAATTTTTTATATTAAACATCAATCCTTTCCGAACATTTCGGTATAAATAAAATAAAAATCTGGTAATCAAAAATGCCCTAAATATTTTTTTTTAATCTGCAAGTTTGCTCTTTTTGTGCAGAGTAATGCCCTCATTCGTAAAAACAATTTGCCATGTTTTGTTTCCAATAGGAATGTATTAACATGTGTAAATATTTTCCAATAAAAAGCATAATATAAAAAGAAATAAAAAAATTATGAGAATCAATAATTCATTCCCTTCATATTTGCTTGGGCTCGGTGTCTTCACAGAAGCGCTTTCGCCGGTGCTTTCATCATTTTATTTTTTTCATTATTACATTTTTTATTGAACACGCCATAGTAATCAATGATGTACTGGGTGGCCCCAAATCATGGGTCTAAAATTCAAGATCATATAGGAAATTGAATGCTGAGAAAAAAAGGTCCTATAAACCGGGGTCCGGAAAGTGCTAGGATTTAAAAAAAACACGTTTTTCTGACTTTATTTGTGAAATGGTAAGTAACCCTCTACTACTACCAAAAAACAACTCGAAACAACTTTCATAATGCATTTATTTCAGCGTCGAATGAGTCTAAAACCAGCCTGATTGTGGTTGAGAATCGTAATTTTCGTCATTTTTCAAAGTTAGGGGGTGAAGGGGCAGAAAAATTACACCGTTTCTGCCATTTTTGAAGATTCTGCCAAGAATGCACCCCTACTAAAAAAATTTCCGAAACAAACCTTTTGCGGTGATGGAATTCTCCGTCAAATTGGCCGTAGTTTGAACTGCACGTGAAATGTACAAAAACCGCTTTTAGCTGAGAGCTATTAGCTCCAATAGAGGGAGGGGTTACATTGGATCATGATTAATAATTAATTTTATTATTAATTAACTTTTGTAATAATTAAAGAATAAAATGTAATATTTACTAAAGGATTCATACAGTTTCCCAAAATTAAGTAGCCCCATTCAGATTTATCGTACATTAATTGTACAATGAGCGATTTTCTATTTGTGAAAAGTAATAAATTTGCCAAAATGGTACTGTTTCATCAATTGGACTGGGGACCAATTTGACGGAGAATTCTATCATCAACAAGTTTTTTTTCACAACATTTTTAGCTGGGGGTGCATCTTTTGAATTTATCGATAAAAATGTAGAAAACGGTAAACTTATTATGCCCCACCCCAACCCAACTTAGAAAAAATCACGACAATTATGATTCTAAACCAATCAGACAGGTTTTAGTCTAGTTCGACGCTGAAATAAATACACTATGAATGTTGTTTCTAGTCGTTTTGTATTTATGATAGTAGAAGCGATTTACTATTTCACACATAAGGTCAAAAAACGAATATTTGTCTTGTATGTGTTTTTTAACTCTAATTCTGAAGGCTTCCCAACCCTAGGTTTACAGGACCTTTTTCACTCAGATTTCAAGTTCTTGTAAAATCTTGAATTTTTGACCCATGATTTTGGGCTACTCATATGGGGCAGTATAGTTCTCACAAAAATAAAACTTTAATTCGAGTAAAACAAAATCTATTCACAAGGCATTTCCTATCATAATTACTAAAAACTTTACTACTTTACAAATTAATTTAAAAAACTGTCTTTATTTTTATTTATCAATTTTTTTCTCTTTAATTAAACTGCGATCTTTTACGGACGTTAGATATAAACGGAAAAAGAACCATATCAACAGTGCAAATCATTAAAAATTATAAAACATTATATTTTATTTTTGAATTTTGTTTAACTTCAATTGTTTCCAGAGATTTTGGTATCAATTCATTTAGAAAAATGAAGAAAATCGTATTTTATTTATTTGCGATATTAAGCTTTAGTTGTTTCCAGAACAAATTTTGGCATACACAAAATCAAGTTCTACGCCTACAAAATTTACCATGAACCCTCCTGTCTGGGTGTGTGTGACCATTTGTGAGAGTGTGGCTAAAGAAAAAATCTTCATTTTCATTTCTTTCCAAAGATTTTGTTATTAATAAAATTGTGTCCGAAATTCAGAAATTTTCCCGTGAACACTGTCTGTGTGCTGGAGGACCTTAGAATGGGGTCACTTACTTACAAAATGTAAAAAAACCTAAGTTTTAAATATTTCTTATTCAGCACCAATTTATTCCAGACAATTCAGTAAAAAACAATATAATAATTTTTTTTAAATGCAAGTAGGGCTTTTAGACCAGACAAATGCTGAGACCTCATCTGCAATTGATCTACACAAATTTGTGGCAATGTGTAACATTATATGGGTAGCTTGATAGTTTGGTCCACCCATCCTCGTTGTTTTGATCTGTCAGACGAATTTCAAGACGGCCAGTAAATCTATTTTGTATTTTTTATTGAATAAACTTATTTATTTTTGAAATGCTATACTTCAATTTTTTTCTAGAGCTTTTGATATAAAAAAAAATCCAGTTACATGTCTAGAAATTTATCCAGAACCCTGACAGATGTGTGACCACATAGTTCATCATCTGCAAATTGAAGAAAAAATCATAATGTCGGTTATTTTTAATTAATTAATTAATTTTTTTTACCAAATACTCCATTTATTTTAATTGCTAGTGCATTTTGGGCTACGTCCTTGGTCTTTTTTCAGAGCTCACCATTTAGCAAAAAGGAACTCACCAGTTAGCATAATATACTAGCAATTAAAATATATGGCACAAAAATAAATGGTGTGTTTAGTTAAAAAAAAAATTCTAGAATTCAAATATTTTTACCATCAAATTAAGTTAAAATTATTTTTAAAAAAAATGAAATTTAAAAATCCGATGTTTTGTGTTTTTTAACTCCAATCTATTACTGGACTTTTTTTTTTTTTTTTTTTTTATGTGAAAGTATGGCTTTAGGTGGAATGCTCTGATTTCTTTCCCTGATATTTGCCAAATTTTAGATCTCTATAAATCTCTAGTGCCTCAACAGTTCATATTTCATTGAGCCTTTTATCATAGATTTTCTGTTTTTCATTTTCCTTGGGTGCGGCTTAACAAATACAATGCATTCAAGAACAAAGGTTTTGGAATAAACATGTGCTTAGGTATTTAGTTGAATTAAAACAATTAATACATGCACAAGTAATGTTTTTCAGTTTTATTTTTAGTTTTATTTTTTATTTGATGAAGCACTTACAACATTTAAGATATTTTTTATAAAATTAACTTTACTAAAGTTGTTCATTCGCCAACAGGGCTAGTTTATTTTTTAGTTTTAATTTTACATCTAATACAAAATATTAAATAATGAAGGGATTAAAACTGACCCCTGGGGAAAACCCCACATCTTTGATATATTTACTTGTGTAATTGCGTCATTACTAGTTATTGAGGTTTGCCTTGATGCTAGTCTGACAGCCATATTTCACCATCTTCACTTAGGCCTGGGTGATTTAATGATTAATCACCCAGATCCTGCGGTGAAGCTTGCAAAATGCGAGGATGGGCAAGTTTCTCAATTTGTCATATTTTTATTAAATTTTAAATCTGAATTACAGAGGCAAGGAGCCATGGCGTGGGTTACTGGAAGTTCTCAACCGACCCCGAGAAGAGAGAGGCAGAACAGGAGATGCTGCGCAAAGTGAGATCAGAGACAGAGAAGAGGCAAAAAGAAGCTAAAGCGCTGAGGGATAGAAGGGAACATCAGAGGCAAGCGAGGCTCATTGCTGCCAGGCAAAGACAAAGGGCCAGGCTTGGTCTGCCGCCCATCGAATTCACCGAACAACCTCAAGAGGAAATGGAAGAAGAACCTGTAGAAGAAATTAAAGAAAGTTTGGAGATCAAACTTCAAAAAGCAGCTCATGTCAGGCCTTGGGACGTTGGAAAAGACGGTGTTCAGAATCCTCGTGAGTGCATTTTATTTAACTTATATAATATTATTTTTAGAATGATTTAATTGAAGTCATTTTTGTGTTTTCTAGCTATGTCACAAGCGGAATGGGTTGCGAAAAAACGTTCAGAAAGGCCGAAAGAATTCGCTCCCGTTTATGTTGAAGATACTGAGTCGAGACACAAGAAATTCGACATTTCAAGCATCCCCCTGCCTGATGAGCCATTGCCTGAAGAATCCAACCCACTCCAGTCAAGGACGAAGAACTTCCTTAAGAAACGAAAAGAGAAAGAAGAGGCATTGAAAGCTGAAAAGAAAGGCGCTGAAATCCCTCCTCCGATGGACTTCGATTACCATACGCCGAACGTCAACCAACGAAAGCACACCACTTCCATCGACCACAAAAGTACTGCTGAAGCGATTGACGCCGGTCTCAGACTCTTGAGAGAACAGTTTGAAAGAGACCAGAAAGCAACACCAAAAGGCACTTTATAATGTTTTTACAATTAAATATAACGCATTTATTTTTACTTGACCTATTGATTTTTATTTATCTTCCAGCCCTAAAATGATTTCTGCCCTATAACATATTACAAGTTTTTACCTACATGCAATATAAAAATTTGAAATAACTTGTATATTGATATTTTAAAAATAGAAGAAAAATTGCAAATATCACCAAGCCAAAATCATTATTTTTAGCGAATATGCTTAATTGTTGTGGTCATTATGGAAAGGTTGATCCAGCTGTGATGTCCAAGGATGACTTCAATGAAATAGATGCTTGACTAAAGGGCTAACATCGTCGAGGTATGGGCACCTCACAATTAAGTGATACTGGCAGCATTTAAGAAATATGAGCATAAAAGTCTGTTTTTTTGAATCCGTGAAGACACCATTTAAACCTACCATGCCAATTAAATATCAGGGTTAATTTTATCTGTGCACCACTGTCGTGTCATAATTATTAGGGGGAAAAAACAATTCGGTTGTAGTCCTTTTTGTTTAATTGATCCAATTCCGGTTCCATTCTACTATTGCCAGATCCTGTAGTTTTTATACTATGCTGGAAATGGGAGAAATTAACGGCTAATTCGTGTGATGCCTGGATAGGTCTTTTAGCAAGCTGGCCTGCTCTTTCATTTCCAGACCCGCCTCAGTCGTCTTAAACCCAAACGATAAATTTAATCTCACTTTTTCACTTAGTGGCAGGTGGTTCTTCACTTTTTTAAAAGGATTTTTTTTTTTTTAAAGATAGTTCCTATTAACAGTTAGTTGTTTTCAACATATGAATTTGAAGCTTATAACTCATCATCAGGTTGAAGGAGTTCTACAACCACATCTCTTGACAAGCGTTGTAAGAGTGAACCCACCAATTCCCCGTAAATGCGAAGTTCCAATGAGAAGCTGGTTTTTATGCCGCTCGATTATTAACATGCAAAAAACGGGATTTATAGCCCAATTAAATATTATAGTAATAAATAATTATAAGAAAATAATTATAAATTAGTGATTATTTTTTGAAATTTACTATTTATTTTATTTTATTATTGACTTTTATTTTTTATTAATGAAGAAAAAATTAAAATGATACCTTGATAATAGATTAGTAAATTAATGATAAAATTAATAAAAATTAAATTAATTATTTTGAATGCTGAATGATTTTAGGTACATATTTAAAATAGGAAATAAATCAAAATCTTTTGTTATTAATGCATTTATCTCCATGTTCAATTTAACATTTTTTAATGTCCAATTTTGCAAACCAATCCATCTCTTTGTTCCTTGTTCTTATGTAACACTGTTGTATTTAAATTTAAATTATGTTTTGTTTCTTTTGATGGTCCTTAAATTCCAAAAATTTGCTCACAATTTAAGCGTTTTCTTTTACTCTCGTTTTTATTTCTCTGCCGCTTTGGCCTAAATATTTAATGTCGCTACCATTTATCATTTCTAATTTTTGAAGGAATGGTGAAAACTTTACAGAATGGTGTTTGTTCATTGTTATTACAGAAGAACCTCCACAGCCAGGTGTAGTGCCCGTTACTTCAGCATGATTACAGTACAGCAGTCTGCTAATTTATATTTCTTTACTAAGATTTCTTCTAGCTTATAATCGTACAAAAAACCATCACACATCCAATGTTCAGGCCATCCTTAGGACCATCTGTATATGCGTGGATATCATGTTGTACTGCTTCTTTGGGGTTTCAGGATTGAACACTGGATAGTCGTTGATCGGGCGATAGAGGTTTATCTGCTTAACCTTAGAATCAATTGGCTCAATATTTCCTACTATGCATACACCTTCATGTGAGATTGTTTTAAAATGTCTAATCACTCTAATAAGTAGTTGTATGTTCGTTCTTTCCAGGTTTCTTCTGTGCAGTGCTATTCAATGTACTTCCCCATGCTGGGCACACATAATGACAGCACCATCATGGATCTCATTACTTCTGCGTTAAATCCTATAGCAATCCATATTTGTTTAGTGGTCATAATTGACCATATAACTTATTCCAATTTATTATTATTTTATCTAAGGTTTTTGGTCAATGAAAAATCTGTGACAAGCAGGATTTGAACCCATGATCTTTTGCTCAATATGCCATGCTCTAACCAGTTGAGACTGAATCAGTCACGATAGATCAAGTGGTTAGAGCAGGGTCCTTTTTTAATTTATAATAGCCGATAATTCTTTATTTATTTTAATACAATTATTTTAGAAGCATCAAGAATTGTTCAAGCAGACCACCAAAACTAGTGAATTTATTTTAGAACGTTTATTGGGGTTTGGTCCCAATTTTTTTTTTTTTTTTTTTTTTTGGGGGGGGGGGGGATTGTTGGGTTTATTTCTCCAACGAGCCTTGAAGAGGGGAGCTAGCTGGACCCCGAAATAGAGAACTGCTTAAATTTATTTATCCAAATATATATTTTAAAAAATCAGAAAGGAAGTGCCGTAGTGTAATTTATATACATTCTGGCTTATGAAGGGCAAAAATTAGTATAAGCCAAGGCAGATTAGATATTATCCTTGTTTAACACATCGTTTAAGAATATGTTTAAACCATAAAGGATTTAAATAAATCAAAAGGCACATTGGTTTATATTAATACAACATTTTTTTATCCAACAAACTACCATTGATGCAATATATATATTAATAAATTATATAGTTACAAAAAAATACATGAGAAGTTAAAATTACATTCATCACATCATCCCGATCAGGAAGCAAAAATGCCTAAAAATTAATACATATATTCTTCATAAAAGTAAATCACAAGATATGAGTATGAGATTTGATTTTCAAAACCAAAAGAAGGCAATAAATATTTTTATTCGTTATTATTTTTTCATAGAGTAAAATTAAAATTTTTAATCTTAAAACTACCTAACTTTTGATTTTGTTTGTAAATGAAAGAAGTGCAGCGTTAAAATTGAAGTGTTGAATAAAACGGAAAAAAAAGTATAATCTCCATTTTTCTCAAGAAGATAAAATTTACAGGCGGGAATCATACTTATGTTATTGATGGAATTACTTTTTATTATCATCATATTGCTAAACCATACACAGATACGATACAGTACATAGATTTATTTTCCCAACGAACTGTGCAACTCCCATCGGTGGTGTTGTCCCAGTAACAGGAGCTCGCACAATGAAAGCCTGCACCCTTCTTCTGCATTATAGAGCAGGTCACTGAAAGGCAATGCAAATTGTTAGTACTGGACTGGAAACCTTGCGCAGAAAAAAAGTCCTGCTTTGGCCAACTCCAAATTCAAAAGTTACAGATTTTTTATGATAAAACTATCATTTTTGTCTCATTACAACTGTCAATGGGTCAAAAAGACAATTTAATTTGACATCCAATTGTTATAATCGATATAAAAAAATTAAATACTATTAAATCAATAATAGGCTAATATTTTTATTGTGAGATTTCCTCTCGGGTTCTACAAAGTGATGAACTTGTAGTTGGGACATTTCCATATATTTTGAGCTATTAGACACTTGAGAATCTCGATCCAGCATTTAATATTAGAAGATTTGTTCAATGAGGCAAAATAAATCATAAAACTATAGACATTTAGATGCATATTTAAAAAAATGATCCAGATTGAGTATTTGTGACATGAAGTTAAAAATCTACTAAAAATATAACACCATTTTTTTTATGGTACAACAAGAAATGGTCGAACGGCAAGTCAAATGTTGGCAAAATTATACACTCAAAGTAAAAAAAAAAAAAAAAGGAAGTACTTTTATCAACTTATTTACTATTTATTGTAATGTAAACCAATTAAACTCAAATAGAAATTCATGGGCTTAAATCAAATTTATTTTTGACGGTTTGAAAGAAAATTCACCAAAACACTAGAAAATCATTTAGTGACAGAAAAAAATTTAACTAGCAATTTTGGTTTTCCTCTTAACAATGCAATTCTCAAACAGTGATTTTATAGTTATTTCCGATGCTTAGCATATACTGGCTGAAATGGTCTCCGAAATGCATTCCAGCTATTCACTATCTTCGATGGTGGATTTGTGTGTTGGCAAAATGGCAAAATAAAAAACCGCCAAACAGACGATAGCAGCCCTCTCTACAGGTATACCAAAATGTTCAGAATGACCAAGTTCCTTACCCCGCAAACCACAGGAGGAAATTTCACTGTAACATTTAATGTCATTTGCCCCTAATTTAATAATGAAATATCTTTTTTTTTGTACATTGTCGGGCCGAAAATAACCTGTAATACTAGTCATATTATTTTTACAAATATCACTTTCATCGAAGTTTTACTAACTGGGCAATGTTTCGTTGTTCAATATTTTTTCATGCGTACTCCAACAGTGAATTTGTAGTTTGGTTATTTATGATCATTTCTGTTGGCTATCCTCGCTTATATGGTCTGCAGATTTTGCAAAGAAGCAGAGGAGACGGCGCAAAAAGAGTTTTGGGACATACAGCATAACATAGAAGAAATTCAATCTCTGAAACCAGTGCTTCTAATACTCTCGAAGGCACAGGATATAACACACTCTGAATATTACTTATTACATTTTATGTGGGAAACATACCGTATAACATTAGCTGAGAAATATTTACAAACTGGACATTGTAAGTGTTCATTTTTTTTAATGTACTAAAACATATGTAAAGTTAGGTCATGGAAGATTGAAGACATGGTAGCTTAACTTAGTAGAACATTGTTGGTACCATTCTACGGTCTATGGTTTTGGATCCTACCACTTATTTTTTCATTTCAAAACCAGTATAATAAAAAACCTTCAAGAAAAATGTGTTACTATGAGGGGAACTCATTCAATAGATCAAAGGCAAGAGCTGGGAAAGTACAGTAATGTATAATAAATAAATTATTTATTAATAATATTTATGAAAATGAAGTCTGTACATACTAGCTGATTACTTCATTAGCTTCACAACAAGAGAGAAGAACTCTGTCTATGTCAAAATGTATTTGGAAAAATATTGTTAAAACAAAAAATGGTGCTATAATAATATATGCGTAAGATTATATTCAAAAATTGAAATAACAAAATTGTGTAACATGTCAGTTGTAATAAAATAAGGCATAAACCTACTACTTGAAATGAATAGAAGCTTAAATCCATCTATCTGACCAACACAGCAAGGATAGACAGACCAAAATAATCGTTAATGACCGAATTTCAAGTTCATCGATCACTCTGAAAACCTCAACAAGAAATCTCCCAATAATGCTGAGTGTCATTTATTTTAATAATGAAATACGTATTATGTTTCTATAAATAGAGTAGAAATAGCATGTAATATTAGCTAAAAAAAGAAAATTGTTAAAACAAGGATGTTTACTGTCACCAATCCTTTTTTCAATGAATATTAACAATTGGGAAAATGAACTGGAAGGAGGAATAAATAGCAGATAACTCGGCTTTACTCCAGGATATTATTAATAGACTGTTTTTGTTTTGTTGAGCCTGCAGGTAAAATTCGAAAACTGCATAAAGCAATGAATCATTTATGATGAAATAAGTCACAAAACTGAAGATGGATAGAGTTGAGATAGACAGACTGAAATGATTGGATCAAGTTGAAAACCTCAAGACGAAATCTCCCGATAATGTTGAGTGTCATTTACCACTAACTGAATAATAAATATTATGTTTATATTGATATACTGAAAATAATATGTAGTATTAGCTGAGAATCGTTTACTAAATGGGCAGGGCAAGTTGTTAAGTATTTTTGTTGGGTATTGAAGGCATAGCAGCTTAACTGCTCGGAAACCTGCCGCTCTAAAGGCCGAGCGTTTTTATCCTACCAATGAGACTAGTGCTTTCTAAACCCAGCCTGGTACGGACTGTACAGACCTTTTTTTCTCAATAAACCAATTTAACCTTTTGTTAATTATGGCTTCCAACGTCTTGGTGAGCCATGATGTTAGAGAAATAGGTCTGTAATTTTCTGGGAGGCTAGGATCTTTACCCGGCTTGTTTTGAGTATCACGACTGACTCCCTCCAGTTTTCAGGATAATATCCTGCACCGCATATTTCGTTAAATAACTCCAACAGCTTTACTTTTCCTTCTGGAGAACTAATATATTTATTTCAAAATTGTGTATTGCTGAAATACAAAAATTGCATTAAGTGCTGGGTCATTATTAATTAAATAAGACACAAACCTACTACTTAAAACGGATAGAAGGTTAAATGCATCTGACTGACCAATACAGCAAGTATAACTGATCTAACATGTCCAACTCCAAATTCATCACTCTTAAAACCTCAAAAAGAAATCTCTCAATAATGTTGTGTCATTTACCACTAATTTAAAATACAATAGATATTACATTTATATGAAAATGTAATATTAGTTGAGAAAGAAAAAGGCTGAAACGAGGATGTTTATTATCACCAATGCTCTTTTCAATGTATATCAATCTGGAAAAATGAACTGGAAGAAGGAATAAAGGTCGAAACTATAAAAATAAACATCTTATTATATGCAATTGATGTTCTCATCGCAGATAACCCGATCAGAAAATGATCAATAGACTGTCAGCGGTTTGTTTAATTTGAGCCTGCAGGTGAAATACAAAAATTTCGTAGAGTGCTGGACAATTTATGATTAAATAAGACACAAACCTACTACAAAATATGGGTAAAGGTTTAAATAGATCTGACTGACATACAACAAGGATAGACAGACCGAAATGATCGGAAATGGCTAATCTGCTATTTCATCATAAATTATGTACAATAACTTGTTTAATGATCATGAGAAACGGCCGATTCCAAATGAATAAATTCAAAAATTAATATTACCGATGTATTTAAAGGATTTTTGCAATTTGGTCAAGTGTCCCAGGCAGGATTCGACGACGTTGGTCGCCCACTGGTTGACTTTCGCCTGTGTGTACGCGTTTCCTCCGATGGCATCTTCGATCACGTCCCTGATTATGCTGCTCACCTCGTCGACGACGAACTGCGGCTGAACCGAGAGCAGAGATAAAAATTATTCAACGGTGAAACATGAAGGTATGCTGTGAAACAATACCTCTTCTCCTATTTCGTCCATTGGCGTTACGGAACGTTTTCGAAACTTGTTCTCGTTGGTATTATCTTCTTAATGTATATATATCCTTGGTACTTAAATACTTTCACTGTTAGTACCCCAACGTCATGGTAACAACAGCAGCAGAATTGCATTAAATTTGATGTTACAAGTTTACAACTGAAGGTTACCACGACCTGCTGCTGCTGCTGCTGCCAACGTTCTATCAATCGGAAACCTCACCCGTGCCCAAACAGGATAGAATTTTAAATAAGAGCTTTACCTCTTCTGGAATGAAATTCTTGACAATCAAATTAAAAAATGTGGGTTATTTTGTGCCCAACTTGAACTATTTAATCTCCTTGCGCGGAAAAAAGCACTTTTTTAAAATTATTTATACTTTGCTAATTGTAATATTTTATATGCATTAGGATCTTCTATTCTAAAAATAAAACAGAACAATATTACATATTTAAAAAAAAATAGTCAACCTAATCAATATACTCACAATCGGAAGAAAGATGGGGAAATAATAAAATGAGTCAAAATTAACTAAACAATGAAGGAAACAGTACTGACCAGACTGAGAATAGGGCATTGCTGACTGTCACATACATACTAATAGAGAGACTCCTGTATGCGTGCCCCTCCTAGGGCGACATGCACAACTAATATCACCAGGCTGCAGGCCGTGCAGAATAAGTTTCTTTTTTTTTCTTCCGAGCATACACGGAACTGCACAATATGTTGGTGCTGCAATACATCAGAGATGCAACTATTAAATTTTTTAAGCAATTCAAAGCTAGTACCAGTATAATCTGTTGCCAAATGGGACAACAGGTACATTCACAGTACAATAAAGAAAGCTCTCTTATAAATTGGACAAAATAGCTGGGAATTTTTTTAATCTAATATTTTTCCCAGGATAGAAAAACTAATGTAAATAATAAAATTTTTGCTTATTCTTACTAGCTGGAAGTAAATGCCGCTAGATAAAAACTCCACTTTACCATTTTATATGCAATATAATGTATACATTTGTAAATGAATATTGTTTTGTTCTAAGAAAAATGGAGAGATTTCTTAGTCCAATATGTAAAACCTTCGATGCACAGTTAACGGAGAAAGATATTTTAATTGACTGATCTACAAAGCATGAGGACACAACGCTCTCTGTCCAATAGTCTTGCTTATGTATTGGGAGATAAGAAAGTAGAAAATAAATCCTAATTGGCTTTTCTTTATCTTTCAATGAGCACATTTAAGTGATGGTAAAAAAAAAAGCTCCACAACTATCATGAGTCATAAAAAGAAACACCATCATTTCAAATTTTAATTCTGTAAAATTCCTTCTAGAACAACTCACCTTTATATTTATAAATATGACATTCATTCTATTTATTATTCACCTATAAACTGTGTCTGTAGGTAAATCAATAATTTAGAAATAATAGGTTTTTTATTGGCTTTCCATTTAGCCAAGATAAAAATAGATCATGTTTCAAACCTAATAATTTAAATAACATTAATTAAAATTATCAATGATTTAATGTGAGATTAAAATTTAATTCATGTTCATTGGCTTTTTTCAGATAAGTGAACTGGACTAATTTATCTGGGTTTAGCTTGATTTTCCACTCGACTTGGTCAGTTTCTGTTGAACCTCTGCGCTGGTTTCCCCTATGCTTAATATAGTCAAATTATCAGAAAAAAGTCATGACTGTTCCTGGGATTTGGGATGAGAGATCACTCACATTCACCAAATAGAGGAGAGGCCCTACAATGATGCCTTATGGGACACCAAAAAATATGGGCTTTGGGTCAGAAATGCCATACTGTACTTTGAAACAGAAAGTTCTTCCCGACAGGCAGTAAGTAAGTCGATAGAAGGTGTCCGGTAGGCTGTCTTTTATTTTTGCTAATAGCCCTATATGAAATACTCTGTCAAAAGCGTTCTCTGTATCAAGAAATAGTGGCGTGACTTTTATGTTCAAAGGCATCGAGGATGTTGTCAATTACCCTCTGGAGCTGTTGTGGACAGTCCTCAGAAACTAAATTGATGATCTGGGATCAGTGGCTTCAGGTATGGGTCGGGAGAATTAGCCATTCAAAAGTTTTAGCAACAATGCTAAGTAAACTTATTGATTTGTCCTTTTGTGGCTTGGGGATCATCACTATGTGGGCAAGCTTCCACTTGGAGGGGAAATAAGTGGTCTGAGTGTGGCATTAAATATTTGGGTGAGCTGTACAAGTGCCTTTGTAAGTTATTCAGTTTTGTTTAATGTTTTTAATATAAACAACTATATTATCTGGGCGGAGAAGAAATTGATCTCTTTGTGGATGGTTTGCAGCGTTCCTTGTCTGTAGATCAGCCTTTTCATTTCCAGAGATGTCGACACCAAATGTTTGTTAAGTGTTCTGATTTTATAAAGATATTTGTGAATTTCTAAGATGTATGGGTCAAGCGAGACGTTATCTTTGATGGCTTTGAGACCACTTTTTGAATCAAAGAAAACAATGGCATTTCAAATTTCTTGCGATTCTTTTATAATGCTCAATGATCTTCTGATTGCATGAAGTGTATATTTTAGTAATATTGGTTTTAGTATTTTTATAAAACAATTTTTTCTTAAGTTTTAATACTTAGATATAAGTATTAGTATTTCTAATATGAAAGGGAGCATAAAGCCCTATTGTACCTTTAAATTAATAAATATATACTTATCTACTTGTAAGTAAGAAGAGGAAGCCCTAAACATAACTTATGTCGGGCTATGGTGTCGTTTATTCGCAATAAAAAATGTTTTGAGACTTTCAAAGAAATACAATACAAACATCCTTGAAAAATTAGGTCTTATTTTTGTACTCTAAGTACTGAACAACTGAAACAATAGCTCGATTTTCTTCTTGTTCTTCTTTTTTTTTCTAACGTTTCACTGTTCAGAAATAAAAACTTATTGTTTTACCATAAAGATTTCAACTCGAATTTGAATTTTTGAAAATTCCGCTAGAGTAATGAGTGCCATTTATGGATTTGGGCTGGTGGTGGTAAAAAAATAGAAATAAATTCCAGTCGACTAGGAAGAGGTGAAAAAATCGAGCAAAAAAAAATAAAAATCCCTCAACGAGCCGGGAGGCGGAAAATTTCCCATCGATTTTTACGATTTCAAGGTCAGGCCTCGTATTTCAAAGGCTTTGGAGTTGACTGTAATTGTCTATTTTGTCCATTCATGTTACAAGGTTCGAGTTAAATTTCCATTACATTCCTGTTTCTTCTCGCTTTTAGTCGTAGTCATATCTCTTCTTCATAACTGAAAACATAACGATGAAAGCCGTATGCGTACTCAACGGTGAGACCGTCAAAGGGACCGTGTTTTTCGAACAAAAAGTAAGTTTGGAATGATACGAGTTAGAAATAAAATAATTATTGAATAATTACTGTCGATTTTCAGTCGCCAGATTCCGAGGTGACGGTCACCGGCGAGTTGACCGGCCTTTCGAAAGGCCTCCACGGTTTTCACATCCACGAATTCGGCGACAACACAAACGGTGATTTTTTATTTTCTCCTTCACATTTATAATGATTCCATAGAAATTGTTTCACCTTTTATCTAAGATTTGCCTTCTCAGTAGCACGATTGGAAATTGTAATGATCAGAGACGGGATTTTTATGCAGAAAAACTTGCCAAAGCATGCCATAAAATATACCGTTGAAAGCCCTGAAATATGCAACAATGTGCAATATTAGTTCGTTAAAATATGCAATGTTGTGCAGTAAGCCAGTTTTTTTTACTATCAAAGTAACTTTAAACTGAAATTTAGATAATTAAATGAAACTGATATTAAAACTTATTTCAATTAGTTAATATTTATGTAACGTATTGGTTGAAATGAAAAAGTTAAGTGTCATGAGTGGGATTCGAACCCACGGCTCAATACGCCGCTGCTCTAACTGCTTGAGCTATTGTGACAGTGGTTAGAGTAGTGCCGTATTGAGCTGAAGGTCATGGGTTCGAATACTGCTCATAACACTAACTCTTTCATTTCAACCAATACGTTACATAAAGATTAACTAATTGAAAGAAGTTATTTGGTCAATCTGGCCACAAAATATAATGGATTAAAACTTTTTTAATGAGGGTACTTCAACTATGAAGTTATATGAACTCTCAGGGTGCCGGTGTTTTTGAAAAAAGCCGATTTGTAAGTCTGTCAGGTTCGAATGGAGGGCTGCTGGATTTGAACCCAGGATCTTTACAGTGATGAGAGCGTTGTGGCCACTGACGCCCCTTGCAGTTTATTTACATTAAAAAAACATTCTCTCACTTATGCGATTAAATTATATATATTTTATACTAATTGATTATAATTAATGTTAATAAACAAGTACTTGTCTAAATTGTTTACCGTGAAATTGCATCTACGGTTACTTAAAATTTGTGAGAATACTAAAATAAGGCCTAAGAAGGTGTTTTCATTGTGGCCTGTTTCAGTTTTCTTCGAATTAAACCAACTTTTCATCAACTTATTATTTTTTTAATAGAAATTTTTATCCTTCTCCCGAAAACCAATATAGTATTTTAAATATTTTGTCCGATAAATGCAATTTTACATAAAATGTACAATTTTATGCAATATTCATTAAATATGCTCTATAAAATTTAACCTACAGCTTCCTAGATACATGATATGGATAGATAAGATTTCCTTGCTCATATGTGCTGGCAAACCAAATATGCAACTGCATAAAAATCCGGTCTAATGATTGCCGATTCCTACCGGCTCACTTGGAAACTGAATTCTTTGAGCTATTTCAAAATATTATAAAAATAATTTTTATTATTATTTAAATTGATTTAAATTTCTAATTGAGTACAACCAGAATAAATGGCCAAAAAACTACCCCCTGAGATTTAGTTTTTATAATGCAGGGTGACAAACTTTGCTAGTGAATTTCACACCTCCAACGATAATAAGTTCAAATGGACCCTGGTCTGATTGCCAACCCTTTCTTAGATGCTCAACATTTTATAATAGTACTATGGATTAGGCTTAGAACAACAAGAGGCAATGAATCATGCAATCATTTTATATAAATGGACCTTGTGGTCAACACATGGAGCGCTTGGACAAGAGCAATTTTATGATAGAAGTCTTTTGTCTAACGGTAAACTAAGAAGACAGCAAAAAAAGAAGTATTGAGTCCATCCTATTTTAAGAGATATAGTTAATACAAATAGTATGTTTGTTACTCTCCGCCCAAAAATACTCAATTATGAACTTAAAATTTTTCAATTATTTTTAAATATCCATTAACTCTTGACGATTTTTTGCTGCAATTGATTAAGGACGATATTTCATCAAGACATCAGTGTGTGAGGGCATCCCGAAAATGTTGATATTGCAGAGCAAGAGTAGGTCCATTTTTAAAAATACATTGGAAAACAAGTTAAATAGTTCAAACATTAGACAATATTAAAAAAACGCTTCAGAACTTCCACATCATGCTAGATGCTGAATTGTTCAAGAGTAAAACCACTGGAATGTGAAGAACATGGTGGTTGATGAGATAGCATTTGTGGTGGTTGTTACAGATACGAAGCAGTAATAAATACATTAACTGTTACACTCCACGTCCCATATTGTAGGCCTTTTTTTTTTCAATTTTGTCAATCAGGAGAAAAAGCATATTCTTTAGTAAAACGTGTATTGGGCTTAAACACGCATCACTATGTGTAAGCTAGTAAACTTCAGTATTTCTCTAACATTTCATGTTTACAAGGCCTTTGGGCTGTGGTTAGAAAACCCGCATCCTCCTTTTCTGACCACAACCACAAGACTATTATAGAATAAAGGTTGGTTGATGGCACAAAAGATACTATTTGGTTCAGCAGGGTTGCTTCTCCTCTTCACTATGCACTTATACATAATTTTATTTTTTTCAATTATACAGGGTGTTACATGGTTAAATGTCAAATACTGCCATAGTGGATTCACTAAAAAAACAAAAAAAAACAATGAAGTACAGTGTGACCAGAACTATGCTACAATTTTGACTCTTTCCTGAGATGTTAACATTTTTATGATTTTAGCCTAAAAATTGGACTTTTAAAACAAAATGGTGGTAATTTCTCAACCTTAGCACCAATGAAATACAAACCTAATCTTTATTTCGCACTCTACATTAAATTTCCCACAAGATAAGAATATTTTTTGTTCAAAAATTTACGCTTCTGAATACACCATAACCACTGAGAGAATAATTGGTGGCAAAACTGATGATTTTTTTTTTTTTTATATAATCAATTGTGGTTCATACAATGACTCATCAAGATGTCCAGGGATTTCACCACAATTCCTTTAATGTATAAGTATTCCAACATACTTTCTCTTTTTAAAAATAATTTTTGTTAGTGAAATCCCATTTTTTTTTGCAATTTCCCAATTGCATGCTCAAAAAACACAATATCGAACCCAAGGAGATGAACCTCAAAAAAACAGTATATATAATGTTTGTTTTTAATATATAAAAAGAAAACCAGTTATATAGTTGGTAACAAAAATTATATTTATTCCAAGAATTGATGAATGATGGAATGAGTGTGGTGTTCAATCCTTTTTAAAAAGATAGTTCCTACTCATTAAGTTGTTTTGCAATAATCCAAATTTCGAGCCCTTTACTCATCATCAGTTTGAAGGATTTCTACAACCAAGTCTCTTGGCATGAATTGCCTGCCAACGCGATGCTCCAATGAGGAGCTGGTTTTTTTATGGCACTCATTTTGAACATGCAAAAAGCGGGAATTATAACACAAATAAGTATTACAATAGTAAATACTGTAAGAAACTAATTATAAATTAGTTGATGAAAGATAAAAATTAGAATGATACCTTAATGTTATTAAATCATTATAAAAATAATAACAATTAAAATAATTAATTTAACATTTTTTAAATTTCAAATTTCTCAAACCAATCTAGTTTTCTCCCTTTGTTGAGACTATGTAATTCTGTTGAATTTAAATTTGAATTGAAAATGTTTTGTTACTTTTAGATGGCTCTTAAATTCCAAAAATTTGCTCGATTTAGGCAAGTTTTCTTTTACTCTCATTTTTATTTCTCTACCGCTTTGTGCCAAGTTATCCACCTTGTCTTTATGTTTTGTAAGTGGACGTCGTCGTGGAGGCTGAATTATCTCCCAATATTCGCTTTCTTTTTTATAAGCGACAAGAGATAAGTCGGTGTAATCGAGTCGCTACTTATTTTTGTGTAGGGGAAGGTAAGGTTCTAGAATACTATAAATCAGAGACAGTATTCAGAGACATTTGTTGAACAAAACTCCTTCTCTTAATGATACTCTAATTGCTAATATTAATTTATCTATTAGTCAGCCACAACTTTATATCTGGGATGAGTCTATCGACACGATCCAGGTCCACAGCATCTCTTGTGTCGACCTCTGGCTTGGCACGATGGGTAGACGCGGGTGGTCCTCGCTGGCTCTGGTTGGCTGCATCTCCTTGGTGTATCCCAGACGGAGTGTGGCTGCTTTTGTCCCGATCCTGGGATCTGATGCTGACTGACTGGGGGTGAGCCTCTTATCCTTGACTGCTTTTTGGTTTTCCAGTCAGCCCTTTTTATACCGGGTCTCTCTCGGAGTAGGGGTGAAAAGGAAACTCCAAAAATTGGGGGGAGTTCTCCCGATGTGGCTGGGCCAACAAAAACGACGGTATCGTACAGATATGACGTACTCCCAATTTACAATATCCCTCTTTTCTTACTGAAATGGCTACCTGGGTACACACTTTGTACTGTTTTCACCACAATTTTACTCATAGCTCTTGAACAATCTTCTTTTTTTTTGGAGGGGACATTGAAAATTGTATTATTAAAATTATTTCCTTTAAGAAAGCACCCTCCTAGCACTTTTAATTAAAAATATAAATAAATAAATAATTTTTTTTTCCCCGAGGATTTACAACAGCAGAGGTCATATAAACCCTCAGGGTGCCGGTGTTTTTGAAACAAAGCTCATTTTTTAAGTATGTCGGGTTCGAATGCAGGGCCGCTGGATTCGAACCCGG